>OZ024801.1:14981234-15581234 GCA_964017045.1 Omphiscola glabra
TTAATTATAATTTATATTGGCTCCGAATTTGTAAATTTATTATTTATTTATTTTTAGCAATTCTATGCCTATAAAGAATGAACTTTCAATTTAGTGAAGGCTTCTGGCATTGATTGTCAGACGAAAGTTTTCCCCGGGCTTCTAAAGAGCTCCACCACTGATAGCTGTACAGTGGTTTCCAGACCTGGAAAAAATATTTATTTTAGTTAACATCACAATCCATCACAAAGTTTTGGCTTTACATTTTTAGCAATGGATAGAGTTAAAAGAAAAAGAGGAAAAACTACTCTACTCCATTCATTTAAGCACGAAAAAAATTAACAAAATTAAAACAGTCCCAATGCCCAATGTCATGTATGTTTCAGTTAAAAAATGAAACTGAATTTCTTGGGAAGATTCTGGGCCATAAGGAATACTGATTATTTTCTAGGGGTGCAGCTAAAATTTTAATTTATGCATGTTGGTAAGGATTAGTTAATTTCTTTTGCAGAATTTAAAATTTATCAAAATAAAAGACTAATATTGTTGTCATCTTTCCGTCTTTGTGAGACAATACAAACAATGCCTTGATAAATAGCTTAAGTCAAAGTTATTTATTTAAGTTAAGTTTTATTTAACTTAAGCTTCTGCTGCTGTATTATTGACACTTACTAGGGTTTTTGAGCCAGGAACCTGCACGATCTTTACTAAACAACAAAGTGTCCAAGAAATCTTCCCATCCTAGGAACAAGGTTTTAGAATACCATTTAAAAAAAAATAAAATAATTTCAGCAACTCTCAAATTGTCACTACAAATATATGCCAGGACCTGTAAACTCTAGTTAAATTTTAAATTTGCTAAATTATTAAGCTCAGCAGCTATTGTACACAGGTCCTCAAGTGTTTTCAAGTCATAATCACATTTATATATAAGCAAAGTGACTTTTCCTTATTGCACTAGGCACTATATTGAAAAAAAAGGCTTTTAAATTTTGGAAACAAAAGCATTTCAAAACTTAATTTTTCTGTATAATATAATTGTAATTAATGAGATATTTAATCTCACCAGTTGAAAAAGAAAACTATTTAAAAATTACTATTTTTCTTTTACTCTTAGTCTATTATTTCAGCCGGCGACAGCATCCGAAATCCCTTTGCATTTACATTTAATATCACATCCTTGGGCTGGGAACCTGTTGTCTCGTAACTTGATTATACCAGACTTTTATATATAATGTGGGTTTTTTACTTCCAAGATCAACCCAGTAAGCTGTAGGCATATATATAGATAAATGTATTAACATTTTCATAGTTTTTTTTTTTATTCTGAACAAACCCTGTGCTACAAGTTGTTAGAAACATTTTCTCATGATTGATTTGAAACTAGAAGTTGCGAACTGTAAAGTATGCAACACTCATAAAGTGTAAACGTTTTTTTCTAACAGCAGTCATAAACTTATATCTTACTTTTGTTTGACAAGCATAATATCAGCTAGTTATTTATTGTTAGGGCTAAGCAGGGGAAAATGAAGCAACTAGGAGCAATTGACCAATTTTTCAAATAATATCTTTTGTTGTTTTTCATTTATTAATAGACAACAACAATTAAGCTATTACAAAAAACCAACTCCTCAAAAGTTTAATTCAGTTTATAATATATTTTTAATTGAATTCCGGATGAAGGTGACTTTTCCCCGGGATAAGCAAATAACCCAGGAAGTGAGAAGCTTTAATTGGTACTTTCTCAAGTGGTTTATGGGGTTGATCCTGGAGTGCTAGTCTAGTCTGCACTTCTCTCTGGAGAAACTTTCTGGCATCTGTCTGTCACAATGGGACGATAGTGTAGACTTCGCTGGATGAAATCCCAAGGCCAGGGATTTTTTTCTTTTGGAGTACACGCTGGTTCCCTAGACACCGACTTGCCCCTCTCCATGCACCTAGATAACCAAGGGGACACAATATGTGGTTGATACATGTTGGCACCTGTAGCATCGCAGGAGATTTCGGAATTTTTAATTGTATCGATGTATCTGTCTACGGGAATTCATCTGTGAATTTTGGTTCAGAGTTTCCTTCTCTTAGATGAGTTGCCATCCAAAGTTAAGGGGTCCCACCCACCCAAGGTGCTAGTGATGTATTTGCTTGACTTGTTATTTTGTGGGGATTGAACTAAAGACCACAAGCTTTGGATTGACTTAGTTTAGACCACCTTAATTGCTGGTTTACTTTGATAATAATTGATGGACACCATTCAAGTTGTGTAAATGAAATAGTAAAACAAGATATGTTAAGCTTGATAGGACAATAAGATTTCGACGTTTTGGCTTAGAGCCTTCTTCAGCAAACAAAACAACAAGACAAGTAACAGCACAGTAAGAAAACTTGAGAGGTCTCCTATGTACTTTGGCTTCCCATAATAACCTTTTTGCTACAAGGACTTTATTTCAACCATCCTCTGTCTGTTGGATGTCCATATTCATTCCTACTGGTCAGCCGGAATGTGATCAATGATACTCTCCCATTGGACAATTTTGGTGTTGGCTTTCCTCAGGTTTTTGTACAAGCATCCTTATAGTGCAGCTTATAACTAAAATTTGGCAAGAGGAAATGCTAACAGAAAGGTGAAACAGCAATAAATACCCCAATACACAAGAAAGGTTCCAAACTTCAATGCACAAGCTACAGAGGAATTTTTCTATTAATTGTTATATACAAAATACAAAATACTGACAAAATTAATTGCCAAAAGACTACAACCGTACACTGAACAAATACTAGGTGACTACCAATGTGGTTTAAGACAAAACCGAGCAATGACTGATCAGATTTACATCATCTTATTAGAGAAATGTTATGATTATAATATCCCAGTACTTTAACTCTATGTGGACTATAAAATGGCCTATGACAGCATCAAAAGAAAATATTTATATGAGACTCTGCAGGAGTTTGGCACACCCAACAAGTTGACAAGACTGAAAAAATATAACATTAAACAACTCAAAAAGCAAAATCGATGTTCATGGTGAATATTCAAGGGAATTTCATATTAGACGAGGCCTAAGTCAAGGACACACACTGTCTTGTATGATATTTAACCTAACATTAGAGAGAGTTCTACGAAACATACATATTGACACCCCAGGAACAATAATAGGATACTTTATGAGGGAAACCCAAGACCCACAACCAAAAGGCACTCTCTACAACCAACTCAACCCCTTCAGTCTCTTGCATATGCTGATGACATAGCACTGTTAGTAAAGATATATCAAAAGTGATTTTAGGGAATTAGAAGATGCATCACTACAAGCAGGACTTGAAGTTAACAAACGAAAAACAAAATACATGACTATGTCAAGAGAAGAAAATCAATTCAGATACCTAGGATCTTTATTAAATGGAAGAAATGAATTACTTGCAGAAAAAAAGAAAGAATAATGACTGGAAACAGAGCATACTTCAGTGGTCAGAAAATACTCAAAAGTAAAAACATTACAAATGAAACATAAAAAAAAAAATATATAAATCTGTAATCAGACCAGTTGCAACATACGCAAGTGAAAAATTAGACCCTTAAAAAAACAACAGAAAACCTATTAAACACATGGGAGAGAAAAGTTCTCCTGAAAATATACTGACCAACAAAGGATGAATAAGGATGGAGAATACAAACCAATCAGGAATTGTATAGTCTGCCATGATAGTAGCAGATAGTAAACCCGATCGAGCGGTTGCTGGTGGGGGCGCTTCACGCCCGGGGAGGTCTCTGGCGTTCTCCCACACGGCCCGACGTCGGGGAAACCCGGCGCCTGGCAGGTGTGGGTGGGCGCCAGGGAGGGCATAAGGAGCGCGAGCTCGACGTCCCGCTGACGCCATTTCCCAATGAGATATTTCAGTAGCAGAAATAAAAAGGGGCAGGCTATACTCTGGGTAGGACACTTTGAAAGATGCCAAATGTCAGAAGAGTGAAGAGGATGCACCACCAAAACCCCAGAGGAAAACGGCTCAAAGGAAGACCTATGCTTTGATGATGTGGAGAGGGATCTACAGCAGCTGGGAATCCAAGCATGGAAAAGAAAAGCATCAGTTAGGTCCGAGTGGAAGGATGTGGTGAGGCAGGCCAAAGCTCCTTTATGGGCTGTAGCTCCACAGGGATGGATGGGTGGATTTTGTGAGGCAAGGGGTTCCCTGTTCATAAAAAAAGTACCTGTCATGACAAAATTACTGGTTGCAGATGTGTCATCCAACACTTTTAGGGTCTTCTGAAGTATTTTAGTGTGTGTTCAACAATGCCTCCAAAAATATTTTTGTTGAAACATTAAAGCTATGGATGTATTTTTTACATAGGTAGTTTTAAATATTGCACTCCTTAATAATTTCTATTTCAAATGTCAGAACTTCTACTTCAAAGACTTGTGCTGCGGAACATTGGTGAGTAGAGTATTATTGAATAGCTTTACCTTTTTTTATCTTATGAGGAGTATAATTGGTTTTTAGATTTAATTGCCTCTCTCTATTCCATTTGCAGTACTTTTAACTTACATCATGTTACTCATATGTTTATGATCTTACACGGTGAGATATTGTTTTTCACAACAATGTGAACGTAAAGACTACTTGCTGCCTGTATAAAGTCTGCTTGTTTTTCCATTGCCCTCATGATGTTTTTTGGAGTCCTGTGCCCTGTTGTGTTTTTGCTTCTTAGCTCAAAGGCTTGATATGTAATGAGTTTCTCAAGTTGTTTTTTTTTTGTTCATTTGGGTATCCTTAACATTATAAAGAATTTGCTTGTAATGCAGTTAACGAATGTAATGATAGTATAAATTAAATAGATTTGAAGAAAAATGTGTTGAGGGGCAGTGAAGAAATGATTGGATCCTGTTAACAAATGACAAGCATGCTATTATATTATATTCTTATGTATTCATAAATGGCACTTTCTGCTTTAGACTATGGAGTTCTTGCAGAGAAAGGAAGATTCAATGATGAAAACCAAAAATAAAGAGGAATTCTCTAATTTCTTAGAGAAGGAACTATATAGGGGTGGTAAAAAAATGGTGTCAAAGGTAAATTAAAATCATGAAATTTTTTATATACATTAAAACAAATTATCATAAAAACAAAACAAATTAGACTATATAAATCTATTTGAATAATCTCCTGGAAAAACATTTTTGCCTCAAAAGTGATTATTTTTCAAAATGATGGCCACAAATTAGTAGTGTGAAATAAATTGAAGGAAATTTTCACTCGTAATCAATGTTATTTTCAGAATAATTGTGCAGCTGATAAATCAGAAACTTCCGCTACCATGGCATCCAGTGAATCTAGTGAGTTTCAGCTTTATGCTTTTCTTGTTAGATGTTTTGTATAATAAAGAGTCTTAGATTCTTAGTCTTTATTAAACTGAAAACTCAACTTCCATAGTTCAGTTTATATATTAAACCCTAACTCCATTTCCTTTAGTTTATATATATTAAACTCAATCTCCACTATCATTGTTTAGTTTATATATTCATCTCCAACTTAATTGTCTAGTTTAGTTTATATATTTAACACTTAATTGTCTAGTTTAGTTTATATTTTCAACTCCAACTTAATTATCTAGTTTAGTTTATATATTTAACACTTAATCGTCTAGTTTAGTTAATATATTTAACACTTAATTGTCTAGTTTAGTTTATATATTTAACACTTAATTGTCTAGTTTAGTTTATATTTTTAACTCCACCTACATTGTCTAGTTTAGTTTGTATATTGAATTCCAACTCAAATTGTATAGTTTACTCTCTATATTAAAATTAAACCCCAACTCCACTCTTATGGTTGACTTTCTATATTGAAATCTACCTTCGCTGTTACACTTTGGTCTCTATATTAAAATCTAACTAGTATTTCATGGTTTTGTCCCATATCAAACTCCATCTCTGCTGCCTTAGTTAGGTCCATCTATGCATGTATATATTTTACATTTTGGAAAATTACAGGAAAAAGAAATGACATTGAAAACTAATAATGTGAAAACAAAAATTTTGCATGAATAGCTATCATCAAATCTCACAAGTTTTCCATTCCATTTTCAGCCTCTGCCATATCTTTTGATCTTTGTCATGATGTCACCAACCAACTGAAAGAATATGGTATAGAGCTAGATGGATATCTGCAGTCCCACAAGAAGCAGCAGCAGGAATTTGAGCGGCACCTACAGAAGATCTTTGAGGAACACAAGCTTCAGCTCAAAAGCATGTGGGATGAATTCAGTTCCAAAACTCTCAAGCAGAACCTTCAGCTCAAGGCAGAACTACGTGAGATAAAAGATGGAGCCAACGAAATGGAACGAGAAGACAGGAACCATATCATCAACACACTTACTAATGCGCAGAAAGAAATCCAGAACTCATTGGTGAAGATTCAGGAAGATTTTGAGGAAAATCGTCAATTCCAAAGTGAATTGTTTAGAAAAGAGAATAATGTCTTGAAGAAGAAGCTGGGTGACCTAACACAGTCCATTGACGCAGACTTTTCCACAGTGAAAGTTAACATTTTAAATTTAAAGGATTCCTCCAAGCACTTGGAGAGAGAGATACTGAATGTTAAGCAAGAGCTACAGACCAGTGTGAGGCCCCCAGAACAAGTGGCCAACTTTGGCCATGGTGATGATGAAGTTGAAAGAAGGGTAGCTTTTCTGCAGGAGGACGAAGAAGCCCCGACTTTGATGACACAGGCAAATAACTTTCTAGTGGCATCTTATGGGTTTCCTTTTAAATTCTTAAAGTGTCCACATTTTTCAAGGGATGTGTCATTTTTATACCAGCCGTTACCTTTGGTGGTGTTTGCAGTTATGATGGTGGCATCCTACTTATATTTTAACTCGGGATCAATTGACTTTTTCGGTGGCCGAAACAACAAATTAAGGAAATGGCTGCCTTGAATGAGACGTACTGGCCTTAGTTTACAGCTCTCTGTTTTCTAAGACCCTACAAATTGTATACTGAAAAAAAATAAATTCCTTCCAAATAATGAGCAGAAAAGGGAAACTCATTTTGATAAAGCTTTGGCTATCTCAATAACTGTACAAACTTTTTTAAGATGAACTAAAACCATTAAAGTTTAAACCCAGCCCTAGAGGATACTTAGCAACATCCCATTGAGTCTAATTTGTATAGTCTCAAAATTGCTCAAAGGAGAGTGACTAAGTATAAAATAAATTTTTTTTTAACTGCAACATCAACGAAACATTTGCAGATGTATCTTTTTTTTTAAAAAAAGAACTGTGCCATGTGTCCATTGGGGAAAACCTTCATCTAAAATTTTTGTTTTCCCAGTCTTAATTGTTTACTCTTTAATTGTTCCTTCAGGATATTGATCATGAGAAGTATCAATATTTTCTAATGAGCTTCGAGATTCTTTACTCTTTACAAAATTATTAGGAACTTATATTTAAAATTTAACACAATATGTGCTTGCTGTTTGTCTCCCATTTTTAGGGGGAAAAAACAAGACATCAAATAAATGATAATATAGTAAAGGAAACTGCCTGTCAATTGTGGCGTAAGCAAACTCAGGATTGTGATTATATTTAGTATTGAGGTTTATTTCAGGACGCCAGCCAGCATTATGCCATCGTAACTGCAAAGTCATCTAAATATGTTATTTTAGCAGTGAAGTCAATAAATTGTGTTTTTTTTACATTGCCCATTGTTGGATTTTAACTTTTCTTAAAACTTTTGAGTGTATTAGTATGATGTGATAAAACTGTTCATTTTAAGAAGCATACTGAAATATCTGAAATATCTCATTAGGAAATGGCGTCAGCGGGCCGTCAAGCTCGCGCTCCTTATGCCCTCCCTGGCGCCCACCCACACCTGCCAGGAGCCGGGTTTCCCCGACGTCGGGGGCCGTGCGGGGGAACGCCAGAGACCTCCCCAGGCGTGAAGCGTCCCCACCAGCAACCGCTCGATCGGTTAAGAAGCATACAGTCTGTACTGTTATTATGCTAGCCCCATAAAGCCAGTGCTTCTAAATATTCTTAGTTTCATGGCCCAAAAGTAACCAACTGTATTACAGGCAAGGACATGGGTTCCCAATTTATTAGTATTTGTTTTAGTATAGTTAAATCTTTATGAAAAAAAAATATATTCTGTGGTTCATTTTCATTTTTAGCTATCTACATGTCGGTAACTGATAGCTCGCTGGCCTATGACAGCCTGTGGACCCACATTTAACTTACATTCCTATATGTAATTGAGAAGTGAAATAATCATAAAATTACTTGTTAGCAAGTTAGAATTAACATTTCCGAGTCTTTTCTTATAAACCATAGTTATTAAGGGAGTCTAGCCATGTTAGTTTTTTCTGGAGTTGCGTCCCTTTCCTTTTCTGGAGTTGCGCCCCTTTTCATTTGTGCAAAGAAAAAATAATTAACAAAAGAAATATGGTTGCTTTATCATTAGTAAAACTTTCTAAAACATTATCAATTCAATGAAGGGTAAAAAGTTTGGTAATTCTTGCCACCAAGCAAGTCAACTGCCCTGCCCCGACACAAAACGTGTACAACAATAAAGCGACTACGTCGATTTTAGATAACTTTTGATCAACTTTAGTTTGTTGAATCGGCGCTCCGCAGAGACGACAGTAGCAGGAATTGGTAACAGAATACGCAGGCAGACACCTATATTAGGAAAGAGTCCTTCCAGCTTGTTTCTTTTTAAGCAAGTCATTAGCTCCACATACTTTTTCCAGCTGTTCCAAAGATTTGTCAATTCTGAAATCCAGCTTTTTTAAAGTTTGATATCCAGCGGTGCACGTTTGTAACTCTGTACCCTAATACAGACATCATCACACATTTGAAAGATGTGATATAAGACAATGCTCCATTTAGCTCTCTTCCTGTTTAGTAATCTGGGGCAGGTTCGATAGTAAGCTGGGGCAGGTTCGATAGTAATCTGGGGCAGGTTCGATAGTAAGCTGGGGCAGGCTCGATAGTAAGCTGGGGCAGGTTCGATAGTAAGCTGGGGCAGGTTCGATAGTAAGCTGGGGCATAGGCTCGATACTAAGCTGGGGCAGGTTCGATAGTAAGCTGGGGCAGGTTCGATAGTAAGCTGGGGCAGGTTCGATAGTAAGCTGGGGCATAGGCTCGATACTAAGCTGGGGCAGGTTCGATAGTAAGCTGGGGCAGGCTCGATAGTAAGCTGGGGCAGGTTCGATAGTAAGCTGGGGCAGGTTCGATAGTAAGCTGGGGCATAGGTTCGATACTAAGCTGGGGCAGGTTCGATAGTAAGCTGGGGCAGGCTCGATAGTAAGCTGGGGCAGGTTCGATAGTAAGCTGGGGCAGGTTCGATAGTAAGCTGGGGCAGGTTCGATAGTAAGCTGGGGCATAGGCTCGATACTAAGCTGGAGCAGGTTCGATAGTAAGCTGGGGCAGGCTCGATAGTAAGCTGGGGCAGGTTCGATAGTAAGCTGGGGCAGGTTCGATAGTAAGCTGGGGCAGGTTCGATAGTAAGCTGGGGCAGGCTCGATAGTAAGCTGGGGCATAGGCTCGATAGTAAGCTGGGGCAGGCTCGATAGTAAGCCGGGGCATAGGCTCGATACTAAGCTGGGGCAGGTTCGATAGTAAGCTGGGGCAGGTTCGATAGTAAGCTGGGGCAGGTTCGATAGTAAGCTGGGGCATGCTCGATAGTAAGCTGGGGCAGGTTCGATAGTAAGCTGGGGCAGGTTCGATAGTAAGCTGGGGCATAGGCTCGATACTAAGCTGGGGCAGGTTCGATAGTAAGCTGGGGCAGGTTCGATAGTAAGCTGGGGCAGGTTCGATAGTAAGCTGGGGCATAGGCTCGATACTAAGCTGGGGCAGGTTCGATAGTAAGCTGGGGCAGGCTCGATAGTAAGCTGGGGCAGGTTCGATAGTAAGCTGGGGCAGGTTCGATAGTAAGCTGGGGCATAGGCTCGATACTAAGCTGGGGCAGGTTCGATAGTAAGCTGGGGCAGGCTCGATAGTAAGCTGGGGCAGGTTCGATAGTAAGCTGGGGCAGGCTCGATAGTAAGCTGGGGCAGGTTCGATAGTAAGCTGGGGCAGGCTCGATAGTAAGCTGGGGCAGGTTCGATAGTAAGCTGGGGCATAGGCTCGATACTAAGCTGGGGCAGGTTCGATAGTAAGCTGGGGCAGGTTCGATAGTAAGCTGGGGCAGGTTCGATAGTAAGCTGGGGCATAGGCTCGATACTAAGCTGGGGCAGGTTCGATAGTAAGCTGGGGCAGGTTCGATAGTAAGCTGGGGCAGGTTCGATAGTAAGCTGGGGCAGGTTCGATAGTAAGCTGGGGCATAGGCTCGATACTAAGCTGGGGCAGGTTCGATAGTAAGCTGGGGCAGGCTCGATAGTAAGCTGGGGCAGGTTCGATAGTAAGCTGGGGCAGGCTCGATAGTAAGCTGGGGCAGGTTCGATAGTAAGCTGGGGCAGGCTCGATAGTAAGCTGGGGCAGGTTCGATAGTAAGCTGGGGCATAGGCTCGATACTAAGCTGGGGCAGGTTCGATAGTAAGCTGGGGCAGGCTCGATAGTAAGCTGGGGCAGGTTCGATAGTAATCTGGGGCAGGCTCGATAGTAAGCTGGGGCAGGTTCGATAGTAATCTGGGGCAGGCTCGATAGTAAGCTGGGGCAGGTTCGATAGTAAGCTGGGGCATAGGCTCGATACTAAGCTGGGGCAGGTTCGATAGTAAGCTGGGGCAGGCTCGATAGTAAGCTGGGGCAGGTTCGATAGTAATCTGGGGCAGGTTCGATAGTAAGCTGGGGCAGGTTCGATAGTAAGCTGGGGCATAGGCTCGATACTAAGCTGGGGCAGGTTCGATAGTAAGCTGGGGCAGGCTCGATAGTAAGCTGGGGCAGGTTCGATAGTAATCTGGGGCAGGCTCGATAGTAAGCTGGGGCAGGTTCGATAGTAATCTGGGGCAGGCTCGATAGTAAGCTGGGGCAGGTTCGATAGTAAGCTGGGGCAGGCTCGATAGTAAGCTGGGGCAGGTTCGATAGTAAGCTGGGGCATAGGCTCGATACTAAGCTGGGGCAGCTTCGATAGTAAGCTGGGGCAAAAGCTATACGTTATTAACTTAGCCCTGCACGAGGCGTGGCTTCCCTGATATGGAAACCGTGCACATTGGCCGTACTTAAGGGCGCCATAACTGGAATGAATTTAGTTCATGTTGGGTTGGGGCGAAGCTAGAGATGTCTTTGATCATTATTATGCATGGCTAAATCGGGCGCTTCACACCCGAAGTCTGAAACGCTCACTCGAAATTGCATCCTTACATTTTGAATTTGACCACAAGTCTTCAGCATCCTCAATTTCTGCCCCCCCCCCCAACATTTCACCACGATGATCATTGTTTATGGGGTTGAATCTAAGCGTGTGCCAAATGATTATGCACTGGGCGCCAAAATGCCTTCGCTGTTGCTTACGAAATTCGCTCCCTCGATCAAAAAGTCCCAGAAACCCTGAATCCAGGCTTAATCCGAAATGCACCTCTTGATTTTAAAATAATCATCTTCCGACCAATAGCCATCATCGCCTTCCATTTCTGGCCTACCTCCCGAAAAAAATGATAGTCAATTTATGGCCGATAGATACACTGCCTACAGTGGTCTAGCTAGTTTTAGTGCCGCTATGGGCGGGCCAAGATTTTTGGGGCACTTCCTTATCGATACAAACTATGCAGTTGTCCGAAAATGCCGCCCCTCAGTATAAAGAAAAGTGACACCTGGGTGGACTACGCCATCCGACCCCCTTTTCTACGCCACTGGCAGAGGCGTAGTTAGAGTGTTTGGCATCAAGGTAACATGCATGCTTCATTTTATCGCCCCCCCCCCCCCCCCCGCCCCGTTTTTTAAAATGAGGAAACCATTTATTTCCATCCATCAAATACCATCGAAGATCTTTTTGGGATCCTTTCTATAGTCTGGCCCATCCCTCGGAACACCTAGCATCCCCTCGCAGCCCGCCAAATGTGCCGCTGCATGCCGGCTGCAGAGCTCTGCTCTTAATGTGGTGCATCGAGAGGGACTGGGAAATATTAGAAGCCATGCTTAACAACGCCATTGAACGATATTAACTTAGTCGTGCACGAGGCGTGGTTTCACTGATTACGACAACCGTGCACAATGACCGTACTAATGAGGCTAAAGTTAACTTATTATAATTATAAGGTCGCGGTCAATTAATTATTATACGGTCACTTTATGTCATGAGCTGCAGCCAACTTTGAACAAACAAAGACAACATTTTAAAATTCGGGTTTTAGTTGTTGGGTTTCAAAAATATATGTATCTTATGGAAATGTGAGAACTTAAACATCATAAATTGTGTGGCGGGTGCAGGGCCGGATTTACAGACAGGCCGACTAGGCCGTGGCCTAGGGGCCCCGCGAAATAAGGGATCCCAAAATTGGGAGTAGTATATAAAAATATATAAATTTAAATTTAAAAAAACTTAGCAATATTTTTTATTTTTTAAAGTGGGGCCTCAAATTTTTTTTGGCCTAGGGCCCCTAAAATTGTAAATCCGGCCCTGTGTGGGTGTACGTGTGTGGGGTGGGGGGAGGCAAAACATGGGGTACAGATCCAGATATTTTGATGCTTACAGAGACAAAGCCACAATCATTATAAAGTATAGCAGTGTTTACATATTATAATTGGCTTTCCCCAAAGATGAAAAAAAAAAATGTTGAGGGCGGAGAAAGAATACGTCAGTGGCCTAGCTAGGAGGGTGCGGGGGAAGCGAACCGCAACCGGGTGACATCAAATTGAAAAAAATTGCATAATTATAGAGCACACCCTGCTTGGTATAATGAATTTCAGAATTCCACGTAAATTTGCCACACATGTAACCAATCCAAATGCGTGCTTTTTTTAAAAAAAAGTTCAAGGTTGATGAGTCCGAAAAGAGTTGACCCGATAATTAGGTCAGAAAAACACCGTTTTGACCAAGATTCAACGCCGATTGAAGTGTTCGGTAACTTTCGTAAGTGACAGGAAGCTAAATTTATATCAATTCTGAGAAATAAAGCTTTCCATTGATGCCAAATACGATGTGGTAGGGAGATTTTAAGTACACGAATCGAATCGTTAAAAATTAAAAACATATTTAAATTGACTTTTTAATCATTTATAGTGTTAAAAAAATAATATTTTACAACATGTTCTAATATCTTTTAATAACTTGTTTAAATTTAAAAAAAAAAAAAAGGTTTTGAAAACAAATATATCGAAATCCAGAAAGTCTCAAAAATTAATATCTTCGCCGATTCGTCACTAGCACAGCCCTTAACATTTGAGCACAATTGACAGGTTTGCTGCTTTGAAGAGCAGGAAAGGAATTTTTTTTAAAAAAAGTAAATTTTATTTTAAAAATATCCATAAATTAAAGTTCTTACCTGCAATTAATTGATTTTTGTTGTTATCATTGATTTTCGATGGATTTATTTTAACAAGAAGAAATCCCTCGGCGGTGGGGGCGGCGCGGGGTGGGGGTGACACCACGAATTTACCCCCACCGGGTGACACAAACCCTGGCTATGCCCCCCTGGAATAAGTCCGACACAATCTTCAACGTTTGCGCCCCAAGTTTGCGGTCATTAACCAGAGTTGCAATTTTAGTTTCCAACTGCCGTTAAGTTGTCACAACCCAATAAAAGAAATATGCCAGACCCATTGACGTGACTAACGATGAGTTTCGTTATATTTTATATATTCACCTGTTTCTGGGTGAGGGGAGGGGTGTCGACCTTCCGTAAATTTACGGACAATATATAAAAATTTGTCCGTAAAAAATGAATTGTCCGTTGTAAATTTCCGTAAGAAAGTCTGTATGTCGGTAAAAAAAAAAAGCAGATTTGGTAATTATGCTCGGAGTCATACATAAATATTTCATCAAATAACGGCCTTGTTGAATCCGAATGAAAACTAAATGTGCATGTGGAATTTACAACATGGAATACAATTAGTTTAATTGAAAAATTGGGGCTGTCCGTGACAAAGGAACTCTTGGAGCTCTTTCTTTAGCAGTCAGCGGTACCGGGCCCCAGTCGCCCATGGATGCCTAACTTCTAATTATAATTGATCATAACGCCAACATGGCATGCGTGAAAAACGTTCTCATCTAATGTTTATATTCAAACTGTTAGCACTGAAATATCCACTTTTCCCCCTAAAATAATCTTTAACTAATTTTATTTTTACATTTTTTATATATATTTTAATGAGCCTGCGTGATATTTCATATTGAAGCGTGGTTGATTTAGAAGCGGTAACCATTTAATTGTCCTGAAAAAAAAAATTTATGCAGACGAAACTCTCTGCTATAATCTTAATTATTTTTTAAAAATTTTCTTTACGGTTGCTTATAGTTTTATACAGTAAAAAATGAAGCTATCTTAACATTGTTTATTTAAAAAAACAACAACAACTGATTTCTTCAAATTTTATCATTATTTTGAAGACGGAACCTGTGGTCTCCAAGGTCCCAATTTTCCCCAGGTGAATGCCCCCTTACAAATGTCGTTAAAGTACTTTTCCGTCGGATCCCACCGGTTCTTGCCAGACAGCTGAACATAACTTTTCAATTGTCAGCACAGCAGTAATCATTAAATTAGTTTTAAAGACATCTCATAAATATTGGGGCCATGGTTAGTCTCCGTGCAACGCACCGCAAAGTTTAATAGCTTTTTATGGTAATGAGGACGATTTTAGGTTTTCGTTAACTAAAGAGTTCAGGCCGTGTTTCCTCCCCTCACACCAGCCTCACACACTTCGCCGTGATCCATTTGTCGTTACGAAGTGTGACACTAATGGAAAATGATTATGAAAGTAATTATGAAGTGCTAAGGGAAGCAATTTAATCAATTTATGTAATTAAATTATATTTAGTTAATTACATTTTTATATTCTATAGTTTAAATATATTCTTCCTTTTAAAGATTGTACCACACCATTACTATTTTAGAATTTAAATTTTTTGAATTTACATTTATTATTTATTTATAATTATTATTATTTTTTTTTAAAAGGGTGGGGTGGGTGGGTCGTCGAATTTTGTTCAAAGTAGATGGTGTCAGAAACTTACATTGTGCACGGGACGGTTGGCTGGCAATAATTTTGTTATAAAAATTAATTCAAGAACAATATTTTTTTAGTATCAATAAAGCAAGTGCAAAACAAATAATACACAATTAGTGGTTTAAAAGGCAAGGATAGTAAATAAAGGACCGAGTTCAAGTTGTGTGAAGTAAACAGCCCAACAAAGAATGTTGGAAGCTTGAAATAGAAAGACTGGACAGTAAAAGAACGTTCCGGCCAAGAAGAAGGCCCCTGGCAGAAACGTTCCTCTTTTACTGTCCTGTCCTGTTTCAAGCTTCTACATACTTTGTTCCATTTTCTAAAAGGCGTGGCGGTCGGCAATGGGGGCCGTCCATAAAGTACGTCAAGGTATTTTTGATAATTTGAATACCTTCTATCCCGTGTCATAATATTTCAGGCCCCCACCCCCACGCCTCAAACCGTACCACTTCCCTAGACCCACCCTCTCCCCTCAAGAACGCAAGGTACTTTATGGACGGCCCCAATGATGTACCTCGCTATACTAGAGTTATAGTGAAACAGTAGGCTACAAGGAACTTTCAGATGTCACGAGAGCCACGCGCCATGCCGACATCTTATTTTCGCCTCTTAATCTATATTTCGACCACTTAGGAAAAAAAAACAAAAAACAACACTATTTATATAATGGGAGAGAAAAAATCTAATGAATCGGTTCCGCTTTCATATCATTTGTGGTTGTCATGGTTTGGCTAGGTAAACATGGATTGGATGACGATACCGTGAATTGAAAGGAAAGACGTTTTTTTCATATTTAAAAAAAAAATACACTGAAATAAAAAATTAATATGTTACTGGGTCTTATTTAATTAGTGTTAATTGTTAACTTAATGGAATCGAGTTTAAAAAAAAAAAAAAAAAAAACAACTATACGATTTTAGAACGAGCCCAAAATAAAAAAAGGAGGCTACTCAGTTTTATAGAAAAAAATGGGACCTAAACCATGTTAACACATAGTAAGATACTTATTAAATTAAGTAGGCCTATCCCAGTGGCGTAGCGAGGGGGGCAAGGGGGGCATCATGCCCCGGGTGCTACTCACAAAGGGGCGCCAAATGGTATATTTTACATATAATATTGTATGGTTTTCGAATAAGGGGGGGGGGGGGCGCTAAAAAGGTATTGTGCCCCGGGCGCGAGTTAAGCTCGCTACGCCACTGGCCTATCCAATTATAATTTAAATCAATTCAAAATCTGCTTTAGACCGAAGTGGCTAAACTATGTGTGTAAGGTTCCGCGAGCCAGACTTAGGCATTTAAAAGAAAATTTTCAAACCAAAAATATATGAAGAAAGAAATAGGGTTTTAATTTAGCCCGAACAACGACCAGGTGACATCACCTGATTAAACTGCTATAATTATATGCTAATGGTTTCATATTATTCATAGTGTAACATTTGCCTGTGTCTAATTACGCTTTGATGGCCTGAACAGGCGGTGACATAATAGAAAATATTTAGTTTTATTTTATTTATTAATTGCTGCACATGAACAGAAACAAGTGCACATTAACAGAAATAAGTGCAAACAAACAGAAACAAGTGCACATGAAACGAAACAAGTGCACATGAACAGAAAAAAATGCAAACAAACAGAAACAAGTGCACATGAAACGAAACAAGTGCACATGAACAGAATCAAGTGCACATGAACAGAAACAAGTGCACATGAAATGAAACAAGTGAACATGAAATGAAACAAGTGCACATGAACAGAAACAAGTGCACATGAAACGAAACAAGTGCACATGAACAGAATCAAGTGCACATGAACAGAAACAAGTGCACATGTACAGAATCAAGTGCATATGAACAGAAACAAGTGCACATGAAATGAAACAAGTGAACATGAAATGAAGCAAGTGCACATGAACAGAAACAAGTGCACATGAAATGAAACAAGTGCACACGAACAGAGGCAAGCGCACATGAAATGAAACAAGTGCACATGAACAGAAACAAGTGCACATTAAATGAAACAAGTGCACACGAACTTAGTTTGCGATATGTTTCTGTCCATTTCTGTACTGCTATGGCTGGTGTTTGATTTGTATTCTGTACTTCTCGTGACTTTCTTTATTGAGGGGCGTCAACGTCAAGGGCCACATCCGCCCTCCCCAGTCGTCAAAAAACTCCACCGACGCCGCTGATTGTGAATATATCGTTAAACATTGAATGTGCGGCATTTTCCAAAGCAGCAACATCTTTCACACCGCATGGTTTCGTTACAGTAATAACAGGACTGTGTGTAGGTTGCGCTTGACGACATCTGTCAACATCTGTCAACAAGTTATAGACTCAATGGGACAAATGTCGACAGTGTGAATTATTCGCGGATTAGGTGATTCCTAAAAAAATAAATAATTATAACGTGAAAAATATTTGTTTGGTATGACGAGCCTCTGGTTGAAGACGTCACGTTCGTCATTGAGGACAAATTAAAACTCCTTTGAATAAATTTAGGCAATTTCTTTATCAAATTCTTCCAGAGCTGCTCACGCCGCGTGTTTGAGCATGCGTAGTCCAATACTCGGAAACGTTATAATATGTGTTACTTAGTGTGTGAACAAATGAACACATGAGGCTTGAAAGTACCGTAAATCGCCATTGTAACAATAAAGTAACATTTCTGTTAAATTTAGGTTAACCCAATCGGCATCCATGATGTTGCAACATGAATATTTTATTCATTAAACGTATTTCCTTTTGGGATAATGCTCAACACAGTTCCTCAACACACTCGGGTATTGAGCACGGAGGAACAAGCAGGCGAGCTTGTTGAATATGACGCATAGATTAAGCGGACGATATATTTTGAGTTATGTACATAGCTTACACAGATGATAAGTTTTGAATTTAATATAATAAATACATTTTTTTCAGTATACGATTCCACTGAAATCAACGAGTTTAATTCTCAATCACAAACACAGTGCATCCCCCAGCCTATTTCTTTATGACGCCCCCCCCCCCCACATCTTGCAACACACAATCTGGTCGCCAACATGCATTTAGCAATGCTTATTTTCCAACAATCACCTCATTCTTTTTTAATCTGAAACCCAAATAAATCTAATCTTAACGTCAACGCTACAGTCGCTACGAGGAGACCTCCTATTTTATCATTACAATTAAGATGTACGGTATTTAACCATTTTAATTTTAGTAAAATACTTAGACACCCCCCAACTCACTACTTTAAATTGACATTATGTGTCAATTGCCGTCTTACCCGAGGTGGAGATCGTTTAATAAAAAAACAAAGAACTGTTTCTTATTCGATTTCTGAAGCCTCGGCCGTCGGTGCAATGCAAAAATCTCGAGATAAAAACATGAAATTACCAAGCAGGTGATGCCAAACCGTCAGTTACTGTAGTCTGTCGGCCGTGGCTAATGGCATGGATTGATTCGGTACTTGACGCCGTCAGACACCTCCACAGACCAAACAGTTGATTAGCATCCGCACAGGATAATTTTGGCCGTAATGACGCACGTTGGGGGCTGTGATGTACGGCAACAAACGCATTGCTAAGTTTGTCATTCCTCCCAAACATGCTTCTTACATAAAGAAGGCTTAGATTTTTTTGAAATTGTTGGAAGATTTCGTCATTAGAATAGTTTAAATGTGATTATGGTTATGGTTAGCGGAGAACTTTGTGTTTGAATCAAATGTAATACATACAGTCATGATTTTATGACATAATGCTTGGCCTTTTTTTTTTTCCTTTAATAATCCCAAATTCCACTTCCCCGCTTACCGGTATCATAACATATGGAGATGAAATCACGAGCTATAATCGTATCGAAGATCCGGATTATCCGCAGGTCTTGGTCAGTGGTCACTTACCCCAAAGTTAAGTGGCCGCCAAAATATTGCACCGCATTTATAAATTTCAAATATTTTTTTTTTTTAAATAGCCCCTCATTCAAAAAGATTACCGGCCCCTGGGATGGACTGGAGACCTTAAGATGCAACAGATGTCAGCTGTTCCATTATACTTAAATGTATTCTTGTATTGTAAATAGTTTTTCTCTCCTTCTCATCCATTGCGATTTGGCGACCTTGAACCCTTACGGTGTGTCTCAGTTCGAAGGGAATGTTTCTCTCCGTGCGATGGCAACTCACTATTTAAACAATACTTATTAAAACCTACAAGTCCCCAGTCTCGGCTTTTGCATATATCGTCATACAAGTCACCAGTCTCGGCCTTTGCGCTATATCGTCATATAAGTCACCAGTCTCGGCCTTTGCTCTATGTCAGTGGTTCTCAACCTTTCTAATGCCGCCACCCTCTAATACAGTTCCTCATGCTGTGGCGACCCCCACCACAAAATGACTTTCGTTGATATTTTATAACTGTAGAGTATATTTGTTTTCAGATGGTCTTAGGCGACCCCTGTGAAAGGTTCGTGCGACCCCCAAAAGGGGTCGGGACCCACAGATTGAGAACCGCTTCTCTACGTCGTCCATGTCAACAATGGTTCATACTTTCCCATAGGTGGGTTATTTATCCCCGGAACCCGTCGGCGCAAGATCACTCCGGTCAAAAGATGTGTCGTGCTTTCGATTCTTCAATTATGAGGGTCACAACCCAGCCCTGCCCAGCCCTCATATTCTCTGGGTTGTCTGCCGTTGAAAGCTTGTAACGGCACCCATTGCAGCGGTTCTGATCTTTTGAGGCTATATCTACCCCATGTTGGGCCGAAATCCGTACATGTTAAGCCTGCGACAAATCTCAATTAAAAGATGACACTATTTGCGTTCAATAAATATCTCTTCCATTTATGTTACGGAAAATTGGGTTATGGCTTTCACGCTCAATGTAAAACGTGAAGTGTTAGACATGACACTTTTGTTTTGGTTTGAGAACCCTGATTTTTCAGGAACGCCGTCGTCCATTATATATTAACCTAAACGTCCCCGGAATACCTTTGTGTCTCCTCAGTTGACATCCTAAACCAACTGGTTGATTGTTTCATCAGATCAGAGAGCAAGCTGATTACCAAGTGACTCAATTTTTTTTTTACGACCAGTGTTAAGTAATTCTTTCGTCAAGGCACACCAGCCTCTGGATATATTTCACTGATGTGTAACACACGGTTGCACAAAAAGAAATTTGACGCTAAATTTGATCGTGTGAACTGAAAAAAAGATAAATTGATCAAATTTCCCTTCGACCAAACTTCCGTCGATCAATTTTCCGTCGACGAAATTTCTTTCAAACAAATTTCCGGTTACGCTAACACACGGATACACCATTGGCTCAATATATATGCAAATTATTGCCAGTACATTTAAAGTGGATCTAATTTGTTTTTGTTTTTTTTAATACATCCAGCATAATCACCACAACGTCTGTTGCATTGATAAAAAGCAGCAGCATTTCAGTGCTGCCACAGTCACAGTCAGGTAAACTTACCATTCAGTTCAACAGCTACTGTGGTGTAGACTAAGACCTTTAATTAATTTTTAAAAAACCAAACACAAATATATCAACTTCTTGAGTTAGGAAAAGTGACAAAAACTGTTTCATAGGGACCTAATTAAACACCATGCTGTTCTCCTGACGTCGGTGTGGCCGAGGCTGCAGCGAGTGGCGTTGTTCGGTTCTTCGGACGCAAAAAAAAAGGGGACCCGATTTGGGTTGGACATAGGAGTGAAAAGCACGTGACCCAGAAAATCAACACCACCAAAACATTTCGGTGAGTAGCTCTATCGTGTCTTTAAAAAAACAACTTATCTCTTCTATTTACTTTGCTTCTGGTGTGTCCTGCTTCCTCTTCCAAACCGGATCTTCCCTTAACTCCAAATGTTTTATATTAATAGTACCGAGTGTAAAAACAAAAGCTGTCACGAGAGACATGTGAACTCGGGTAAAAAGATTTCTTTAGGGGGAAACGACTAATATATTAACCAATACAGAGCCACATGTAGGGTGTAGGACTGTCTGTAGGACTATTGTTTTAAGGCTGGCAGGTAGGGTGTAGGACTATCTGTGGGCCAATTGTTTAAAGGCTAGCAGGTAGGGTGTAGGACTGTCTGTAGGCCTAATGTTTTAAGGCGGGCAGGTAGGGTGTAGGACTGTCTGTGGGCCAATTGTTTAAAGGCTAGCAGGTAGGGTATAGGACTGTCTGTAGGCCTAATGTTTTAAGGCTGGCAGGAAGGTATTGGACTGTTTGTAGGCCTATTGTCTAAAAGCGGGCATATATAAAAAATGAGAAGTTAACTCTCTTTATATAACACTTGTACTAACTAATCTTATCAAATGTCCCACCCTATTCTTACCACGACCATAAACTGAATTAAAAAATAATAATAACAAAAATCGTTCAACATATTGTATTTTCTTTACTTAGAGAAGATGATGCTAACAATATTTTTTTTTTAAATAGTTAATTTTAATGTATCTTTATAAACGCCCAGAAAATGTTCTATATATTTTATACATAGTTGAAATCCAGCGTTCTGGATAAAAGCTTTTTTTTTAAAAATGTGTACAACCAAAATAACTTACCCCGAATGTCCCTTGATGTGGATAGAGTGGCATTTTCAAGCCATTTGAGAAAAACTATTTTGCATTTTGCGTTTTACTGTTATAATTACATCTCTTGGGATAAAAGTATTTTGACCAAAATTTCCAGGAAGTGTGGCATAGGGCAATAGGTTTGATTATATTAAATTTGTTTGTGATCCGTTGTTTGGTTTTCTTTGTTATAACGTAGCAAGTTGAAAAAAAAGCAAACACACATACAAACATAACCACACTTGAAATTTATTTAGTAGATATAGAATTTTCTTCTCTAACTGACTAGGATATTTGGGAAAGTCGAGTGTGGAAATGAGTGCTGCGTGGTGCTATTTATAGACTAAGCTTTCAAAAAAAAAAAAAAAAAAAAAAATTGAAATTCATGAAGTACTTATCATTCATGGTTCTTTATTGATCTCATCCGAGGATGACAGACTGGTGTTTGTTAAATCTAAGGGACACCCCTCTGTATTTGACTGGTGTTTGATTGGTGTTTGACTGGTGTTTGATGAATCTAAAGGACACCCCTCTGTATTGATCTCATCCGAGGGTGACAGACTGGTGTTTGATGAATTTAAGGGACACCCTGAAGAGATGGGATAAAATGTTTTATAAATAGAGATTGAAACAGACATATAGAGGGAGAGCGGATGAAACCAAGATATGTCATACGTCAATAATAAATCAAGAATGGAAACCAGTTTTTATTTCCTTGCCTCCACCCCCACCCCCTCTTTCTCTCTGCTCCCCTCCCTCAGTTATTCTTTCTATCTACGACTCTCTCTCTCTATCTCCCTCCAACTCCTTTCCAGTCCTTGCCTTCCTTGCCTTCACCCCCCCCTACCCATCTCTTCCTACTCATCCCCTCCCATCTTTTTTTGCTTCTCTCTTCGTTTTCTCTCTCCCGCTCTCTCACTCTTTTTCTAACACCCATTAGCTCTCTCACTCTTTTTCTAACACCCATTAGCTCTCTCACTCTTTTTCTAACAACCATTAGCTCTCTCACTCTTTTTCTAAAACCCATTAGCTCTCTCACTCTTTTTCTAAAACCCATTAGCTCTCTCACTCTTTTTCTAACACCCATTAGCTCTCTCACTCTTTTTCTAACACCCATTAGCTCTCTCACTATTGTTCTAACACCCATTAGCTCTCTCACTCTTTTTCTAACACCCATTAGCTCTCTCACTCTTTTTCTAACACCCATTAGCTCTCTCACTCTTTTTCTAACACCCATTAGCTCTCTCACTCTTTTTCTAACACCCATTAGCTCTCTCACTCTTTTTCTAACACCCATTAGCTCTCTCACTCGCACCTACCTCCTCCTCCTCCTCTCTCGCTCCTCAGTGTCTCTGTTTTTTACGTTCGCTTTAACTCTTTCACTACAACATCGGTAAACCGTTCAAAATTTTAATTTGTTAAATATGCTATGCTCCAACTTTGACAGTACTGAAATTCCCACATCCTGAACCAGTGCGTGGGTTTGTCAACGGTGCAATACCTCTAGCCTCCACGTGTTACCGAAAGTGAAAAGGTAGAAATGTTATTCAGGATATGGTTCTCTCGACGGAGGAAAAAAAAGTGTTCACAGCAGACCAATATTTTTGCTCTTGCATATACGTGATCGTAAAGGGTGCCTTTTTAAAAAAAAGATGGCAGACAGATTTCGAGAAAGATTACATCATACGGCACCAAGTGACAAGAATATTTTGCATGTTGTTCTTTTCTTGAAAGCGTACTTAAAAGAGGAAGTCAGGTCGACCATTGGGTGTTTCGATAAACGAGAATCACGCACATGTTCTACAGAATGTGATGCATTCACCACTACAAGGTCTACGGTGAAAGTCCTTTACACGGATCACGCACGTGTTCTACAGAATGTGATGCATTCACCACTACAAGGTCTACGGTGAAAGTCCTTTACACGGATCACGCACGTGTTCTACAGAATGTGATGCATTCACCACTACATGGTCTACGGTGAAAGTCCTTTACACGGATCACGCACGTGTTCTAGAGAATGTGATGCATTCACCACTACAAGGTCTACGGTGAAAGTCCTTTACACGGATCACGCACGTGTTCTACAGAATGTGATGCATTCACCACTACAGGGTCTACGATGAAAGTCCTTTACACTGATCACGCACGTGTTCTACAGAATGTGATGCCTTACCCACTACAAGGTCTACGGTGAAAGTCCTTTACACTGATCACGCACGTGTTCTACAGAATGTGATGCATTCACCACTACGAGGTCTACGGTGAAATTCCTTTACACCGATCACGCATGTGTTCTACAGAATGTGATGCCTTCATCTCTACAAGGTCTACGGTGAAAGTCCTTTACACTGATCACGCACGTGTTCTACAGAATGTGATGCCTTCACCACTACGAGGTCTACGGTGAAAGTCCTTTACACTGATCACGCACGTGTTCTACAGAATGTGATGCATTCACCACTACGAGGTCTACGGTGAAATTCCTTTACACTGATCACGCATGTGTTCTACAGAATGTGATGCCTTCATCTCTACAAGGTCTACGGTGAAAGTCCTTTACACTGATCACGCACGTGTTCTACAGAATGTGATGCCTTCACCACTACGAGGTCTACGGTGAAAGTCCTTTACACTGATCACGCACGTGTTCTACAGAATGTGATGCATTCACCACTACGAGGTCAACGATGAAAGTCCTTTACACTGAAAATCATTGATACGTCCGTTCGCAGATTGTCCAAGGACATAGTTGAATTTTCCATTGGATACAGGCTTTTAAGGGAATTCGTGACTTTCTGAAGAAAGTCACATTAACTTTCTGACCGATCAGTCTTTTACCTCCGTTGACCGAGGACCATTCCCCAGAAGGGCGAAATTTCGCAACAATATAAAGAATAACTATGTTACTTGGTTCCGGCTTATTAAATATACCGGGTAATTGTTCTGCCATCGTACTGAAGCTCGACCACCCTCTCACGACCGCCGTCGTACAAGCAAACATATTGGTCAGCTGTGAATACTTTCTCCTTCGCCAAGCGAGACCCATCTCTAAGTACAACTGGTTACCATATCTTTATTTTCACTACTGGGAACAAGTGGTGACTCGAGCTACGCACCGTAAACAAACGCACACACGCGTTCAACATGGTTTAGTATTGTGCGTTTTGGCGCATACTGTACTATAATATATGTTGTTGTTTTTCAATAGGATACTCTACAATATTGTCTAGAAAGAAAGCGCTAGAAACTAAACGTTTTATTTTTTAAATTTTTTGGGGGGTTGGAGGTGTGGTTATAAGGGGTTGTGGGTTGGAGTAACTAACTTTTAGCTATGCCAAACTATTGAAGCATGAGGTCATATATCCGTTAAAGAAGTTACAACACATTATATATTTACTATTGACTTTGATCTCCCCCCCCCCCCCCCAAAAAAAAAAAAAATAATAATGGTCAGAAGACAACTCTGTGCCATTACTACATTTTTGGTGGTAAAAATTTGAGAATTTGATAACCTTTTGACTGGCACCAACAATTTGCTATTGTGCTATTAATACACAGTGTGGGTGTTACAGGGAAATTTGGAAATTTAGGTAATTTATAATTTTTAAAGTTTTTAATACATAAAGTGCTTACACCCTCAGAGGCGTGCTCACACCCGCAGGGGCGTGGGAGGTGGCATTTCACTGGAAGCGATGGTAAGAGATTAAAAGAACAGTGTCATTATGTACTTTTATGTTATGATTTAGATATTCAAGTCTTTAAAAAAATCCAAAACTTTTAGTTGATACACTTATGTTTCAAGCCACACGTTTTATTTTATATGCGCCTTATGTGAGCTCCGCCAGAGGTGTGCCTCGAGACATCTGAGCTACACCAGAAGTGTGCCTCCAGACATCTGAGCTTCACGATAGCTGTGCCGGGAGATATCTGAGCTCCGCCAGAGGTGTGCCTCGAAACATCTGAGCTCCGCCAGTGGTGTGCTCGAGACATCTTAGCTCCTCCGCCCGAGGTGTGCTGCGAGACATCTGAGCTCCGCCAGTGGTGTGCCTCGAGACATCTTAGCTCCTCCGCCCGAGGTGTGCCTCGAGACATCTGAGCGCCACCAGAGGTGTGCCTCCAGACGTCTGAGCTTCGCCAGAGTTGTGCCTCGAGACATCAGAGCTCCCCCAGTGGCGTACCTCGAGACATCTGAGCTCTAACCGTTTCCAAAAATTGTTTCCCCTCCTTTAAAAAAAAAACTTGAACGACACCCTTACCGAAATTTTTCGACATGTAAGTATCAAATATGCGCAATCTATTTTCAAATTATATTTCATCATAAAAAGCATTACTTTTAAAGTAGGGATATGATTATTTGTGTGATGGCGTTAGTCTTTAAAAAAATGAATGCAATTAATCGATTCCACGTATGTTGAGTTATATTAAAGGGAAACTTTGAAAAATGAGATATTTAAAAAAATTAATTTAAAAAAAAAAGAATTTAAATGATGCATACAAAAAGTGCACACTTAACGGCGCATACAAAAAGTGCGCATTTCATCAATTATTATATCGGTAGCGTTTGTGTTTTCTTTTAATGTGCTACTTTTGTATCAATGTTTCCTGCATAACGGGGGTTTTAAAAATACTCAGCCTGTATTTATTATGTTCCACCTGTGTTCACGATTCAAGAAATATGATTGTAAACTTTCCATTGTTAATTCTATTTTTTTTTAAAATGTGTTATTCCCAATTTGTTCAATTTAAAATAAATTCTGTGGATTTGGTAAGAAAAAACGTGTTTTAAAGTATATCTAAGTGACACTTTGTAATTTATCTGAAAAATGTTATAACGTTTTGAAATTACAAATAAGCATTTCAATTAACTGAATATTGGGAAATATATACCTTATTTGCATACGATTTTCCTTAGATAAAAGCAAAAATTAATAAATATATAATGTCTTTAGTAAACAACTCATGTCTTCTAAGCCGTTCAATACGATTTATAAAAGTGATCAGTTTTCAAACCCCATAAAAATGTATAGACCTTTCTAATTAAAATTTTTTTTTCTTTTTCTCTTATAAAATTTGGAAACATTTAGAAAAGATAGTCTAACTTATACAAGTTAGTTGGGTTTTTTTCATTTGCGTTCAACAAAGAAAATAATATTTGAAGAGTTTTTTAGCGATCGAACCCTTTTTATTTATCTATTTTTTAAAATATTTTTTGTTAAATATTTTTTTTGTGTATATTGAAACTTCATTTATTAATTAAGTAGGTATTCCCTCAAATAATGTAAATAAAAAATAAAAGCCATATAACTATTTTAGGTGAAGCATTTTTCCGTTTTGCCCCTCGCTGCCCTCCCCCCCCCCCCCCCCCCCTCGGGCCTATTTTTTTCCACAATGCATTGAAAGATGATAATTAAGAAAATATGCGCATCACATCTTGAAACCCCTAAAATATCCGAGCACCCTGCATCGTAGGGATAGATGGGCGCACACGATGGCTCTAAGGCAATATGACACCTACATTTGCAAACTACGATCTCTCCCGCTGCTCTCCAATTAAGTGCAGAATGCTGCAAAACTAAAATCAGCTATGTGATAAAATGCATTCTTGTATTTTGAATTTATCAACCATTTTCTGGGGACTGTAAAGATTTAATAGGCGATATTAAGCTAGGGCAAAATCATACCCTCTAGGGTGACACAACTAGAAAGAATATAGTTCACGTCCCACTGGTACGGAATTTAAGATGTTTTTGACAATTATTAAGGCTAATTTTGGCACTCACCACCCGAAAGTTTGAAATGCAACCTTAAAATTGTCTGAATGAAACAAAAAATTCAAGTATGCGCCAAAATGCACCCCTGCATTTTGAATTTGCCCGACTTTCTTTAGCACCATAAATTTCTGTATCCACTTTGCTCACGCTGATCAATGGTACAGTGAATTCTGTTTATGTCTGACACTAGACGTCATAATGTTTCCCACAAATACCTTAAGCATGATTGTCTGTTCCCGTTCAAAAAGTAAAATAGAAACATTGAATTCAAGTATACTAAAAAATACACCACTTGATATTGTAATAATCACAAATTTTCTGTGGAGCAGTCTTCCCCGATAAAGCGCCCTCAATTTTCGCCCTACTTTCCGATGAAAATGATCACCGATTTCGGTAGATACACAGCCTAGTGTCGCAGCTACTATTAGTGCCGCCATGGGTGGGCACATATTCTTGCCGTCCTACCTTTCACGATACAATCTTTACATTTGTCCGAAAATACCGCACCTGCATATAAAGAAAGAATGACACCATGGTGGACCACCCCATCCACCATATTTCGACGACACTAGCAGGTGCGTATCTACAGTGTTTGGCATCAGGGGACAATATTCATTTTTATGCCCCCCCCCCAACTCTGAGCCTGATTATTTTCAACAATTAAATACCACCAAAGCCCATTTTGCCCCACCCCGCATGCCTGGCACCCAGTGACATGTGCCCCATCTGCCACCCCTTAGCTACGCTTCTGGCCACTGGCAAACGGAATAACCCCCCCCCCCCCCCCCCACGAAAATGTAAAATCTCCTGCTAGGAAAAATGTCTGAAAGAAACACTGGTTAAAAACGGGGGGGGGGGGGGGGGGTCTACCCATAGAAATTGTTTCTTAAAAATGTCTACACAAGTCAAAAAGGGTTTGGGAACCAGTGGGTTAGACCTATGAAAAATAATGTGGTAAGTAGATTGCGAAAACAAAATTTTCATTTTTTTGTATTGATTCATATTAAAGTTTTCATGACACAATATTTACTGTTAAACCTGACGAAACTGCAGTATATCGAGACACATCGGTTGAGAACCTCTCTGATCAACGCAGCTGTTAACATTCCTTGGCTGCACTTTAAAGCTAAGAGCTTACGTCCAAGCCAACCAGACAGTCAGTGTGACAAGGCTGGTTAACTAAAAAGTTGAACCAATACAAAAAAAAAAAAAATAGCAACAAAACAACAAAGCATTATTTCATTTTCTGCACGGACGTCACCGTCAACTCCAAATATAAACCGTTATTTAAGTAGGAAATTAATAGAGTAAACTCGGCCGAGCCGAAGTGGTAACCGGAGAACTGTGCGACACAACCCTGCGTGCCTTTTGCGCGGATTCTCTGCCCTTCGGCCGTTTTCTAACCAGCCAGGATGACGTACACAGAAACGACAAGGGCATGACTGTGTCGAAAGATGATGACGGTGATACATTTTTCAGGAGGGTACCACCTGTCTTTCATTGTTGTTTCAATGAATGGCTTCGTTATTCACCAGTGCAAAAGCGTGTTCTTTTGAGGAGGTTGCTAAGTGGGCCGACGCAATAGCACACCGCCGCACCCCTGCGTACTTAGCTTGTACAGTGCGCACCGGGCGCAATATGGTAACAACATATATGTTTACAATATAGTCAAATTCTGTGCATTGGTACATTGTCGCACCGCTGCGTACTTAGCTTGAATAGCGCGAACACTGTGCAGTATGATAACAACATAAATTGATACAAGATAGTCGAAACCTACGCGGATTAATACCTTTTTCAAAGAAGTGATTTCATTAGTGTTTGGTGTTTCAAAGAATACACAAAAATGTTAAAAGCCGAATATTGAGTTGCCTACGTGTAGCGCTAACTATTTATTCGGTGCCCGATATCAGCAAATGTTAACACCCACCCAACCACCCAGTAGTTCATCTAATAGGCAAAGTCGGAAAACTTTAAAAACAAAACAAAAATGCAAATATCCTTTTTTTTTTTTGCGATATTTGTGAAACAACATTTAGCGTCAGTTCACACCATCAAATTTCGCGTCAAATTGTTGTATGAACGCACTATTTTGTGTGTGGTTTCTTTTTTTTTTGGGGGGGTGGGGGAATTTGATCAAATGGTAATTTGAAAGTTGTGACAAGGCTTCATACACAAATTGCATCAAATGCTTGAAGGAAAATTTGATCGTGTGAACCAACCCTTACACTATCTGAAGTTAATTAACATGTAATCTCGTAGCACTAATTTACCCCCTTAGCTATAATTCAGATAAACCTTTGACTTTGACAAATTTTTAAAATGGCAACACCTATTGGTACCAGGGTACATGGAACCCGCATAAAATTTTCTAAAGGGGGGCAAATTATTTTCTAGGGGGGAGGCAAAATACTTTCTCTTTATTTTCTCTTTACTTTAATACATTTTTTGTCTATTTTTGTCTAAAAAATTTTTTTAATCAATCAATCCAGGGGGGGGGAGGCAAGTGCCCCACTTTGCCACTACTTGCGGGCGCCCATGCCCGGGTACCAGAATTGAGAGGTTGGGATTAAAAAACGATTTAAAATAGTATTGTTGGGTTTGTAAGACATCGCAATAGCATTGAGTCTAATGGTACCCAGGTGCGAATGGCGGCGCTGCGTGTCTGGGTTCATTTTGACAAATGCTATTCGGATATCATTTGTAGTAGTTTATATTAGTCAAAATGCAGAATTAAGTTTAAAAACGCATAGTACATTCAATTATCATTCATTTGATACATCATTTGGTCTTACAAACCCAACAATAATATTTTTAATCGTTTTTTAATCCCAATCTCTCAATTCTGGTACCCGGGTTTCAATAGCCACTTCGATTTTATACATAAAAAATGCAGATTTTGTTTTAGAAATTAGGTCTATAAAAAAGTGTGTGTGTGTTTATTAGGGGGGTGGGGTAATAAAAGTAGCTTTCATGGAAAACACAAGGATGGCTAGTTGCTTTGGACAGCTCCATATATTTACCTAGCTATCTCACTTTACGATATTCTAACTTTTTGTTTATGCAAACACATATTTGATTTATTTTCATTTAATTTTTAAAAAGATCATCAACATGATCTCTGGATAAATAAAGTCCTTTTTCAAGCGATCTTTGCTTTATGGTCGCTCACAATGGATAAGGTACAGGAACGCAGTTCTTATGCGTTCCAGCAGGACTTTGGCACTGTTTCAGGTTCAGAATAGGATGTGGGCACACCACATTGTATGGGAGCATCGCATTATGACGGTGGTCGTGCTTTGGAATTAAGCTTTGGTTCATGGCGTCACGGTTGATTCCACATAACGGGAAACTGACCAGACCAAATTGGGACAAGTTACTATTAATAACGAATTACTATTAAGCAAAGGTTTAAAAAAAATAAAATAAACATCTTTTAGTAGAAATGGGTAAAAAAATTTACTGACAAGATTAGCCTCAGACAAACAGTCTTGATACCAACCTAACTAAAACCTGCAAATGATAATATGTCTTCTGTGGGGAAAAAAAGAAAGGTCGATTTTTGTGCCGGCATTGTTGTAGAGACAGAAGAGAAAAGTTGCCGTCATTTTAGATAAAAGTTTTCTCCTTTGCCTTACAACCTTCACATTGAGAAAAACTAAAACGACCGAAGATGGTTTGCATTGTCAAATCTATTTCGCCCCAAGTTCACCGCTCTTTTCACCACCTCTGATGTCCTCTCATTGTAACAACACAGGTCAAAACAATGATTACAGACAAGCGAGACCTACCGCCCATCCCCCACCCCCACGTTTCTAAAAATAAAAAAACATACAAAAAAAATACAAAAAACATACAAAAAACATACAAAAACATACGAAAAACATAAAAAACATGCAAAAAACATACAAAAAACATACAAAAAACATACAAAAACATACAAAAAACATACAAAAAACATACAAAAAACATGCAAAAAACATACAAAAAACATGCAAGAAACATACAAAAAACATACAAAAAACATACAAAAACATGCAAAAAACATACCAAAAAACATACAAAAACATACAAAAAACATAAAAAAAACATACAAAAAACATACAAAAAACATACAAAAAACATACAAAAAACATACAAAAAACATGCAAAATACATACAAAAAACATACAAAAAACATACAAAAAACATACAAAAAACATACAAAAAACATACAAAAAACATACAAAAAACATACAAAAAACATACAAAAAACATGCAAAAAACATACAAAATACATACAAAAAACATGCAAAATACATACAAAAAACATACAAAAAACATACAAAATACATACAAAAAACATACAAAAAACATACAAAAAACATACAAAAAACATACAAAAAAGAAAAAAAAAAGCAAACTAAACAAAACAAACACCCCCCAAAAATATTTCAAGAATACACACTTTTCTTTGAACGTCTAATGCGTGACCACACGTTAATGATGCCTCTGACGTGATCCTTGCTATGTTTTCTTGGAGGTCTTGATTCAGGCGTTGAAAGGACACTCACCTCCAGCCGAAGTGAATACAATGTCGCATATTTCGATTAGAGCCGGTGTGATGGCAACACATTTGTTTACCACAAGAAATTTGGAAAAAAACATATTTAGCTTTCATGTTAATATTAATTTTTGTAAGTGAATATGCGCAGAGGCAGCCACCGGGGAGGAGTGGGGGGGGGAGGGTGAGGGGCGGCTCTCAGCCAAGTATAATTGTTATTGTGTGACAGCCTCTCAGCCAAATATAATTGTTATTGTGTGACAGCCTCTCAGCCAAGCATAATTGGTATTGTGTGGCAGCCTCTCAGCCAAGTATAGTTATTGTCACACAATGTTTTGCATAGGCTCTGATCTCACCCTAGCATCAGCAGGATGGTCTCTTCGCGTCATGCGTTGTCATCCGTGCTCTGTTGCATCGCACACCAGCGTACTGAGAACTACCGTGTCCATCAGTTTGCATTGTTCTTATATCGACTTCCAAATAATCTTTTTTATTTTTTTAACGTTGTCACGTGTCACCTCAAGGTGTTGCGCGTCACCATTTGATTCTCACGGGGACACTTCTCCGTCGTCTCAGGTGGAGGTTCCATATCCCTGCGACCATGTTTTGTTTTTCCCCCTCCCTTTTTGGTCTCTTCTTGTCGGGTCAATCTTCTCTAGCCTTGGCTTGTTTATCTAGCGTACTCTCGTTTCCGTTATCACCAAAGTAAACTACCGCCCATCTAACATTGACGTCATCACAACGCGTGTTCCCCCTCCTCACAATAAGAGTTGCGCGTTTTTCTGTCCCTACGGTCTTTTCGTCCCTTTGTCGACCTTATTAATTTTGTTGTTGATTTGTTAAACGTGAATTTAACAGGGGTGACCGCAAAATAATGCGCGGAACAAGTCGTAGTATAGTGCTTCTGGTCAAGAAAGAATTTGATGACAGTATCACACTTCCGATGTCACATGTTTTACGCATCTTAAATTAGGTACAATGTGATGACGAGCGCTATTTCAATGAGAAACTTTTTTTACATATATAAAAAAAATTGCGTTATTTTATGTTTGGTTATGCTGCTGACGTTGTGTTTAAGATCTTTCAGAGTTGCGCCAAATTCAAATTACTTTTTTTTAGTCAAAGCAGTTGTAGACGCAAAAGAGCCTTAATATCAATAATAATAATAATTTAAAAAAAAATAAAACACTATTCCGACCATCATCCCATGTATTTATTTTTTTTTTTTCAATATTTAGTCGCCATTTTCAAATGAAATATAACTTTTTTTTTAAAAACGTAACTAAACTTGATCGAAAATAATAACTCTATCTTATTTTTGTTTCTTAGCCAGTTGTCAAGTAGAAATTACCAATGAAACAGAAGAAATAGAAGAATAGAAAAAATTGGGCTCGCTGGATATTTCATTTAGGTATTCTGACCCACTTGTAAGTTTACATTGAACTTTTGCAAGGCTTCAAATCAACCCCGGCGATTGGTTGATTTTTTTTGATTGAAAGTTCCGACTGAAACCTTCTACTGGCGCGCGGCCGTGCAACTAAAGTGGGAACCCCATATTTCCAGGAAAAGCAACTTTCTACATATTGGAGATTACACGAAGAAGTTTTGTAAGTAAACTTATTTTTTTTTAAATTTTTTTTTCGGTATGTGTTAATATATCATATGCTAACGATTATTTTTAAAAAAAAATTATCAAGATAACTTTCCAGAAGTGCTTGGATCAATGACACATGTTCCGGCAACGAATCCGAAACAGTTTTTTTTTAAAAAAAGAAAGTTTAATATAAACAAAGATATTTTTCCTTCGATATATTGAGATATTTTCTTTAACTATCCAGAGGCTTAAATGTTTCTTTTTAAAATAAGTCTGAGACAGAAGCAATAGTAAACACTCACTCATTTTGACATGGCTACACACAACACTCACTCAGACATGGCTACACACAACACTCACTCAGTTAGACATGGCGACACACAACACTCACTCCGTTTGACATGGCTACACACAACACTTCATTCAGTTAGACATGGCTACACACAACACTCACTCAATTTGACAGGGCTACACACTTGACACAAAGGTGTATTATAAAATTAAATAGACCATATTTTGTTTATCAGAAATTCTAGTCTATCAATTAAACTCGAGTCGGGGATACTGGAGTGTGAATCCCTCCACCAGTGGCTTAGCAAGAAATGTAGTCAACATGTATGTGTGTCGTAGCCGGACATTTAATACAATTTATACATTTGTTTTTAAAACCAAGTAAGCAGTGGCGTAGGAAGGGGTGGACCGCCCTGGGCTACACTTCTGGGCGGCACTTCTGTGCGGCACTTCTGGGCGGCACTTTTTACTTCTATTGATGGGCTGCATTTTTGGGCACACTGAGGAGTTATTTTCGTGCAGGGGCATAAAAAACTTGGCTCCCCTAAGCTGGCACCAACGCTTGCTACGCCACTGCGAGGAAAACAACGCTATTTAGGACATATTTTTTTTTAGTGTTTGTTGTTATTTCAGTCGCAGACAGCGGAACATCGCTCTAAGTCAGACCTAGTTTGTGTACAGCAGAAATAAACAAAACAAAAAGCATTGAAATCTATCCCACCCTCCCCTACCATCAAGCTCCACTGGTGGGATTGAAGAACCTGGCATCGAAATTGGATTTTGAATACTACCAAAAAATATGAAACAAAGACAAAGCAATTGCACAACAAAGACAAAACACTTGCACAACAAAGACACAACAATTGCACAACAAAGACCAAAAGAAAGACACAACAAAGACTAATCATAGAGATAACGAAGACAAAAGCGAATAAAGAAAAATACCCCCACCCCCCAAAAAAAAAATTATAATCAAAATTTCAAATCTAAATTCATTAGGTCTTTATGGACTGTGTAGAGGTTTTGGAAAATGACTTTGTTACTAGCTACAACACTTGTGATTGATCAGTTCTTTGACTTTGTTACTAGCTACAACACTTATGACTGATTAGTTCTTTGACTTTGTTACTAGCTACAACACTTGGGATTGATCAGTTCTTTGACTTTGTTACTAGCTACAACACTTGGGATTGATCAGTTCTTTGACTTTGTTACTAGCTACAACACTTGTGATTGATCAGTTCTTTGACTTTGTTACTAGCTACAACACACCGCACACAATCGGAGTGGGGGCGGGAGACGTGGGGCGCCAGACAGTGTCTCCGTGTTCGTCGTTTACTTTGAGGGGTTAAATCTTAATAGGAATCGAACTTAATCAAAATGTGTTTTCGGGTCGTTTGTTGCACAACAAGTCAATGAGATGGGAGGGGGGGGGGATAAGATGATTAAATTACTGCAGTTATTGATTGATTTTATGGTCCAGTGACCAGCTCTTGATTCTGTGTCATCAGGATGTAATAATTACACAAGGGGATCAATAGCGTGCGCTCCATAACATCACCATATTGTGAGCTAAGTAACACCACCATATTGTGAGCTCAATAACACCACTAAATTGTGAGCTCAACAACACCACCATATTGTGAGCTCAATAACACCACTATATTGGGAGCTCAATAACACGACTATATTGGGAGCTCAATGACACCACTAAATTGTGAACTCCATAACACCACTACATTGTGAGCTCTATAAAACAACCGTTTTGTGAGCTCCATAACACCACTATATTATGAGCTCAATGACACCACTGTATTGTGTGGTCCATAACACCCCTACATTGTGAGCTCTATAAAACAATCGTTTTGTGAGCTCCATAACACCACTATATTGCGAACTCAATGACAACACTGTATTGTGAGGTCCATAACACCACTATATTGTGAGGTCCATAACACCACTATATTGTGAGGTCCATAACACCACTATATTGTGAGGTCCATAACACCACTATATTGTGAGCTCCACAATACCACCGTATTGTGAACTCAGCAACACCACTACGTTGTGAGCTCAATAACACCACTGTACTGTGAGCTTTATAACACCAATATAATATACACATTTAACTCATCTAAGTCAACATTTTAATAAAAGATGGAATATTTCTACGATGTAATCAGAAAAAAAAGTAATTTATATTTCTTCTAACACAAAGTTATCTCATTAGTAGTAGTCATCAACACTGTGCACAATCTTTCAAAAGGACGGGATCAAATTAGTTTCGGTCAAGTCTTGTTTAAATTCACTGACGCACTGACGCAGTGACAGCGCGCGCGAGGTGGCGCCAGGGGTACAGTCACGAATTCCTCACAAGGTCACCGTGACATATCACAAAACAAATCACAACTGTATGCGCAGCTTTAATTCAGTGCAATGAGGACGAGACATCTTGCAAACCCTTAACTCATTTAGATATTACTTTTTGAAAATCGCCTGTACAAATGGTCAGTTGGTGGACATCCAACACCAAGTGGCACTACAGCCCATCTAAGCCCACTTCCTTCCACTCGAACCTAATTGGTGTTGTTTTCTTTTCTGGGCTTGGATTTCCCAGCTGTTGTAGATCTTTTTCGACATCATCCACCCATCTAAGCCTAGGTTTGCCTTTGAGTCGTTTTTCTCTGGGTGTTTTGGTGGTACACCCTCTTCAGTTATCTGTCATGTGGCATTCTTTCTAAATGTCCCGCCCAGCATTGCCTGCATTTTCTATATTTCTGCTTCTAGCGGCGATCCTGATTTCGTCCATACCAGTAGTCGGAAAATAGCGGCTCGCGAGGCCGCATGCGGCTATTTAGCGACCCGTGTGCGGCACGGCTAGTCGTCTCATAATCGGGTTTTACTATTGCTATTGCTCGTTGCGCTTTTTAACAAACCACCCTCATTGATTTCCAGCTTCGGTTCTTCTTCTTCCGATGGTGTTAAGAACCGCTGCCGAATCAGTGTAATGGACCTGGCATGTTGAAGAAGCCTTCTTCCAATGGTGTTAAGAGCCGCCGCCGAATCAGTGTAATAGACCTGGCATGTTTGAGACGCCTTCTTCCAATGGTGTTAAGAACCGCTGCCGTCCAATTGTGTTAAGAACCGCTGCCGTCCAATGGTGTTAAGAACCGCTTCCGAATCAGTGTAATGGCCCTGGCATGTTTGAGACGCTTCAAATCCTCGTCATGCTTGCAGCTGACAGGTCGGAGATTTTAACATTGATTTGTTTTTAGGACAATGAAACAATTTTTTTTTCTTCGAGGATTTGTTTCTCGTTGTTTTTTTTGTTAAATAGTTTCTGGTTGTTTTGTTTTTGTTGTTAAATAGTTTCTGGTTGTTTTGTTTTTGTTGTTAAATAGTTTCTGGTTGTTTTGTTTTTGTTGTTAAATAGTTTCTGGTTGTTTTGTTTTTGTTGTTAAATAGTTTCTGGTTGTTTTGTTTTTGTTGTTAAATAGTTTCTGGTTGTTTTGTTTTTTGTTGTTAAATAGTTTCTGGTTGTTTTGTTTTTTGTTGTTAAATAGTTTCTGGTTGTTTTGTTTTTGTTGTTAAATAGTTTCTGGTTGTTTTGTTTTTGTTGTTAAATAGTTTCTGGTTGTTTTGTTTTTGTTGTTAAATAGTTTCTGGTTGTTTTGTTTTTGTTGTTAAATAGTTTCTGGTTGTTTTGTTTTTGTTGTTAAATAGTTTCTGGTTGTTTTGTTTTTGTTGTTAAATAGTTTCTGGTTGTTTTGTTTTTGTTGTTAAATAGTTTCTGGTTGTTTTGTTTTTGTTGTTTAATAGTTTCTGGTTGTTTTGTTTTTGTTGTTAAATAGTTTCTGGTTGTTTTGTTTTTGTTATACATGGAAATATAAGCAAAGACCGAATTCTTTAAGAGGTTCTCTCTACCAATAACACTTTAATTCAAGAACCATGCAAATAGTTGTTTTCAGCCCGACAACCTGTCTTTGAAGTGGATAATCAAGATACATTTTCCAGCTGGTCCATGGCACGATAACCAATGTCCTGTTTGACCAGACAACTTTTCCAAAAATTCTGAGCAACTTCTTGTCAGTCCACTCTCTAAAGCGTTCGCAATATGTGCGCGTTTTTTTGTTTTATTTGGGAGGTGCGCGGATTGATGTCCGTAATTCTAAAGAATAAATACCGGACACTTGATTTTCTGTAGGAAAAAAAATTAATGGTTGAAATTATTTGTGTTTTTCACTGATAGGCTTCTTTAAGACCAGACTGTCCGGTTCAAAACCGGAACCTGGCAACCGGACATTTTCAAAAAGTGTAACCGCCAAATATTATGAAACACACTTTTCAAATGATGATAATTGAAACGAGATTCTGGTAAGCCCAGATTTATATAATCACCATTAAACCCAGCACAATGGGTTGTTGTGCTGATGAGGGTTGGTGGAGCACGAATGGGTTGTTGTGCTGATGAGGGTTGGTCTAGCACGAATGGGTTGTTGTGCTGATAAGGTTGGTGAATTATCCTTTGAAGAATAATGCAAAGAGGAATCGGAGGGAAAAACATGGTTGAGAGCCAGTGGTCTAAAGCAAGCACATGCTTAACTAATTAACACACATATTCTGGTGAAGTTCTGAGATTACTCTCTTATGACCCCGGCTAGTAAATTGGCTACCAGCTCCATCTGCTGAGCTGAGCCATACAACATTTTCCTCACATAGCCCCGACGTAGGGTTACCAACCGCCCTAGCTTCCCCGGGACATCTAGTGAGGGACATTCGGTAAACAGGTGCGCTAGTGTCTCCGGGGCCAGGCTGCAATGCCGCAGGTAGGATCCCTGTTGTTATCTAGCCACCAGAAGTATGTGCCTATGGGGCGATGCTCGCTAAGCTCGGCTGTTCGCGGCCTAACCCCCACCATGGGTCTTGTTTGCTAGGAGTGGGCAGATTTGAAAAGACGCCTCTGGCGGTCGTATTGTCTGCCCACTGCCTGTACCACTTCGTCCTGAAACGATCTGCCAGCCAGCTCTTTATTCCCAAATAAGTTATTGGTACCTCTGGCTGAGGCTTGGCATGCGTAACTCAATGAGTCAGTCCAGTCTTAAAGACACAGAATTACATGCACGCCTGTATTTGGTAACTGTGTCCAATACATTTGCTTTGGTTTGCTTTGGCTTTAAGCACTGGCGTAGAAAAAGGAGACGGGGGGGGGGGGCACTTATTTAAGGTGCGTAAGGCTTTTTCCCCCCTCCACTGCAATTTCTATGGCATGGCTTATGTTAGCTTTGTTTTTATGTGTCATAAGGATTTGGTGAGTAAAATTCAAAGGTTCGTCTGGGGTGGGGGGGGCGGGGGGGGGGGGGTTACAAGCTCCAGCTACACGTCTGCCTTCAGGCTCAGGACACACTTTAAGGATTTGATGACGTGATACCACATTTTAAGTGTTCAGAAATAAAAAAAAAATCACTGTGTCTTTTAGGATCAGTAAGCAAGCAAATTATTATTTATTTATTTATTAGAATCTAAAGGATCTCATTTTATTACGTGCAATGCTACTTCCAATTACTATGAACTACATATAAAACAGAAAAAAAGGTTAATGATTTCCTTAATTCAGTGGTTCTCAACCGTCCTAGTGCCGCGACCCCATCTCCTCATGTCGCGGAGACCCCCATCACAAAATTAATTTCGTCGCTACTTCATAACTGTAGAGGGCAGGTGTTTATTCGATGGTCTAAGGCGACCTCTGGGAAAGGGTAGTTCGACCCACAGGTTGAGAACCGCTGCCTTGATGTGTATTAAAATAATCAAACCTGTCAACTTTGAAAACCCCTGCCATAATAAACAGCTGATGAAATGGGGAAAATACAAGCCCCCCCCCCCCCAAAAAAAAAAAAAAACACACCAAAAAATTAAAAAACCACACAATAATAGTTCATGAATGTTGAGTTCCACTCCTCCAACTCCTCACACTCACACGGGACCTTCAGAGAAAGCTCAAAAATTCAATTTCCTTGGCTTTTCTATCTCTTCCGGTCGTTTCCAATTTTTCCTTCTTAAGACATTGTCCCCTTGCTCAAGCACAGATTTTTTAAAAAAATAGACTTTTTTTTTGTTTTGCCGACGCTGAGGGTGACAAAAAATCCAATCAGTGGTCAAGAGATAGGTGTTTTATTTGTTTGGTGGTGTGCAGGGGCCTTTTGTCTAATAAACTTTATAGAATTTTTGTTTAATTTTTAAAAAAGCAAAACTTAGGGTTCTTTTCCGGACAGTACCTTTCTAAAGATATCCACAGTTGAGAAACATTGATCTTCAATTGAAGCAAACACTTGGATATATCTATATACAATATATATATATATGAATATTAGATTTAGTGAGGGGGCTCCCCTGGTCGGAAATCTATTGATTTTAGACTTAGAAACATAATAATAAATAATTTAAGAAAATTCAATACGGTCATCATACGGAAGCTATAAATCGATAATCTATCACAGTGGCGTAGGAAGGGGGTGTGGTCCGCCCCTAGTATGTATCGAGATGCAGAATTCTAGGCTAACAGCGAGTGGCGTGGGGTGGGGTCGTTGAAGAACGGTAGAAAATTCTTGGCTCACCCCGGGGCGGCACCAGCTCTAGCTACGCCACTGGTCCACCAAATGTTGATGTATTAAATCATGTGTCATTTTCTAACATGCATTGTCATAATTTATTCTAAGAAGGTGGTCCGTGGCTTTGTTATGACTGCCAACTGGTTGCGAGGAACCAAAAAGTTTAAGAACCGCTGAATTGAAACTTGCATGACAATGCTGCATACCGAATTTCAGTACACACCTCTCATCATTCAATGAACAATTCTTATGTGAAGTGAACTAAACACCGTTCACGGCCTTAGGGTCGGTTCACACGATCAAATTTTCCTTCAAGCTTTTGATGCAATTCAAGTATGAAGCCTTGTCACAACTTTCAAATTACTATTTGATCAAATTTCCCCCCCAAAAGAAACCACGCACAAAGTAGTGAGTTCATACAAGAATTTGACGCGAAATTTGATCGTGTGAACTGACACGTAACACACATTGCTGAACAACGGGTCAATGTTTTAGGATGGGATGAACCAATCACCTCCTTACATCTGTTATCGCCGCAGCAGCGTTTCCCTTATGTCTGTTGTTGACGTTGTTGTTTTAAAAAAAAATATGTAGTGAGACCTGAAAATAGCGCAAACCCTAAAGGCCGAATCAAATTAAAGCCAAGTAGTGCCTTTCGCAGGGTTGTGATTGTTGTTCAGGTTCAGGTAGTGTTAAATTGTTCGCGGCCGGGTTGAGTCAGCGCATTTGCCAGGGACTGCGCTATTTCCAGGTATATATTTAATACAGTGATCACGTAACCACAAAAAAAGGGTGGGGGGGTGGTTAAGCTTTCAAAATTATGCTTTCATAAGGGAACGAATTTATGGGAAAGGACTTTGTCTATTGTTATATAAAAAATTTCTGATTCCATTTTTATAAATGAACCCACTTGACTGGATATGTTGCTATTATATTTTGTGAAGCAATTTTTTTGACATTTTTACTGTAACCTTAGGTCGAGATATAAACTAGAGTGTTGTTGTTGTTTTGTTTCCTCCAATTTAATGTGACCTAGCGTATATTTTGAACGAAGATCCCACGAGAATCACGTGACGCCACGATAGCTGCATGCTGCGCAGCATTTTAAGTTCATAACCATTAGTCATTTTTAGCCAAGAACATTAACTGATGTTTAGTTTGTTAGCCTCACATAAACGGTGTCTTGATTCCCCCCCCCCTGAAACGCTCTATAGTTTTTTCCCGTGTAACGTCACACAGTTACTAATCCTACGACCTGCGACCTGCGATGTGATCTTATTATAACGTTTAAGGCGTATGAAAATACAAAGCTACTTTCAGCTTCCCGAAATTAATTTTTGCGAAATGTCAATGAATCTAAGGCTGTCAATGCTGACATGTCCTGTTTGAATAATTATTTGTATCACTGGGATGTCATCGATGACAGATTCGGAACCCTTGTGGTGGTGTGGGATGTACCAGAAGTGGGCCAGAGTTTTGTGACAAGCGGAAATGAATGGACGCCACCCAGAGAAGTGACAGTTTGAAGGAAGTGGGTTTGTGGCCGTCTGGCACATGGAAAGGAAATAAACAAGTGTTAAGAGATTAGACGGCCAGTTAAGTGTTGCAGTGATGAGAGTAGACGGCCAACTAAGTGTTGCAGTGCTAAGAGATTAGACGGCCAGCTAAGAGTTGCAGTGCTAAGAGAGCAGACGACCAGCTAAGTGTAGCAGTGTTAAGAGAGTAGACGGCTAGGTAAGTGTTGCAGTGTTAAGAGAGTAGACGGCCAGCTAAGTGTTTCAGTGCTAAGAGAGTAGACGGCCGGCTTAGTGTTGCAGTGCTAAGAGAGTAGACGACCAGCTAACGTTAGCAGTGTTAAGAGAGTAGACGGCCAGCTACTTGTTGCAGTGTTAAGAGAGTAGACGGCCAGCTGAGTGTTGCATTGAAGGTCTAAACCAAAATGTGAGAGTCTCAAAAGAGATTTTATTTTATAAAGAGGCTGAAAAGAGCTGTGAGGCTGAGAAAATAGTATTATCTATATATAGTTTGACCAAATTTTGGAATACAATCGTGGCTGTGAGATTGGGAAAGAGATCCACTCTGGACTGAAGGTGTTTGTGACTTGAAGCACTTGTCTAACACCACGAGGAAGAATACAATTGTAACATACAATATTTCGAGGTGGGGTTGGGGTGAGGGTGGTGTGGGGGTGGTATGAGTTTGGTTGTGGGAGGGGGCGGGGGGTCGACTCCAGCTGAATGATTTAAACCCTGCGACTCCGGGTTTTCAGCTTCGGAAGTTACTGCAAACACAATGATGTTGAAGAAGGGCACAGGTCATAACAAAGGTACTTTATTTTAAAATCCGCCGTCCGTCATCCACACTTGATCGAACGAGGCATCACGTGTCTCGCTGGCGAGGATGTGGCGAGGTTGTGGCGAGGCTGTGGCGGGACGTTTGGATAATAAATAACCCTCAATTTCTCTTGTATTTCTTTTCTTATTTCTTGTATTTCACATATCTTCAAAAAAAATTTTTTACCGTTAAGATCTTGTTTTTTCCATGGTAATAAGAAATACATTCTTTGACTTCCTGTTGGTTTCGGATAATCTAACTTATTGACGAACACTTAAGTAGTTTTAAAAATCAGTTTCTATTTCTTGTCGTATTTTCATTTTTCCCGTCTGCTGAGGAAGGCTGTTAGCCGAAACGTTTTTTTGTTTACTGTCCCGTCGTTTGATTCAAGCTTCCACATAATTTGCTCTACTATTTCCGAGAGTTTTGGAGGTTCCTGTCACTTTTCAGTTTTATGACCAATGCACACATTTTTTGAAAAACGAATCACTCCTCTTCACAACTTTGGGTCCCCTTATGAATATAGAAGGCCCATGCATTCACGTGGATTGCAGAGCCCATGCATCCCCGTGGATTGAAGAGCCCATGCATCAATATGGGTTGTAGGGCCCACGCATCTAATCCCTTATTTCGCTCCACCAACATTCGGCTTAAAGCTTCACGAAGTCTGATATTGATGGTTGAGTACCTACCGTAGTGCTGTTATTGTGGCCTTATTTACGTATGAATCGTCGTGGATATACCAGTCGCTAGTAGCCACTCTCATTGTCTAAAGCGAGTCCTCCCTTGTAGACACTCTCATTGTCTTAAGTGAGTCCTCCCTTGTAGACACTCTCATTGTCTTAAGTGAGTCCTCCCTTGTAGACACTCTCATTGTCTTAAGTGAGTCCTCCCTTGTAGACACTCTCATTGTCTTAAGCGAGTCCTCCATTGTAGACACTCGCACTGTCTTAAGTGAGTCCTCCCTTGTAGACACTCTCATTGTCTTAAGTGAGTCCTCCCTTGTAGACACTCTCATTGTCTTAAGCGAGTCCTCCCTTGTAGACACTCGCATTGTCTTACAGTGGGTCCCCTCAATATTGTCCGAGTGCCCCACTAAAATGAAAAGACAACGGCAAACTCACACTTAGTGACCCATATGTTTTTGTTCGCTATTCACATGGGTTGGCCAGGGCGACGTGGGGGCGGGGGGGGGGGGGGGGGGCGCCAGCTGAAGATGGGTCAGCTGTGTTTAACGTAGGTCGATATATCGATCAGATGAGGGCAAATGGGATAGGTCAAAACACCAATATGATGATGGTCGGGGAAGTATGTGATATGGTTTGGTGAAAGGTCAAATAAAACAATATGATGATGGTCGGGAATATGTAAGGGGTTGTGGTGGGGTGAAATGTAAGAATTGGGAGGGTGATTGAAGAGAAGGATGGAAGGAGTGATGAGAAATAAGGAGGTGATGTGAAATTTTAGAGGTGCAGTGTGTTATAGGCTGCAGGGGGGGAGTTGGGTGGTATGGGTGAAATAATGGAGGAAGTGGGGTTGAGATTATGGGAGGTGGGGTGAATTATGGAAGATATGGGCGAAGTATGGGAGGTAGGGTGAATTATGGAAGATATGGGCGAAGTGTGGGAGGTGTGGGTGAATTATGGAAGGTCAAAGTCAAATATGTGATGAGAGGGATATAGGCGAATAATGTGAGGCGGGTGAAATGTAGGAAGGGTTGAGTTATTTTAGGTTTGGGTGAAATATGGGAGGAAAGGGAGTTGATATGATTTATTGGGAGGTATGGGTGAAACGTAAAATATGCTCTCTGGTGACACATTCAAGATTAATGGTCAACGATAGTTTTTTTTTTTTAATCTTAGCTACTATTTGCAGCTTTCTTAATGTCCTACTATTTGCAGCACTCTTAATGTCCTACTATTTGTAGCATTCTTAATGTCCTACTATTTGTAGCATTCTTAATGTCTTACTATTTGTAGCATTCTTAATGTCCTACTATTTGTAGCATTCTTAATGTCCTACTATTTGCAGCATTCTTAATGTCCTACTATTTGCAGCTTTCTTAATGTCCTACTATTTGTAGCATTCTTAATGTCCTACTATTTGTAGCATTCTTAATGTCCTACTATTTGCAGCACTCTTAATGTCCTACTATTTGCAGCATTCTTAATGTCTTATTATTTGTAGCATTCTTAATGTCCTACTATTTGCAGCATTCTTAATTTCCTACTATTTGTAGCATTCTTAATGTCTTACTATTTGCAGCATTCTTAATGTCCTACTATTTGCAGCATTCTTAATGTCCTACTATTTGTAGCATTCTTAATGTCTTACTATTTGCAGCATTCTTAATGTCCTACTATTTGCAGCATTCTTAATGTCCTACTATTTGTAGCATTCTTAATGTCTTACTATTTGTAGCATTCTTAATGTCTTACTATTTGCAGCACTCTTAATGTCCTACTATTTGCAGCATTCTTAATGTCCTAAATTCGGTGAACATCTTTACCCGCCCCCCCTTATTTTTTTCCTCCCCCCCCCCTCCCACGTCGCCCAATTCTCCCCACACACTTTTCATTATTTTGTCTAGACTGCGTTCTACTGTACCATCCCTCACACTTACGTCTACGATCTAAAGACGGGCCAGCGTGTGGGCATGGATGAGTCTCGGAAACTCTGTTTACATTTAGTGTGTTGTGTGCGCGCGGTGCGTGTACTGTGCAGGGTCAAGGCTCTGTGTTGTATTATTTAGTCGGTGAACGCGTTTTTCAAAAGTATATTTTCCCCCCCACGGGAGGACAAGAGGAATGTGTGATTCTTTGCTTCCGTGTCATCTATGCGTGTTTTAACTCAGTGGTGTGTGTGTCTCTTATTGGTCATACTCAGGCGGTCAACGTCGTTCAAGAGGACTAACCCTAAAGAAACGTCTGTTGTGTGTACATTAAACGTCTTACAATGACCATATGATCATGAACTACTTAGTGTTAACTGGACTCGGAGTAGCTGTATTAAGTTGTCCTCTTCAAGTGCTCCTCTTTAGTATGAAATCGTAGTAGGCCTATATATGTATACGTTTTTTTTTTCAACGTTCGTCACTTATTATGACTTACAATTATTTTAAAAAAAAACTCTCTGTCTCTAAATCTACACATGGGGCCAGAATGATGGTAAGGTTGCAACAAGCCCCGGACCCCAAATGTCTTAATTCGACCCTGGCTGTCTACACTACACACTCACACACACAAGAAATGTGACTGACACTTTGACTTTGACTTGAAAATAGTCGTACGGCATCCACGAAATAGCCCTACAACCAAATATTTCTTATTCTTACTATGAAAATCACAATATTCTATTAATTTATTGAAACTCTAACATATTGTATTTTTTAAATTGTCAAGTAGACCAGATATCGGCTATTTCTACTGTCAAACAGACCAGATATCGGCTATTTCTACTGTCAAATAGACCAGATATCGGCTATTTCTACTGTCAAATAGACCAGATATCGGCTATATCTACTGTCAAATAGACCAGATATCGGCTATTTATATTGTCAAATAGGCCAGATACCGGATAATTATATTGTCAAATAGGCCAGATACCGACCATTTATATGTCAAATAGGCCAGATAACGGGTTATCGAATGCATAAAAAACACTGGTCATTGTGACGTCATGGGGTCAGTAAGTCTAATTAGTTTTTTACAAAGGATTCTGGGTTCAGTTTGTAAATGTGACGTCAATCCCCGTACATTTTTTCCGGACCGTCACAAGACTATGCCTGAGAACCACGTCGAAAATGTTCCATTGAATTCTTACACCAGGGTAAGACACCATGAAATAAAATGTTTGAAAGCCGTGACGCAAGGTGAATGAATGTGTTTACATATCATTTGAACGGTACCGTGTACAGACGCATTGGATGTGTCAGAACGTCAAAAATGAAATCACTCATAAACGAGGTACGCCGCCCTCTAACCCCCCCCCCCCCCCACACACACAACACCGTATAGCGCGTTTTTTTGTGATGGTCTACTTCACACACCATGTCTTATAGATTTCTCACAGCTGTTAAGCCGCGGAACACACGGGGGACGGCCCGCGTATGTAGAAAAAATACTCTCCAAACTAAGTTCTTTTTCTTAGGGACAATTATTCTCAACCGTAACACCAGCTGAATTAATCAGTGTCAGCAACTCGGTCGGAATATCTAGATGTACATATTTTTGAGACACCGGCTGCACGTGGAAGTAAGAACACATGTGTTCAAAAAAGGTACCTTTGGGTGTGAGTGAAGTAGAAACACGTGTGTTAGAGAAGCCTTGTATGTGAAATAAGACTGCGTGTGTTAATTTCTTTGTATGTAAATTAGAACGTGGTGTTGGACGTCTTTCATTTAATACATGTATAAAGCGTTGTATAAGGGGACATATGATTTCATTTACAGCGTGCTGTTAGGGGCCTTTGGTGTAAATTAGAGCATGGTGTTAGGGGCCTTTGGTGTGAATTAGAACAGCTTAGCGCATTATCCAGTAACAAAGCTTAAATTAATTTATGTAATGTGGTGCTTGTATACTGCTTTGTGTTTACAGAAGCTACCATTTCTATAAATGGATTAAACTTGCATAAGCCTTAATCAATAAAGTAGGTACAAAAAAGAATAATGTAGGTCTTAAAATCGATATTTTAAATACTTTTTTTTTTCACTGACTGAAGTGTGTTCTGACCATTTGCGTAAAATAACAATTTTTTTAATCTTGTGTTGGATGGGCCCAAAATAGTTTTCAAAGGCATATAAATCTTTAAAAAGTTGTCTTTTTCCGTATGACATAATATTTAATTTAACATTAAGGTGGTCACAACTGTTAACAGCTTAAGCTTCAGCCGAAATCATAATGATAACTCGTGAAATAGAAGAGGGCTGTTATGAGATACTGGTTACCTAAGGATTTATTTGAATTATTTTGTTAATTAAGGGTATGATTTAAATATGGTGAAAATTTTTATTAATAATTAATATACTTAAATATTGAGCTTAACGTCTCATTTGGCGGAATGCGTGATAGAGGCGTACTAAGGGTTAGAGGCGTACTAAGGGTTAGTGGCGTACCAAGGGTTAGTGGCGTACCTAGGGTTAGAGGCGTACCAAGGGTTAGAGGCGTACCAAGGGTTAGAGGCGTACCTAGGGTTAGTGGCGTACCTAGGGTTAGTGGCGTACCTAGGGTTAGTGGCGTACCTAGGGTTAGAGGCGTACCTAGGGTAAGTGGCGTACCAAGGGTTAGAGGCGTACCTAGGGTTAGTGGCGTACCTAGGGTAAGTGGCGTACCAAGGGTTAGTGGCGTACCAAGGGTTAGAGGCGTACCAAGGGTTAGTGGCGTACCAAGGGTTAGAGGCGTACCTAGGGTTAGTGGCGTACCTGGGGTTAGTGGGCGTACCTAGGGTAAGTGGCGTCCGTGGCGGGCCAAGATTTTTGCCGTCCCCGTTCCACGGTAAAAAGCTCTGCAGTTGGTCAAAGATGCCGCCCCTGCATATAAAGTAAAAATATACCACCCGGGGTTGATTGCCCCTCGGCATCCCACCTTCATACGACACTGGATTTGATTGAATTCTTGATCCATTGATCTAAATATATCTTTTGATCCATTGATCTAAACCTATCTCTTGATCTCAATGATCTAAAACTATCTTTTGATCTCATTGATCTAAAACTATCTCTTGGTCCATTGATCTAAATCTATCTCTTGATCCATTGATCTAAATATATCTTTTGATTCATTGATCTAAACCTATCTCTTGATCTCAATGATCTAAAACTATCTCTTGGTCTCATTGATCTAAAACTATCTCTTGGTCCATTGATCTAAATCTATCTCTTGATCCATTGATCTAAATATATCTTTTGATTCATTGATCTAAACCTATCTCTTGATCTCAATGATCTAAAACTATCTCTTGGTCTCATTGATCTAAAACTATCTCTTGGTCCATTGATCTAAATCTATCTCTTGATCCATTGATCTAAATATATCTTTTGATTCATTGATCTAAACCTATCTCTTGATCTCAATGATCTAAAACTATCTCTTGGTACATTGATCTTAATCTGTCTGACAACATTGGTTTTTTTGTTGTCATATTTTTTTATTTTTTTTAAATTGCCTACATTTGTACATTTAAGCAACGTGACCAAAGAAATTAACATCGCGTCTTTTATAAGGGTGTGGTCTGTGTGTACTATTTCCACATCTTCAATTCATGTGTGCACTGTCAAGGATCAATATTGTACTCTGCCGTTACGGATCTCAGCCGTCCCGTGTGATACAACAGCGAGGCGTGTGATACAACAGAGGGGCGTGTGATACAACAGCGGGGCGTGTGATACAACAGCGGGGCGTGTGATACAACAGCGGGGCGTGTGATACAACAGCGAGGCGTGTGATACAAACATGTCGGATTTTGTGAGGAAAAAACCCCCGCACAAACAATAACATATTTTGTATGTAGTAGCTGTACTACTGCTGCTACGAGTATATTTACTGTGTTCGGTTCATTCATTGTAGGATCGGTCCTAACATAACACGGGCGTACAGAAGCATTTGTGTTGGTTTTTTTCCGTCCTCGCCATGGCTGAGTGGATATCAACAGCAGGTACAAGGGCGGCGCTTACGATTTAACGCCGTTTAAAAAAAAAAAAAAAAAAAAAAAAAAAGATAATACAAAATTATCTTCCGAATTTGGGAACCTCTGTAGGTGAGTAGAAAGTATTTGGAATTTTATGAATTTTATCTTGATAGTTTTCAATTGGTAAATATCTAATTAACCCATCTCAAGTATTAAATGTCTAACATGTTAAGTTTGAAATAGTATATCATCCAGTAATGATAAGAGGAAGACAAACAAATGTTTAACTGTTTAGGCCTTGGGCGATTCCATTTTAAACGATGCCCTCTTTTTAATTTAAGCTTCTGGATTTTATTAATTGTTTATTGTTACGGGGAGGGGGGGGGGTGGGGGGGGGGGTTGTCCGATTTTTGTTCATATTGTTACCGAGGTTATTATTTCAGTTTTTATTACTTTTAAGGAATGTTAAATTTTGAGAACCGGGCCGGGGGGGGGGGGGGGGGGGGCTTCTCAATCCTATGGATAATACTCGTTCTGCAACGTTGTGTTTATGTGTGTAAACATGAATCTGAACACAGAAACATTGGAATACGACAGCAGTGTTTCATTAAACATCCCCCTCACTCCCCCAACGGCCCACTCCCACAACGGCCCACTCCCACAACGGCCCACTCCAATGCGGCCCACTCGACTACAGTCCACTCCACTACGGCTCACTCCACTACAGTCACCTCCACTACAGTCCACTCCACTGCGGCGCACTCCACTGCGGCCAACTTCACTACGGCTCACTCCAATGCGGCGCACTCCACTGCGGCCCACTGCACTACAGTCCACTCCACTGCGGCCCACTCCACTGCGGCCCACTCCACTGTGGCCTACTCCAATGCGGCCCACTTCACTACAGTCCACTCCACTGCGGCCCACTCCACTGCGGCGCACTCCACTGCGGCCCACTTCACTACAGTCCACTCCACTGCGGCGCACTCCACTGCGGCCCACTTCACTACAGTCCACTCCACTGCGGCCCACTCCACTGCGGCCTACTCCAATGCGGCCCACTGCACTACTGTCCACACCGCTCCAGATGTATCTACACTCATGTCATCTGATCCCAATTAAACCTGACTTTGAAATCTCTTCACGTGCACCAACGTGCACCAACGATCGCCTCAGCTCTTTTCATTTGGACTTTTGAAACCTGTGCCATTTTGTGGCGTCCACGTATTGGCATCTCCCAAAATGCCTCGAATTGACCAATGACCCCAACCCTCTAAAATACCCCAAAACTCTAAAACACCCCAAATCCACCCCTTGATGGCCACGCCGCTGACAAAACCTCGAAAAGTCCCATACACATCTCACGTATTTAATCACGAGGAATGCTTGTTTATTCTAAACTAAATTACACTGTTATTTAAAAAATAGTAAAACTTTTAAAAAAAATTACATCTACAATCAGTCAATCAAACATTAGGGCTCATCTCATAAAACTGACAAGATGCGGTGAATGGTGAGGATTGCAACTGTCACTTCTCCCTCGACCCCCGTGTGTCTGGACTGCGTGTCACTGTGTCACGGCAGGGGTTCGCACTACGTAACAACGGGGGCGTGCTCAATATTTACGGATTGAACGGTTCTCGTCTCTGCAGCTGAAGCGAACTCTAATGACCGTTTGAAGGTTTGAAAGAAAACATCAACATAATCTCATTCAATGACACATTGAAATATTCAATAACCTAAAAAATAGTGGCGACAAAAGAGCATCTCATGTAAATGTTATGTTATAATTCATAAACTTGAATAAGAGTCTAACGCTGCCACCTGATGAGATTTCAGTTTTCCCGAAATAGACACGCTTATCAACAGTTTGATCTTGTAGAAATAGACACGCCTATAAACAGTTTGATCTTGTAGAAATAGACACGCTTATCAACAGTTTGATCTTGTAGAAATAGACACGCTTATCAACAGTTTGATCTTGTAGAAATAGACACGCTTAACAACAGTTTGATCTTGTAGAAATAGACACGCTTGTCAACAGTTTGATCTTGTAGAAATAGACACGCTTGTCAACAGTTTGATCTTGTAGAAATAGACACGCTTATCAACAGTTTGATCTTGTAGAAATAGACACGCTTGTCATCCTGCTCAGTTCTCCAAAGCGTTTTACTATTTCTTCCACGTTTCTTTGACACTCTATTTCTTAGTCTAAAAAACAATTAGCTATTGATACGTCCCCGAGTGTAAAAGGATAAATACTTCCTCTAATGTAAAAAGGATAATTACTTCCCCTAGTGTAAAAGGATAATTACCTCCCCTAGTGTAAAAAGATAAATACTTATTACTTCCCCTAGCACAAAAGGATAATTACCTCCCCTATTGTAAAAAGATAAATACTTATTACTTCCCCTAGTACAAAAGGATAATTACTTCCCCTAAAGTAAAAAGGATTATTACTTCCCCTAATGTAAATGGATAATTACTTCCCCTAGTGTGAAAGGATTATTATTTCCCATTTTGTAAGAGGATAATTAATTTCCCCTGTCAAACCAGCTCTAATAAAACCATGTAAAAAATTTAACATTTTCATGAAAGAGAACTCTGGGTGGATCGCGGGGAGGGGGGAAAGGAGTGGGGGTGCTTTACACAATACAAAATAGCTCAGCTCAGCTGTGACCAGTGGCGACTCAGCTGTGACCAGTGGCGACTCAGCTGTGACCAGTGGTGACTCAGCTGTGACCGGTGGCGACTCAGCTTTGACCGGTGGCGACTCAGCTGTGACCGTTGGCGACTCAGCTGTGACCGGTGGCGACTCAGCTGTGACCGGTGGCGACTCAGCTGTGACCGGTGGCGACTCAGCTGTGACCAGTGGCGACTCAGCTGTGACCGGTGGCGACTCAGCTGTGACCGGTGGCGACTCAGCTGTGACCGGTGGCGACTCAGCTGTGACCAGTGGCGACTCAGCTGTGACCAGTGGCGACTCAGCTGTGACCGGTGGCGACTCAGCTGTGACCAGTGGCGACTCAGCTGTGACCGGTGGCGACGCATCTGTGACCTGTGGCGACTAAGCTGTGACCGGTGGCGACTCAGCTGTAACCGGTGGCGACTCAGCTGTGACCGGTGGCGACTCAGCTGTGACCGGTGGCGACTCAGCTGTGACCAGTGGCGACTCAGCTGTGACCGGTGGCGACTCAGCTGTGACCGGTGGGGACTCAGCTGTGAACAGTGGTGACTCAGCTGTGACCAGTGGCGACTCAGCTGTGACCGGTGGCGACTCAGCTGTAACCGGTGGCGACTCAGCTGTGACCAGTGGCGACTCAGCTGTGACCAGTGGCGACTCAGCTTTGACCAGTGGCGACTCAGCTGTGACCAGTAGCGACTCAGCTTTGACCGGTGGCGACTCAGCTGTGACCAGTGGCGACTCAGCTGTCACCGGTGGCGACTCAGCTGTGACCGGTGGCGACTCTGCTGTGACCGCTGGCGACTCAGCTGTGACCAGTGGCGACTCAGCTGTGACCAGTGGCGACTCAGCTGTGACCAGTGGCGACTCAGCTGTGACCAGTGGCGACTCAGCTTTGACCAGTGGCGACTCAGCTGTGACCGGTGGCGACTCAGCTGTGACCGGTGGCGACTCGGCTGTGACCAGTGGCGACTCAGCTGTGACCAGTGACGACTTAGCTTTGAATCAGAATGCTATCGGGTGATGAGTTTCTAGACTTTCTTTTCTGGAGGGTTGTAACTCCCTCCCTCTCAATAAGCCAACAACTTCCTGTCTGGGACAGACTTTTGTTAATTTTCTCAGACATTTACCAGACGCAATTTTCAAAGGAGCCTTTCAAGATTGTACTCTTTGTGTCATTGTGTAAATGATTATAATATACATTAAGATTAGTATTTTCGAGGGTCATACCTAAAAAACGAGACAAATCTTAAATTTACCAAGTCATATAACGGTACGCAACAACATATACTATAAACAACGAAAATGATACTATAAAAAAACTGCTGTTTAAGAGCACAGGGGTCAACAAGAGAAGCATCACCGAGTTCACTGATCTATTATTATCAACGTGTTTTGCTGGTTTAATATTTCGTTACCCCCCTTCCCCCCCCCCCACTTGTAGCCAACCATGTTTACAAGGACCCGCGATGACGCAATGGCTGGCTTAATATTAGTAACATGATCTCATTTAATTCGCGGACGGCAAACTTTGGGGGTTTGTTCAAAGAATAAGACAACTTTGTTGGTATTGTGTGTTGGAGAGGGAAGGGGGGGGGTGATGTATGTGTGTGTGTGTGTGTGTGTGTGTATGAAGATCTGTTTGGCAGTAGTAGTTTGAAATGGTTCTCTCGTCGGCAGGAAACATTTTCAGAGCTGACCATTTTTTTTTATCTCGCTCAAACGTTTATTGATGTTATGGGGGAGGGGGTGCGAGTAAAAGTTTGTAGAACAATTACGAGAGTGATTTGAGAGAAATCTGTTGCAAGTCTGTTGGAAATGTGTTGGAAGTCTGTTAGAAGTTTGTTGGAAATCTGTTGGAAGTCTTTTGGAAATGTGTTGGAAGTCTGCTGGAAATCTGTTGGAAGTCTCTCGGAAATCTGTTAGAAGGCTGTTGGAAATGTGTTGGAAGTCTGTTCGACCAGTAACTGTTTCAATAGAGAGAATCCAGCCCATGTTTTTCAGAATGGCGCTGCATTCGCCCCCCTACTGCCACTCTCATCATGTATAGCACCCCCCCTCTATTCCTACCTTCCTAGATATCCCGATGCACCAGCATTCCATCAATTGATACCGTTTAATCAACCAGTAAATCTACGTTAAACTTACAGACTCGGGTCAACAAAATAGTTATCTTCAACTTGGAAAATAAACGAGGATCAATGCCAATGCGCTCGACACCATCATTTTTATTTTAAAAAAAGCATCGAAAAAATGCCCGTTTAAAGTTTCACACATGAGTGATTACCTTATACAATAAGCGAACCGCGGGCTTTGACCTAGTTACGTAACATGCCGGATTCAATGTCGATTTCAAAAGCAACGGTTTTATTCTGACCCAATTATACAAATTAAAAATAATAATAATAATAATTTCTTTGACACAATTTAACCTTGTTTTGAAAGTTCAAATCCCAAATAGAGAGCAGCCAGACGATCATCATAAAACACATTCATTAAAATTAGAGAGACCATTCACGCCAAAATTTTAAAAACATCTGATCTGTGTCCATTTTTTAGATCACATTTGGCTCCCAGCTGTAAAGTACAATCAAGTCCGATGATCATCTTCTATTGTGTATTATTGTGACGACAATCGATGCCCATTTTTCTTCTCAGTATCTGCTTAAACTGGGTTAATATTCTTGCTGTTTATTTCTTACAACATTCCCCCCCCCCCCCCGTGTAGAATGTCTCCTTATGAAGAGATCATCAGACGTCATCTGAACCAATGCCAATAGAGATCAATAAGATTAGGCTTTAGGACTTCGGTTTCTGGTGGGGGTCGTAAACGAAAGGTGGGGGTAGTCGGTTGGTAACCGGAAGGGGGCTGGGTACGGAGGTGGTTGATAATGGGGTGGTTGTTAACGGGGTTGGTTGATAAATGGGTGATTTGTAACGGGGTTGGTTGATAAATTGGGGGGATTGGTAACGGGGTGGGTTGATAATGGGGTGGGTTGATAATGGGGTGGTTGATAATGGGGTGGTTGGTAACGGGGTGGGTTGATAATGGGGTGGGTTTCGGAGCTTTTTTTTGCGTGGTTAGTGGTGGGGGATGTACTTAAACTTGATGACGTGGTTTATATAAGTTGAACTGTATTATAAAAAATTCAATTTAAAAAAATTAAAATGCCTAAACACCATGACAACTAGAATTGACCGTCATTCATCGTCATTGAACGTCATTGACCGTCATTGACCGTCATTGATCGTCATTCATCGTCATTGATTGTCATTGATCGTCATTAATTATCATTGCATTTATCTTGTGATATCTGAAATATGAAAAAAGCAACTTGGCTTGAGGTGACATCCTTAAGCCAGGAGTCGGAGTCGCAAAACATGGGACTTGAAGTCGCACCAATATTATTCGCGCGAGGGAAACAGCTGTTGACATTATTATATCGGGATTACTGGTGTTTACAATGTTGTGCGCGTACTTAGATAGATTATGCTTAACATTTATTCTGCATTCTATTTTGCGGAGCCAACCACAGATCAGGAAGAGCACACGCTTAGGGGGAGGGGGGGCTGGATAGAGCAATGCGTCGATGCAGACAGCTTTAAACAAAGTTTGGGGGGGGGAGGTTACCAGTGCACTTTCATAAACACAATTATGGGGGTTGCCGGTGCACTGTCATAAACACAATTATGGTGGGGTTTACCGGTGCACGCTTTTAAACACAAGGGAAGCCTCTGAATTGGTTTCAGTCCACTGCTCCTCTATTAAGAACGGCGTCTTCTTCTCCATTGCCCCATTCAGTCCCCAACCCGATTTCCATACGTACCTACTCCAGAGCGTACGTCATATGGCAGTCTACAGCCGAGGGCCGAAACAGTGCTATTATGCGAGTTATCCTCGTGGGCAACGATTCACTCCCCTTAACGATCGCCACGACCACGTTGTTACTTCCCCATCGACGTATTCCTTGTTTATGACCCCGGCACTCTACGCATGTGCTCAATGGGGAAATCTTTCAATACTTTGCGGTGGTTCAGCCTAAGTAGCGGAAGCAACTTAAGTCTGTCGCTACACTTATTTAGATCTACCCGTGTGGTGCAGCTGTCCGTAACACTGGTACCATTTAATGCAATACAAATAGAAAGTAAAGGGAATCAAGAAGCCAACCAAAAAAATAATAATTAAAATACCTTAAACGAAATACCCTCTCCACTCACCCACCGTATATCATTTAACGCCTAATTGCAGTGGGTTAAAAAAAAAAATTAAGGATAGCACGGAGAAAAATATTGCAATAAATAGCTTAAAAAAAACAAACAAAAAAAAAGACAACTTTCCCATATGAAAATTTAGTCTCCCAGCTTAGCGAAAGCGTTTTTTTAAAAATAGGAATTACAGAATGGATTATTTGCGTTGCTTTCTTTCATATTATGTAATAATTTAGGTTTAACAAAAAAATCTCATAATACTCATAATCTTTCGTTGATCGTTGTATGTCAAGCAAATTAAAATCCACTAATTATAAAAGTGCTGGACTGCGATAAAGCTTTAATATAGATTAAATAGACACGAACAATCTGTGTCGATAGACACGAACAATCTGTGTCGATAGACACGAACAATCTGTGTCGATAGACACGAACAATCTGTGTCGCTAGACACGAACAATCTGTGTCGATAGACACGAACAATCTGTGTCGATAGACACGAACAATCTGTGTCGATAGACACGAACAATCTGTGTCGATAGACACGAACAATCTGTGTCGATAGACACGAACAATCTGTGTCGATAGACACGAACAATCTGTGTCGATAGACACGAACAATCTGTGTCGATAGACACGAACAATCTGTGTCGATAGACACGAACAATCTGTGTCGATAGACACGAACAATCTGTGTCGATAGACACGAACAATCTGTGTCGATAGACACGAACAATCTGTGTCGATAGACACGAACAATCTGTGTCGATAGACACGAACAATCTGTGTCGATAGACACGAACAATCTGTGTCGATAGACACGAACAATCTGTGTCGATAGACACGAACAATCTGTGTCGATAGACACGAACAATCTGTGTCGATATAACAATATATATTGAGCTTTAATAATAATTTTACATTATAAATAATTAAACGTTTCGGCACTTGCCTTCATCAGTGCAGGACACACAAATAAGTATTAATCAAATTTACATAATATATATATATAGAGAGATAAATCCTACCTAAAAAATAGAAAACCAGACAGAAACAAGGTAAAGAAAAAAGAAGAATGAAAAGGAAGTGACTTGAAGTAAAATTTAAATGCCCAATCAGGAAAAAAGACATCGCAGTTACGTAAAATTGTGGATTTGGTTTATCCCGTATGGAGTTAACGTGCCAAATCTTGATATTAATTTATTCTCCATATGGATCCTATCCGTTGTGTTACTAATATACAGTATACCAGTAACTGCGATGTCCAAAATGCCATCATGGTTGGTGCTATTGAAATGTTTGGAGACCGGACAGAGAGCCTGTTTATTTATATTATAGAGGTGTTCTCTAAATCGGTCTCCAAGGCGACGACCTGTCACTCCTACGTATAATTTATCACACATTTTACAAAGGATGGTGTAAATCACGTCGCGACTTGTTCGTGTCTATTTAATCAAATTGAAATCCAATTGAGACGTTCTCGGAGACTTCAAGTATTTTCATATAATGGCCGACTGTGATTATAGAAATGTTAATGAAATGGCTACGTAAAGTATACATCTGTGAGGGAGAAAGTTTTGACTCGGTGCTAGAGCACTAAGCCGCAAGTACAAGAAACATAGGGATGGGGGATAGACAGCTTTTCACTTTGTTGTCAGGTTGTTTTGAAGTCGTCTTTAGATAGAACATCTATAGTAATTTGAAAGATCAATCTTTTTAATCAATACATATTATATTTGAAGAAAAAAAAACTCGATAGATTGAAGTGTCGAGGGACTACGGTACATGTCATTTTATCTTTTGAATCTTTTGATTGATGATGTCTTTGAGGTCAGCCATTGAGAGCAGCATTTGTTGACGAAAAATGACAAATAAGCAGCACACACACCACAGACACGTACATAAACACACACACACACCACTCCACACACGCGCACTTCCTTGTTGTATTAAGCATCGTTTAACCACACTGAGAAACTTCCCTTTAATATCTGTCTCCGGCTATCTTTGGTAATCTGTCTCCGGCTATCTTTGGTAATCTGTCTCCGGCTATCTTTGGTAATCTGTATACGGCTCGCGCGTGTTAACACGCGTCTTTTTGGAGAAGATCGTTGACGGTCACAGCGAAATAGATATTGTCCCGAAACAAAAATAAAATGGCTTCATATAATTTTCACTATAGTTTTCTTTCCCAAATGGCCACTGGGCCAGGATGCTGATAAAAATTAAAAACAAATCGAACATAAATGTTTCTCAAAATCAAAATGCTGTCAATATTTCATTTTATCAAAGGCGAATAATAACAACTACAAAAATTTGATGAAGAACTTGATAAGGACTACAATTATCCGGCTGGGAAGAGCCAAAGGTAGATTTTTGTCTTGGCAGTTTGCTTTGTGCATATTGAGTTGGAACAATTTTGAATTTTGTTGATTTAGTAAGTCCAGACACAAACGAGCTGACGTTTTAACGACACGTGGAGCCTTACATAAAGCCAAGCTTGAGGACTCGCCGTTTGTTTGCTTGTCTGTTTGTTTCCAGCCAGACCTGCCAGCTTCAGGCGCTGTACATGTCTCTGATGTTCATTTCAGTTAAAATCTGACAAGATACGATTCAATGAGCCCAGGTCCCCATCCACTCCACCAAGCACCTCCCTTCGTCTCGCTCGTTCTCTCCCTATCTGTCTCTTGATCTCTTTCTCTCTATTTTTTATTTCTTTCTCTCTCTTTTTCTTTCTATCTTTTCTCTCTCTCTCTCTTTCTCTCGAACCCCATCTCTTTCTCTCTCTCTATCCCTATCTACATCACTCTCTATATATATCTCTCTTTCTCTCTCTTTCTCTCTTTCCCTCTCTACCCCTCTCTCTCTATCTCTCCCTCTATCTCAACTCTTTGTCTTCCTCTCTGTCTATCTTCATCTCTTTCTCTCCCTCTATCTCTCCATCTCTCTCCTTCTCTCTCCATCTCTGTCGCTTTGTCTCCATCTCTCTTTATCTATTCTCTCTATATATCTCTTCCTCTCTCTATCTCTATCTCTTCTACTAAAGCTTCTTTTTATTTTTTCAAGATTTGTTTGGCATTTTTTCTGCTTCACTCCACCTCTTGCCTTTCCGTATTTACGCATAAGTTTACTTTTCTCTCTATATAAATGAGAGTCAGGGGCGTCGGTACCCCGCGTTCGGGTGGTAGAAACCACCCCCTCTTTTGGATTTGATAAATTATTTCTTTGGGACACAGTGGCGTAGCGAGCTTAACTCGCGCCCGGGGCACAATACCTTTTTAGCACCCCCAATACCTTTTTAGCGCCCCCCCCCATTCGAAAACCATACAATATTATAGCAAAATATACCATTTGGCGCCCTTTTGTGAGTAGCGCCCGGGGCATGATGCCCCCCTTGCCCCCTCACTACGCCACTGTTGGGACAACCACTCATGTGTATTGGTATTTTTTCGGGAGTTCACTTATGTATATTAAGAATACACAAATTTACAGTTTTAAAATTGTTAGAAAATTGTCGACTATTCAATAATAATAATATTGATAACAAACTATTACAATTTCTCTAATAGCTCAATAATTCGTCACACTTTTCAGAAAATCAAATTATCAAATTATTCAAAAAATTGTACTTTAGGTGGTCTGTTTAAAAAAAAAATCGTAGCTTAAATCCTTTAAAATCTAATATCTGGTTGGGTGGCTGGATGGTTGGGTGGCTGGATGGTTGGGTGGCTGGATGGTTGGGTGGCTGGATGGTTGGGTGGCTGGATGGTTGGGTGGCTGGATGGTTGGGTGGCTGGATGGTTGGGTGGCTGGATGGTTGGGTGGCTGGATGGTTGGGTGGCTGGATGGTTGGGTGGCTGGATGGTTGGGTGGCTGGATGGTTGGGTGGCTGGATGGTTGGGTGGCTGGATGGTTGGGTGGCTGGATGGTTGGGTGGCTGGATGGTTGGGTGGCTGGATGATTGGGTTGCTGGATGGTTGGGTGGCTGGATGGTTGGGTGGCTGGATGGTTGGGTGGCTGGATGGTTGGGTGGCTGGATAGCTTTGCGATTTGAAAATGTGTCATTCCATACTAGAGGGTTCCAGCCTAACATTCTTTTTTCCCTACCAACAACCCCCCCCCCCTTTCCCTCACCGCCCCAAACAAAATTAAAAAAAATAAATATTAATACATTTAAAAAAAAACTAAAATAATACACTAAATAAAAATATACAAATTCGTATATTTTCGATTTCCACATTAGTTTTATTACTTGGAGAAATTCAAAAGCAAGCCAAAAAGAAAAAGGTGTGTGGGGTTCCGCCCCCCCCCCCACCAACTTAGATTGGAAGCAACAGTACCTGTCCCCTCCCAAACTTTGATTGTAAGCAAGTGTTTTTTGCCCCCCCCCCCAATATTTTGTGTAGCCGCCCATGATCAGAACGTCTTCCTGGACATTGAATATTGTATTTTTGTGTGATGACACAATGGTCTCACTTCTCACCGTGCTGACAATGGTTTTAGTGTTGGTGTCATCACCTATTGTCTTGTAAACATGTGTCACTAACACGAACCCGTGAGACAATAACGTCTGACCACAGTGGGATTCGTCACTGACTGCCACGAAGCAGATTGTGTGGTTCGCGGGAGATTGAGGTGATGTCTAGTTCCAGGGAGAATGTGGTGATGTCTGTTCAGTGTGAAGTGGTGTCTAGTTCCAGGGAGAATGTGGTGATGTCTGTTCAGTGAGAAGTGGTGTCTAGTTCCAGGGAGAATGTGGTGATGTTTAGTTCCAGGGAGAATGTGGTGATGTTTAGTTCCAGGGAGAATGAGGTGATGTCTGTTCAGTGAGAAGTGGTGTCTAGTTCCAGGGAGAATATGGTGATGTCTATTCAGTGTGAAGTTGTGTCTAGTTCCAGGGAGAATGTGGTGATGTCTGTTCAGTGAGAAGTGGTGTCTAGTTCCAGGGACAATGAGGTGATGTCTGTCCGGTGTCGGACTATTTTACCTTTTGTTGATTTGTATCCGAAACTGAATGGTGATCTGAGTCCGGATTGAATGTTAACTTGAAAACGTGTCCAAGTATTGACACACCACAAAACGAAAGTTGACAATGTTGTGCTAATTTTAAAAAAAAAACGCAATTCGATTTTCCACACCTTTCTTTGTTTACGTTGACTATCTACAAAACTGTTGAGATTTATTTGTATTCATAAAAATTTTTTTTAAAGCACACATACACATGAAACTGAGCAAGAAATGGGTTCTGGATCATCCATGCTACATTTCATCTGCACGTTGAGAAACCATTGAGTAACAGATGAGGCGAGCTGAGAAACCATAGAGCAAAAAATAGATGAGACATGACGAGAAGCTATTGAATAACAAATAGTTTAGACACTTTGAGTAACCCTTGAACAACCAATAGACCAGCCGTGGATATAATCATGCATTTCTTTCTATAGTCAGATTACCGGGGTTTAAAAACTAGGTTTAAAAAAAAAGGGCGGGGGGAGCGATTATCAGTTTTTTTTTCGGGGGTTAATTTTTTAAATACTTTTTTTGTCAACTGGATGTAGGCCAACGTTAATTTTTATATACTTTTTTTTTTGGCAACTGGATGTAGGCCAACGTTAATTTTTTAATACTTTTTTTTTTGGCAACTGGAAGTAGGCCATCGCTAATTTTTTAAAACTTTTTTTTTGGCAACTGGAAGTAGGCCATCGCTAATTTTTTAAATACTTTTTTTGGCAACTGGATGTAGGCCAACGTTAATTTTTTAATACTTTTTTTTTATGTCAACTGGATGTAGGCCAACGTTTTTTTTTTTAATACTTTTTTTTTGGCAACTGGAAATAGGCCAACGATAATTTTTTTATTACCTTAAAATATGACAAATATTCAGGGGCGTGCATAGCGTTTTTCTCGAGGAGGAATGCGTTAAAGATGATTGAAATGGAGTCAACATAGAGAATTGTTTGTCTGGGCCGCCGAGTCGGAATTAGTGAAACGCCTATAAAATTGGCCAGATAAAACAAAAGACGTTCATTGTAGCTCCTTTCGCTATGCTTAACAACAATTCTGTTAAGTTACTCGTCACAATCACGTGCTATTCATTACAATGGTGTTGATGTACCTTTATTGAGGCGATGTCCCCGCTTAATTGTGATGACTTCCCTTAAATTGTATTGATTTCCCTCCCCCTTAATTGTGTTCATTTCTCTTCCCTTAAATTGTGTTAATTTTGTGTCTCCCTAATTTGTGTTCCCTTTTCTCCCCTTGTGTAGATCTCCATAAAAGAATTATTTTAAATAACAAATTTGTCCTCTCTTCTTTGACCAGAAGGGAACAAGATCTTTATTAATTGGAGGTTAAAAAAAAAAAAAGCTATATTGATTACTAATTGAGTGCCTCAGAGAAAGATTGTCACTTGGGTCACTTGGAGGGTTCTCCTGACATTACAATATTCACCACTCTTGTCAGTCTGCACCGGAAGTACGCCATGACGTAACGCAGTACGTTATTCGTCAACTGACTTCCCAGCAATGCGCATATGTATAAAAATCCAATAAACGTCTTATATATCAAAGGGCTTAGCATGCGATGTATTCAAGAAGATGTGTGATTGAACGTTCATCGGCTGAAATGTCGTGTTTGTCGACGCAGCTAGGAATTAGCTACAGCTGCTCATGTCTGTCGAGAGGGCGAAAAGGTTTCTTTGAGATTTAGGTTTGTTTCTATTCTCGGTAAGTAGTTTTTGACTTACAGATTCAAGGACATTATTTATTTTTTTTTCAAACTTATTATTATTATGTGAAGTCGTCAACATGTCGTGGCATAAATGTAAATTTAAATGGCGGATCTTGTAACGTCACTGATCACGTGCTCATGTAGGAACAAAACTGTATAGTAACGTTATGGTGTTGTCACGTTCTGTTATCAGTATGGAGAAATTAATACCTCCTATTTAAGTGTATGGCTCGTTCTAAAACAGTACACACCAGTAAGAGATACCATATGGTGCATAGAATAACAAAGAATACGATACTCAAACCAAGGCTAATTACTAATAATAAACTTTAATTATGTTAATTATAAACTAAAAAATAAAAAATAAATATAATTAAAGCTATAGACTTACAGTATAATGATTGGCTTGTACCGGTACACTGTTGAAGAAGATACAATGTTGTAAAAAGGTACAATGGTGACAAAGAATCTACACACACACAGTAAACAAATCTCTGTCTCGTAGCAAAGATCTTTGGCGAAAGTAGCACATGCTCAAAAATCTTCTTCTCTCTTCTATATTTTAGGGCCCACGATCAATGAATTGATCATTCTGGCCCCTATGTTTCAGAGGGGTTCGCGATGTAACTGTGCGTGGTTTTGAAGGAGGTATCTCTCGTCTCCTCTTCCAAGTCTCTCTCTAGGCGTTTATACAGCCTGTTTCATAGACACTTCTAGAAAGACCTTACACATTGCATTCCAATCTCGATTTTTCTACAGAATTCTACATAATTCTAATAACAATACAGACCATAGATTTTAGTTAGTTGTAATCGAGGTCAAGTGAGACTATTTTTAGCTAGCCACACATTAATAGCGCTGCCGAACTTGGTGTCAGCTTAAGCTCATTCACCAGAACAGATGAATGAAAAGTAAACGAGACGCCTATAACAGTGTAACTATGTAGACATTGAAAGGTAAATATGTATTGTGGAACTTAATATTAAAAGATATCTTCAGTATGGTTTATTGGTCTTGCCGGGTTGAATGTTTAAAAAAAAATGTTGTACATCTGAGACAGTAACACGGACGTGGTGAGTTATTTGACAGGAGTCAGTTTACAAACAGCCTTTAAATAGAGCGCATGTAAATACAGCCATCGTAAATATAGATTATTTATAAACAGATTATATATAAATATATACCAAGTAAGAGTTCCTTATATATGATTCTAGTGGCTTTAACTCTGTGATTAGTAGGCGCGCAAAATACCATTTCGAATAGTGAGCACTAAATACTGGGATTCTTATGAAGTGAGTTACTGGAATGCATGTTTCGTCTAGTAGCTTGAGTAGATGGAAAGTTCACGCTTCTTCGCCGCCATTGTTTGGTGAGTTATTTCTAGCGTGTGTCTGTGTATATATATTATATAAATATATTAAAGGAATAAAGTGTAAAAAAAACGATCGATGTATTAAGTATGCTTGTGACGCAGTGTGGTATTTAAGGGCGTAGCTCCTCCCCAACAACAATTAAACCCTTCATGTTGGTGGAAAATGAAGCCCCTCAATATAGCGCCCCGGGCAGATCGTGCCTTTCCACCCCCCCCCCCTTCCTATGCCAGTGGTACTCTGTTATTGGATTCCTTCAGTTCATTCGCATCATACCTTTTATACCTTATGCGCTTACATGCCCCCTGCCCCTCTTCCTACGCCAGTGGTACTTTGTTACTGGATTCCTTCAGTTCATTCGCATCATAACGTTTGTACCTTAATACCCACGCTTAGGCAACCGTCATAAAAATAATTAATTAATTTAAATCAATTGTTTATGACTTGTAACGTCATGTGCTGTCGGATCCATCAACCGTGTGTTGAGTATCATAGGGCCACGGGCATATTGGTGTGTTGAGTATCATAGGGCCACGGGCATATTGGTGTGTCGAGTATCGTAGTGCCACGGGCAACAAGGTGTGTTGAGTATTATAGGGCCACGAGCAACAAGGTGTGTTGAGTATCATAGGGCCACGGGCATATTGGTGTGTCGAGTATCGTAGGGCCAAGAGCAACAAGGTGTGTTGAGTATCATAGGGCCACGGGCATATTGGTGTGTTGAGTATCATAGTTCGAGGAACGAGATGTGTTGACTATCATAGGCCATGGGTACCTTGGTGTGTTGAGGATCATAGGGCTACTGTCATGTTAGTGTTTTGAGGATCATAGGCCATGGGTAACTTGGTGTGTTGAGTGTCATAGGACCACGGCAACTAGGTTTTTTTCTTAAGTAACAAATATATTTTAAATTTTCTACATTTCTGTATTTTAATTAAATAAATGGATTATAAATTCGTTATTTTTTTCAAGTTGAAAACGCATTGCTACTTATATAGGGGTTGCGAGATGTAATCTAACAATTCGTAAGGGATGTGAATAAAGAAAAGTTTATTCCTTATTTGTATCTAAAGAGAAACAGCAAATGTCAAGTCTGTAGCAATAACAAATCATTCTAGCCCAGGGGAGAGGTAGGTATACATTTTCTTTTAGCAAGTAGTGATATATTAATACATTTTCCAGACGGACGGCGTAGAGGAGAGAATGGCCAACTATCATATATTGAACTTAACTCATCGTTTCTCAACCTTTTTTGCGGACGCTTCACCCGAGCTTCTAAATTGTCTTATGACCACCCCCCCCCCCCCCCCACCTTTAAAAAAAAAACATATTTTTTTTTAATGAAAGAGAAACTACGAAACGAGGTCTGCTTGATGCTGTAAGAAACATTGAATTTCAATTCAAAGGACTTTTAGGGCCCCGAGATCTAAAGTTGTAGGATGAAACATGAATTAGTTAAAAAATGAAATAGGTGAAACATAAAATAGGTGAAACATGAAATAAGTGAAACGTGAAAGAAGTGAAACGTGAAATAGATGTAAGGTCAATAAAGGAAATATGACATAGGTGAAATATAACATGTGAAACATGCTTGTAGTGTAATAAATAACCAACAATAAAAAACTATTTTTGTATAATATTCTGCGCCCCCCCTGTATAACATTCTGTCGTCTCCTCCTGTATAACACCCCCCCCCCCTTTTTTTCCCAATCTTTTTGAAACCTTCATACATTTTATGTTTTAGAGACGAAATGATAACCACCTATTTTCTTCAAGCGCCCCCCCCCTTTTTCTCATTTTGTAAACCACGTGTCTAACTACTGGACATCTAGATCATTTGATTGAATGCACGACAGCAGCTCGATCAACGCCTATACTAAGTCGTCGCATAAAATTACAATTCATTTTTAAATGCACAATCCACGCACAATCCTACAATCCATCCATCGTTTCCTTGTGTACCAAACAATCCTGTAGTCAACAAGCAGGTTGTACAATGAAGGGGGGACCCACCAACAAAAAGATTGGTGGAATTATAAAATGTGTCTTGACAAAACCAAACGAAGCAAGAACAACTATCAACTGAGTTGATTTACGTTCAGTCAAGCCGCTCACGTCTTTGTGACACGATAAAAATTGTTTAATATATGCCTCAGGCGTCCACTGTTTCAGTCGGTAGGTCAATGCTGGCGTCAAAATGGGAGAGAAAAACTACAAGTCAATAGTTGAACGTATGCTCGAGCATGGCAGGAGTTTGCCAAACTGCTCAGCTTGTCCAAATTTGGTACCACAAAGTTAATTTAAAAAAAATACATTTACAATTTAATGCCACCAATCTCGAGTGGGTTTACTGACCTCCAGACTTGATTACCACAACTCTGAGTCATATGGCCAGTTTAATCACAGTCATATTGCCACCATAAACCCCCCCCCCCCCAACCACCAAAACCGTCTCCCAAACACAAACAAATTAATTAAATAAAGGAATTTAAAAATATCTTAGTCTTGTTTAATGAGCTGATCGGACTTGAAATTTTTCAATGCACGCATTCTCGTTTTGAACACACATTCTCGTTTTGGACACACTTTCTCGTTTGGACACACTTTCTCGTTTTGGACACACTTTCTCGTTTTGGACACACTTTCTCGTTTTGGACACACTTTCTCGTTTTGGACACACTTTCTCGTTTTGGACACACTTTCTCGTTTTGGACACACTTTCTCGTTTTGGACACACTTTCTCGTTTTGGACACACTTTCTCGTTTTGGAACACTTTCTCGTTTTGGACACACTTTCTCGTTTTGGACACACTTTCTCGTTTTGGACACACTTTCTCGTTTTGGACACAATTTCTCGTTTAGACACACTTTCTCGTTTTGGACACACTTTCTCGTTTTGGACACACTTTCTTGTTTTGAACACACTTTCTCGTTTTGAACACACTTTCTCGTTTTGAACACACTTTCTCGTTTTGGACACGCTTTCTCGTTTTGGACACACTTTCTCGTTTTGGACACACTTTCTCGTTTTGGACACACTTTCTCGTTTTGGACACACTTTCTTGTTTTGGACATACGCTCTTGTTTTGGACACACGTTCTTGTTTTGGACACACGTTCTTGTTTTGGACACAGTTTCTTGTTTTGGACAAACGTTCTTGTTTTGGACACACTTTTTTAGGATACATTTTGTCGTAGCAATGTGAGTTGTTGACCCCCAAAAATGTACTCATCTCGTAGTGTCTCTCTGAACACACTTATTGTGTCTTTAACACAGCTCATGCCTGTCTTTCTTATCACAGATCACGACTGTCTTTCTCATCAGCGATGATGACTGTCTTCTTATGAGAGAAGATTACTGTCTTATCAGAGATTATGACTGTCATCTTATGACAGATCACGTCTTTCTTTCTTATCACAGATCACGACTGTCTTTCTCATCACAGATGATGACTGTCTTATCAGATATTATTACTGTCACCTTATCACAGATCACGACTGTCTTTCTTATCACAGATCACGACTGTCTTTCTCATCACATATGATGAATGTCTTCTTATCAGAGATGATGACTGTCTTATCAGAGATGATGACTGCCATCTCATCACAGATCACGCCTGTCTTTCTTACCACAGGTCATGACTGTCTTCTTATCACAGAGCCTGTCTGTCTTCATCTCACAGATCGCGACATCCTAATTGTTGTTGTAGACCATGATTGTCTTGCTTCATTGTCACAGACACTGAGCTCATGCACCTTTCTCTTCTGGTCGTGCTGACTGTACTTTTTCTTTTAATGAGGCATTCAAGTTTTAAAAACTAAACACACACGCAAACAAATCCATTGGCTACTCGGAGCACGGATTGGGAATCACTGCATTCGAGTATATAAATCGTTGCGCATTTAGATATGAGCTTGTCACCCCATCCCCACCCACCATGTGTAACACCCAGAGCAGTTTCACGCGTAAGCTTTCCTTGCGCTCTTAAGGAGATCAATCTTTTATCATTTAAGTATTAGTTAGTAATGGGTACTCGGCGCGTGCTGCAACCATAAAACTTAAAGTACTTGGCGCGTGCTGCAAGTATGAAACTTATAACATGATGTAATTGAAACTCAGTAGTTCTCAAATCCTTTTTTCCATCGGCCACTGTTTTGTTGTGTTTTATTTTTGTTGTGGGTTTTTTTTTTTGTGGGTTTTGGGGGGGGGGGGGGGGTTTGTGGCACCTTGAATAAACACCACAAAGATTCCCAGGACCCTTAGTGGTTTAAGGATAAATGAGTGCTTTCTTTAAACCCTGAAATTAAATAGGTATAAAAAAAGTAAAATATAATTTGGTACGTGCCTCTCTTGAGGTTCTACTTATTAAACAGGTTAAAATACGCCCCATGTCTATGACTTCCCATCCAAAATACAGCTGTGGCAAATATTCAGTTTCGTCATGGAATCAAGGGGGTGGTATATGTGAAGCCGACATGGGTTGAGAACCGCTGATCTACCCTCATTTCTTCGGTTGCATCCCCCATTTGCGTAAATATAGATTCGATTTTTTTAAACCCAAAATATGCATATATAAGCCCCCGTCAGCCACCACATCATGGCATAGGCTGGTCTCATTGGCTGGTCTCATAGGCTGGTCTCATTGGCTGGTTTCATTGGCTTGTCTCATTGGCTTGTCTGGAAGGTGGTTTACATTTTCATAGTAGTATTCAAATGCCCGCCTGCAAAGTTTAGTTATACTGTCTTGGTCAATTGAATTAATTATGGCTAAAGGGTAATGGTAACGTAGATATTCGCATACATTACTCTTACAGTGAGGTTGACAAATGCAGTTTTAAAGTGCACATTTACTCCACTTAGTAAGTGCTTCTTAATTTAACACTGTTTTAAAAAAAAATTATAACTTTTATGTGTGCAATAATATTGTAAACGTTTTCTTTTATGACATACATAATGTATATTTCGATTTCGGTGAATTGTTTCGGGATCTTATTATTTTTGAAAATGCGATGTTTTTTTAAAAAAAAACTCTCCGTCAAAATTTTCGCTGAACACTTTTGAACAACAAAAATGTTACGTCACGAATTACAATAATTTTTTAAATTTCATTTTTATTTTTTCTGGTCTCGCTTAGTATGTCGCTATTTTTTTTCTCTTTTTGGGCGCGGTTATAATAGCGTGAAAATCTCCTCCGACACATCTAAGATCTCGCGAACAAAGTTATATTGTGTAGGCTACTTTGCTAAGGTTACTAGCTTTGACTGTTTTATCCGGGCAGGGGGCATGTGACCTATTAAACTATTCATCCATTGGGCACAAAAAGCTAAGAATTAATTCGTATTAAACTGAACATTAAAATTATGTGTAGGCTTCACAATAATTAAAATGATAAAATATCAATAAATTATATTTATGTCATAGTATTTTGTGTGTGTTAAAAATGGTGACCAGCTGGCCTTAATCATTTCCCACCTGCCTCAATTACTTCAGCCGGCCACAGTCATTTCCCTCCGGCCTCAATCATTTCCTACCGGCCTCAATCATTTCCTACCGGCCTCAATCATTTTCCATCGGCCTCAATTATTTTCCATCGGCCTCAATTACTTCCACTGGCCTCAATTACTTCCACTGGCCTCAATTACTTCCACTGGCCTCAATTACTTCCACTGGCCTCAATTACTTCCACTGGCCTCAATTACTTCCTCTGGCCTCAATTACTTCCACTGGCCTCAATTACTTCCACTGGCCTCAATTACTTCCACCGGCCTCAATCATTTCCCACCGGCCTCACATATTTCCCACGGTTTCATTCATTTCCTCCTATGCTAGTGGTCCCTTATTAGCACATGCTTTGTTCAAACATTTTTCATGGATATCCTTACGTAACATTTTGTTGTAAACCTCCAGTTGTTGAACTCTTCAACAGCTGAGCCTCATTCGCGGAGTTAACAGTTTGATTTTTCATTCACCACAGCACCCCGTGTGTTCAAAAAAGGCGCACCAAAGACGAGCAGTCGACACCGGTGTGAAATGGACTCCAACGGGAACACAGACTCGTCCAAACAGCCGAACATCGAGGTGACCGAGAAGACGCCCGGCGAGAGCCACGTGGCAGAGACACGTGACCGGTCTGCCTCGACGTGGACGACCCGAAGTGCCGTGGTGTCTTCCCAGAGGCCGATCTACCACACTAGGACGCTGCGTGACAAGTATCTCAAGACAGAGGAAAAAACACGGACGTTGAAGGTGAGTAACGCGTTAATGATAAATGTTAGGAGCCTGAAAGAGAGACGCAGTGGTGTATCTAGAAATAGTGACTCCTGTGATGGGAAACGCTTTTGCCGCATAAATAAATTCCGCAGTATGCCGACAATGCGCCCCACGATATAAATATCTGGACCCTATTCTTACGCCACTGTTAAGATGGGAATATAATAGTGATGTTATATGCAACATACTTATTTAACAAATTATATAAATAAAAACAAGTGCTAAAACACTCTATTACTCTAGTCGAGCATCTTCGAGTATTTTCTAGCAACTTTGTTGGTGGTACTCTGTCTATCAACGAATACACGGGCACACCGAATGTTGGAACACTATCACTTTATGGATGACTGGGGGAGGGGGGGGGGTCTTCTTTAGTCCGTGTATCTGTCACGCAAATTCACCGGGCTACATTGTCTCCTTATATGACTAAGACAGTCTACCCAAAAATACAGGAGCTATCACTCACTATCGCTCACTATCACTCACGATCGTCTCTTGGCGTTCTCCTTCACCAACTCCCTCTCTCCCATTCTCTCTATATCTCACGCCTTATATCCACACACTTGTTTATTTTTCTACTCCTGTCATCAAATGATCATTCAGAAACAATAATAACACCCATCACAGAACTCACGGACCCTAACAGCGTTCAAACAGTGATTCTCATACCCTTAACACTTATTTCATTTCGTTTTCTTTCTTTCTTTCTGTTTTTTTGTTGTTCTTGTTGTTTTTTGTTGTTGTTGTTCTTATTGTTGTTGTTGGTCTCTTCCTATTTCTTTCATTGATTCATTCTGTCTTTTCAAACAATCATCAAGGAATGCTTTTAACCACGACCCAAGTTAAGAAGCGTCCCCCGCCCTCTGCCCTACTTTGGAAACGCTAGACCGTGAATTGCGCGCTGTGCTTGAGCGGCACGCCCCTGTCACTCGCCGAAATTTTAGGTTAGCATAGTCAGCTCCCTGGTATGCGACCATAAGGGAAGAACTACGCAGTGCCAAGAAAGAGCGCCGTAGTGCGGGAAAAAAGTGGTTGAGGTCAGGTCTTGTGGTTTTTAAGCAGATCTATTATACTGCGAAGTAGCGTGTCACTCAGATTATTTTTCGTGTTAAGACTTTGTATTTTAGCCAAAAGATAATTACGGGTAAAACCTACAGGCAGTTGTTTGATGTTTGTAGCCATCTCAGTGGGAGTAACAAAGGAACTGCTCTTCCTTCAGTGTTTCCGTTGCCCCAGCAACCAGATATTTTCTGTGATATCTTTACAACCAAAGTTTCTGACATTCGCGCGGACCTTTATCGTCTTGACGCACCTTCCCTAGATTTTCCTTCTTCTTCTTGTGTTAGTTCACATTTCGATGTTTTTAACCCTGTTTCAGAACTAGAGTTTAAAAATATTATTCTAAAATCTAAACCTACGTCGTGTTCTTTAGATCCCATCCCCACCCCCCTGTTGGTTGAGCCATTAGATCATTTTCTACCAACGATAATCCACATAATCAATGAAAACTTGTCTTCTGGCACTGTTCCATCTATTTGTAAGACAGCTGTCATCAAACCATTGCTTAAGAAGCCTGGTTTGGATGAAAATAATTTTAAAAAACTACAGACCTGTATCTAACTTATCATTTTTATCTATTGGCATTAAAAACTAGTTCTAAAACAACTTTTTGCTTACTTAAACGACCACTCTCTTCTCAGTCCTAATCAATCAGCCTATAGACCTTTCCACGGCACAGAGACAGCTCCTTTGAGAGTCACAAATGACCTCTTGCTCGCATTGGACAATGGTAATGTTTTCATCATGATCCTCTTAGATCTCAGTGCGGCCTTTGCCAATTTTGACATTGGAACCCTGTACAATACCCTTGCAAATTATTTTGGAATTTATGGTTCGGTTTTGGCTTGGTTTAGGGTCGTACCTCTCCGATAGAACGCAGGCGGTCTCTGTCGATGACTGTCTCTCCGGCAGTGCTGATTTGGTGTACGGAGTGCCACAGGTGTTAGATTTGGGCCTAGTTCTATTCACATTGTATACCAGGCCACTGCTCCTCTTGCTTGGGAGGCATGCTGTTGAGAGCCAGTCATTCGCAGTTGACACGCAGCTATACAAGCATATCCATCCCTCTCTTGTGGATTCCGTGTCCAGACTTTGCGTGAGTGCATTGGTGATGTCAAGTCTTGGATGACACGCAGCAAGCTGAAGCTTAATGATGACCATTCGGAAGCAATCCTCATTCACAATCACAAATCATCCTCTACCTAATCTCTCCCCATCTCATTTCAAGTAGGTAACTCCGACATAGAGTTTACATCCTCTGCTAAGAATCTTGGTTATATTCTTTCTAACAACATGTCTTTCGCTGAACATATCTCTCACATTTTTCGTTCTGCATACACCGCTATCCGTCAGATTAGCTCCATCCGCCACTACCTCACAAAAACACTAGCCTGTGCTCTTGTTCTCTCTCGTCTTGACTATTGCAATTCTCTTCTGTCAAATTAACCAAAACACTTCATAGAAAAACTACAAAAGGTTCAAAATTCAGCTGCTAGGCTAGTTCTGAAGGCAAAAAAAAAACGTGATCACGTCACTCCACTACTCCACTCACTTCATTGGCTACCTATAAAGGCACGCATTGATTACAAGCTGTCTCTTCTCTGCCACAACTTTTTCTCATATTCCTGCCCTTCCTATATAACCGAACTTCTTTCTGTTTATTCCCCTTTTCGACAGCTTCGCTCCTCCGCAGACACGTGTATTCTGCCCGTTGCTAAGACACGTACTAAAACATAAGGTGAACGGTCTTTCTCTTTCTGCGCCCCCAAACAATGGAATTCTCTGCCACTACACATACGTTATATACTAACCACCCAGGCCTTCAAAACTGTACTCCAAACACATCTCTTTAAACTCTACTACCCCGACTGATTCCCCACATCTGACCGATAAGCGATGCTGCTGGCTGACGTCCATGGCTTGATATGTAAAAGTTATGGGGTGGGTGGGGTGAATATGCATTTGTATTTGTTTTGTTTCCATAAAGCTGTTTTTATTAGGTAAATGTATTTTATTTTATTGTCACGATTATGTCTCTTTTGCTAATATTTTTATGTACAGTGCGGTGAACCCAGCTCTAGGCTGGGGTATCGCGCTATATAAGACAACTAATAATAATAATAATAATTAAGCATGACTTTTCCCATGTTATCAGTCCAGTTATTCACCCTTTTCCTCACGATTCACCATAGTTGACATTGTAGCCTGTATCCCCTCCCTCGCCGAGTCATTCTATTGTATTAGCATATTATGGGATGCGCCCCGAACGCTCATCCATTGATAAATTTCATTTCATATCTGCACGTGAATACTCCGGCTCGCACCAGCGACAGGAAGCTAAGATCCAGGTCAAGATCTGCCCAGGTCAAAGGCTATACTAGGGTTGGCAGAAATCCTCGCTCACTGCCAAAGAGAGTCCTAATGAAAACATTGTGTCAGCTGAAGTAAGGACGTGGCACGAGTGAAGCGTTTTTACCGTAACCAGACATTTACTACTAAAGGACGCGTCATTCCCCACAAGTCAACAACTGTGCTCGCATGAGGCGTATCTTTTCACCTGCGGGTTTCATCCAATTAAATCCAGCTCTGACGTCGCGCCCTGGCCACTTCAGATAATTAGAAACGACTACGATTCCGCGACAATAATTTAAATTATGGTTGCCAGGTATTTCGTCTGCCCCCCCCCCCCCCCCCGGGTACTCTAGCTTTACAAGTTACTTTTAAAAGAAAATTGTGTGTCCTTGTTTAACTATTTTATTTTAGTGGTGGGAATTTTTCCGTCATTCTCGAAAAAAAGGAGTTGGGGATCTTGAGCTTAAATAAAAATCACCCCCCCCTCCTCCCTTTGGGGGGATCTTCATTTTCTGCGTGTGTGTGTGTGACCCTCTGGCGACTGTCCTTTCGAGTTTGTTTTAATTAATGGCACAGATTTTATACGTTTACTAAGTATGTGTGAAGGCTTTATGGCATATCTATGTGTGAAGGCATTATGGCATATCTATGTGTGAAGGCATTATGGCATATCTATGTGTGAAGGCATGGCATATCTATGTGTGAAGGCATGGCATATCTATGTGTGAAGGCATTATGTCATGTCTATGTGTAAAGGCTTTATGGCATATCTATGTGTGAGGGCATTATGGCATATCTATGTGTGAAGGCATTATGGCATATCTATGTGTGAAGGCATTATGGCATATCTATGTGTGAAGGCATTATGGCATATCTATGTGTGAAGGCATGGCATATCTATGTGTGAAGGCATGGCATATCTATGTGTGAAGGCATGGCATATCTATGTGTGAAGGCATTATGTCATGTCTATGTGTGAAGGCTTTATGGCATATCTATGTGTGAGGGCATTATGGCATATCTATGTGTGAAGGCATTATGGCATATCTATGTGTGAAGGCAGTATGGCATATCTATGTGTGAAGGCTTTATGTCATATCTATTTGTGAAGGCTTTATGGCATATCTATGTGTGAATGCATTATGTCATATCTATGTGTGAAGGCATTATGGCATATCTATGTGTTCAGGCATTATGGCATATCTATTTGTGAAGGCATTATGGCATATCTATGTGCGAAGGCATTATGGCATATCTATGTGTGAAGGCTTTATGGCATATCTATGTGTGAAGGCATTATGTCATGTCTATGTGTGAAGGCTTTATGGCATATCTATGTGTGAGGGCATTATGGCATATCTATGTGTGAAGGCATTATGGCATATCTATGTGTGAAGGCTTTATTTCATATCTATTTGTGAAGGCATTATGGCATATCTATGTGTGAAGGCATTATGGCATATCTATGTGTAAAGGCATTATGGCATATCTATGTGCGAAGGCATTTTGGCATATCTATGTGTGAAGGCTTTATGGCATATCTATGTGTGAAGGCTTTATTGCATATCTATGTGTGAAGGCATTATGTCATGTCTATGTGTGAAGGCATTATGTCATGTCTATGTGTGAAGGCTTTATGGCATATCTATTTGTGAAGGCATTATGGCATATCTATGTGTGAAGGCATTATGGCATATCTATTTGTAAAGGCATTATGGCATATCTATGTGCGAAGGCATTATGGCATATCTATGCGTGAAGGCTTTATGGCATATCTATGTGTGAAGGCTTTATGACATATCTATGTGTGAAGGCATTATGTCATGTCTATGTGTGAAGGCTTTATGACATATCTATGTGTGAGGGCATTATGGCATATCTATGTGTGAAGGCATTATGGAATATCTATGTGTGAAAGCATTATGGCATATCTATGTGTGACGGCATTATGGCATATCTATTTGTGAAGGCATTATGGCATATCTATGTGTGAAGGCAGTATGGCATATCTATGTGTGAAGGCATTAGGGCATATCTATGTGCGAAGGCATTATGGCATATCTATGTGTGAAGGCATTATGGCATATCTATGTGTGAAGGCTTTATGGCATATCTATGTGTGAGGGCATTATGGCATATCTATGTGCGAAGACATTCTGGCATATCTATGTGTGAAGGCATTAGGGCATATCTATGTGCGAAGGCATTATGGCATATCTATGTGTGAAGGCATTATGTCATGTCTATGTGTGAAGGCTTTATGGCATATCTATGTGTGAGGGCATTATGGCATATCTATGTGTGAGGGCATTATGGCATATCTATGTGTGAAGGCATTATGGCATATCTATGTGTGAAGGCTTTATTTCATATCTATGTGTGAAGGCTTTATGGCATATCTATGTGTGAATGCATTATTTCATATCTATGTGTGAAGGCATTATGGCATATCTATGTGTGAAGGCATTATGGCATATCTATGTGTGAAGGCATTATGGCATATCTATGTGTGAAGGCATTATGGCATATCTATGTGTAAAGGCATTATGGCATATCTATGTGTGAAGGCATTATGGCATATCTATGTGTGAAGGCTTTATGGCATATAACTTAAAACCTCTAAGAAAGTCAAGAGTGTAGGATGTTTGCGTGGGAAAGGAAATCCATTACTTTAACCATCTTGGGACTAAAATGTAAATATGGTGGATTCTTAAAATTTCAATCAGCGTAATTATGAGGCTTATAGCTAAAACTTTGTTTCACGTATATTAATTTACTTTGCCACCCCCCCCCCCCTTTTTTTTCCCCAACAAAAAAATAAATAAATCATGATTAAAAATAGTACCATTAGTTTTAAATAATAATTTTCAATCTTTCGATCTTTGAAACATCGTGTGATAGCAATTTTCCCCCACAATTTTAAATTTTCAAATTTACTAAGACAAACGCCCGCAATGGGGTGTGGGGGGGGGGGGGCAGCATCCTATGTGTCGGGGTCCGCCGTCCTAAGTGATTGAAACTTTCGTCTAGTGTTGTTATCGCAGTGCGAAGGGCGTGGACCGAACGAGCCGATTTTATTTAATTAAAGCTATACTCGGGCGAGTAATCTTGAAATTAATGAGCTGTATCCCGCACTCTGTGGTGTTAGGTTGAGAGAGATTCGAGTCGCTGCATTCAACTTACCTTAAGCAGTGTTGGGAACACTCTCGAATCATTAACAAACAAAATAAGCAAAGCATTCACTTGGGCGGGTAAGTCGAGCGTAAGAGAGCAGCACTGAAGTATCAAGGTCAAGTAGTGATAATGTTGATTTAAAAAAAAAAAAAAAGTTAAGTCACGTGATCGGGGCTTATCATTAATATTATTTTTAATTAAATGCATGTTTAAAGATCGATGGGCCTAAAGTAACGATCTTTGAACTGATCGATATTATTATAAAAAGGTTTACGATTAAAAAAAAAATGTGTATAGATTGTTTCGTCACTCGAAACTTACGTGTATATTACGATGAACACATCGACTGAAACCAGATGTTTCCCCTATAGTAGTAAAAAAATTTGATGATTAGAGACAGAGAACGAAAGAGAAAGAAATGGGGTGGGGAAGGGCAAGACAACAAAAGGGTGTGGGGACAGACAGATGGAAAGAAAATAATGAGACAAAAAAATCAGTTTTTATCTATAAGATAAGATGCGATTATTTTTATTGATCTCAATCAATGGAAATGTTTTGTTGTTGTTTCCATTATTACATTGTAAATAGGCCCTACGCTGGGGTACCGCTCTTTATAAGACATCTAATAATAATAAACAGAGAGGAATGGAGAAGGATAGTTTTCATGTCAGCTGTGGCGCCCCAACGGTCCATGGACTAAGGGACATGAATAATAATAATAATAATATTCATTTTCAGCATATGTATAAAGTTTTTTAATCAATGAAAACATTTTAAAACTAGAACAAATTAAACACAATATATTTAAAGTGTTTCTCAAGCGAAAAATCATCCGTCAAATGCCATGGAAGTACATCCCACTTTCTGACCAAATTATTGACTCTAAGAGTGATTAGTTAGAATTTTTTTAACAGCCATTAGCGCATGCTAGTGCATTCTGATAACAGCCCTTTCATTCCTTCATGAATATTTAATTGTTTGCCCTTTCATTCGTTCATGAATATTTAATTGTTTGCCCTTTCATCTTTTAAGAAAAAATAATAAATCACCGCGAAATCTTAAAATATTCAAATTTACTTTTGCACTTCATGACACACTTCATGACACATTCCATGACACACTTCACGACACACTTCATAACACACTCCAGGACACACTTCCATGACACCCTTCACGACACACTTCACGACACACTTCATGACACTGTGCATGACACACTTCATGATACACTCCATGACACACTTCACGACACACTTCATAACACGCTCCAGGACACACTTCCATGACACCCTTCATGACACACTTCACGACACACTTCATGACACTGTGCACGACACACTTCATGACACATTTCCATGACACCCTTCATGACACTGTGCATGACATACTTCATTATTGTTTTTTATGGGGGTTTGAGGAATGGGGAAAGGCGCTGAAGAGTATACGTCATAACTTTTAACGTAACATGCGTTTATCAGGTCAGATGAAAATGATCCATTTACAGCTGACATTGGCATTTAGTGGGCCATAGCACACACGAAATGGCCAAATTAGTGACAATGCGTCTTTATGGGCCCTTGAACGTTAAATATAAGCGTCTTATGGGGCCTTGAACGTTAAATATAAGCGTCTTATGGGGCCTTGAACGTTAAATATAAGCGTCTTATGGGCCCTTGAACATTAAATATAAGCGTCTTATGGGCCCTTGAACATTAAATATAAGCGTCTTATGGGCCCTTGAACATTAAATATAAGCGTATTATGGGCCCTTGAACATTAAATATAAGCGTCTTATGGGGCCTTGAACGTTAAATATAAGCGTCTTATGGGCCCTTGAACGTTAAATATAAGCGTCTTATGGGGCCTTGAACGTTAAATATAAGCGTCTTATGGGCCCTTGAACATTAAATATAAGCGTCTTATGGGGCCTTGAACGTTAAATATAAGCGTCTTATGGGGCCTTGAACGTTAAATATAAGCGTCTTATGGGCCCTTGAACATTAAATATAAGCGTCTTATGGGGCCTTGAACGTTAAATATAAGCGTCTTATGGGCCCTTGAACATTAAATATAAGCGTCTTATGGGGCCTTGAACGTTAATTATAAGCGTCTTATGGGGCCTTGAACGTTAAATATAAGCGTCTTATGGGCCCTTGAACATTAATAGAAACACATTTAAATAATTGATTATCAACTTTGAATTTATATATATGAAAATTTAATTTCAAATATTTCTTCGGTTTGTATACCATGTATGTTAAATAATAATAATGTGTTTAACAATGAAATGAATACTACATATCAAAACATCCCTAAAACGTGTTTTTTTAAATATGTAAGGTGATTATTAATTACAATACAACTCTTTTTCATATAGAATTTATGTTAATCGTGAAGTATCTTATAAAAATTAATTGAAATATACATACATTAATCTTGAATAAAGAAAATATTAATCTAAATCAATATTATAACTGCGAAGTGATTTTGAATTATAATACATTTTTATACAGCGTAGCTCTATACAAGATTTTGTTCTAACCAAAAATAATAAAATAACGTAAAGCACTATTTGAATACTTTGGTAGCATCTTATTTTAATTTATATCTCACGCTATTGTTTTTTTTTAAATTCAGTAAGCCCCCCCCCCCCTTTTTCAATATCACATTAATTTCAAATTAGAAAATGGGTGTTCAATGCTTTTCGTGTTTTTCAAACTTAACATCTTATGTACTAACGTTTTTCGTTTTTTTTTTGTAAAAAAAATTTCTATACAATTCAGGAAAAATTTGTTCAAAAGGCCAAGGACTCGTGCCAGTGCAATAAGGAAAAGTTGAAAAAATGCGCATTGAGTCTCTTCCCATGTATCCGGGTAATGAAGAAATACAACTGGAAGATCGACCTGCCCGGGGACATCATATCCGGACTCACTGTTGGCATCATGCAGCTACCACAAGGTGAATACAATAAGTGGGGTCAAGGGATCGTGGGGGTCAAGGGATCATGGGGTCAAGGGATCGTGGGTTCAAGGAATCTTGGGGTCTATGAATCGTGGGGTCAAGGGTCGAGGGGTCAATAGGTCGTGGGGTCAATGGATTGTGGGGTCAAGAGATCGTGTGGTCAAGGGGTCTTGGGGTCAATGGATCATGGGGTCAAGGGATCGTGGGGGTCAAGGGGTCGTGGGGGTCAAGGGATCATGTGGTCAAGGGATCATATGGTCAAGGGATCGTGGGTTCAAGATATCTTGGGGTCAAGGGATCATGGGGTCAAGGCTTTGGATCCTTGGTGTAAATAATGCACAGATGGTAATGTTTTTCAATTTATTTTATGTTTAATATCCAAATCAAGCTGATAGGACTATTTAATTAATCGTTTAATATTTTGCATCCTTAATGCATTCAGGGCCTCACCTAGATTATGTTTCGCCAAGATCAATTTGAACTAATTGTGCCCCCTCCCCCCCCCTCCTCAAACCCATTGGAAATAAATGTGTTTTGATCATTTCAACTTCAACATTTAATAAGTGCAATTATGTCATAACTTGAAACCGCTAAATTTGTTTAAATTTTCAAGTCAGAATAAGTCATTAAAATCTTCGAATATCTTTCATATTGAAGTAATGATCAATCTTTGCGCCCGTCCGAGGTCTGCGCCCTAGGCGGAAGCGCTTGTTCGCCTTTAAAAAGCACCGGTTCTATAGAGGTCGCTCGCTTTTGACCTCACGATTATTATTTTTTTTTTAAATCTAACGTTTTCTATTTTTGAAAATTCTTTATTCAATTAATTTTATAAACATTAATTTTAGGTCAAAATTGCCTCAGGTATTATAAGTAGGCCCAACGTGAAACTCAGTCGCGCACACCTTTGGCGCATATCGACAAAATGACACAAACACTATGGTGGTCATGTTACTTTCGGCTTGTGGACGATTTCGTTATTTCGCGTCCCAGTTTTCTAATAACACTACATCTTAATCCATTATGGGAAAATGTTAAGAATAAAATAAAATCTTAGTTAAGTTATGAAAATTGTAAGTATGTTTTGATTTTTTTAGGTGTGACGTGACACTAAGGGATGAAGGGAGGGGTAAAGAACTTGTAACACTTTGTGACAAGGGGATGGAGGGTCTTTAAAAAAAGTCTTTTTTTTTGCGTGACGTAATTTGCGAACGACCCTCAAAGGCAATGTAAGTGCCAGCGGGTTTTTGTTTTTTCTTTTTGCATCAGTCGAATCGAGGCGTTGTGCCTTGTGTGGAACATTACCTCAACATTGCCAGGCGTTGTACCTTGTGTGGAACATTACCTCAACATTGCCAGGCGGTCTGCCTTGTGTGGAAGATTACCTCAACATTGCGACAGTGGATGGCAAGAGTTGTTCGAAAGTCCATAGCAGTGGTTCTCAACCTTCCTAATGCCGTGACCCATTAACACAGTTCCTCATGTCGTGGCGACCCCAAACCACAAAACTATTTTCGTTGCCACTACATGACTATAGATTTTTTTTTCGGATGGTCTTAGGCGCCCCCCCCCCCCTAAAGGGGTCGCGACCCACAGGTTGAGAACCGCTGGTCTATACGAACTGTGAGAATAACATCGCGAATCTACAGCTCACGGGGAGACAACTAAAGAACCACACATCGTCTTTCCAACTGAGCTAGCACATTATTTATCTAATGTGGGCAAATGCAAGGTTCATCCTTTCCCCACAAATGCAAGAGTCACCCTTTCCCCACAAATGCAAGAGTCACCCTTTCCCCACAAATGCAAGAGTCACCCTTTCCCACAAATGCAAGAGTCATCATTTCCCACAAATGCAAGAGTCATCCTTTCCCCACAAATGCAAGAGTCACCCTTTCCCCACAAATGCAAGAGTAATCCTTTCCCCACAAATGCAAGAGTCACCCTTTCCCCACAAATGCAAGAAACATCCTTTCCCCACAAATGCAAGAGTCATCCTTTCCCCACAAATGGAAGAGTCACCCTTTCCCCACAAATGCAATAGTCATCCTTTCCCCACAAATGCAAGAGTCATCCTTTCCCCACAAATGCAAGAGTCACTCTTTCCCCACAAATGCAAGAGTCATCCTTTCCCCACAAACGCAAGAGTCACACTTTCCCCACAAATGCAAGAGTCATTATTTCCCCACAAATGCAAGAGTCATTATTTCCCCACAAATGCAAGAGTCACCCTTTCCCCACAAATGCAAGAGTCACCCTTTCCCCACAAATGCAAGAGTCATCCTTTCCCCACAAATGCAAGAGTCACCTTTTCCCCACAAATGCAAGAGTCACCCTTTCCCCACAAATGCAAGAGTCACCTTTTCCCCACAAATGCAAGAGTCATCCTTTCCCCACAAATGCAAGAGTCACCCTTTCCCCACAACGTAGAGACAGAACAAGAAGCATAATTGTGCGTCTTTGAAGAGACTGACAGAAGGAGCATATACCCAAGTGTTAGTGACACTGGTACGGCCAAATAAAAATATGATTCAATGTGTTAGTGACACTAGTACAGCCAAAATAAAAGTTTTATTCAATGTGTTATTGACACTAGTAAAGCCAATTGAAGTTCATTCAAAGGTTGGGTGATATAACAGGTGCATTTTCTTGATATGTATCATGGAGTGGGTGGGGGATACAGCAGGTTCTTGATTGGTATCATGGAGTGGGTGGGTGCTACAGCAGGTTCTTGATTGGTATCATGGAGTGGGTGAGTGCTACAGCAGGTTCTTGATTTGTATCATTTGTTACGAAATGTTTGCTAGATTTTTCCAAACGTGTGACTTCAATACCGGTACATTAAAAAGTGAAAGAAAACAACCACATACAGTCTGATACTTAAAACATCCAACATTAACTGTACTTTTTTGAATTGTAGTGTTGAATTTCGTTGTCGTACCATCATACCTAAAAATGCCATTATTTGAGACACAGTGCCTTTTTACATAACAGAAATAATAAAATAAAATAAAAATAGCATTCCGTTCAATAATACCTCTCGCCTAACGTAAGGATCACCGAATATATTGAGCCTTGAAAAATATATTGATTCGGAAAACGGCGATCAAGCCAATCTTTGATTCAGATCTGGGGGGACCCGGGATGTTGTAGAAAATGTTGAACTGATTTTAAAGGCTCGTGTTGCTGTACTTGATGTGATATTCTATTGTCTGAAGTCAAGATTGCAATCTGACCGTGGGACTATTGTAGTCTCGGAAAGGTATTGCATGTTTTGGAAAAGACATAGAGCTTCATTAAAAATAATTTTTTTTGGGATTCTTGCGAGTATCAGAACTGATCAGACATGGCATATATGCAACAGTGATTACATGCTAATGTTATGGCTTCATATTTCGCATAGGGACATGTCCGAAGTATTTTTCCTCTTACTTTTGTTATAAGAATTTGAAATTAAAATGGTGTTTTCTGCTCCAGGGTTTAAGCTCATAAGTAATTTGTTGAAATTAAATTATAAAAGAAATAAGACATATGTATGGTCTGTCTCAGTGGTCGCCAAACTCATTAGTCAAAAGAGACAAAAATCAGCAGCAGGACGATTACATTTTTTTAGAGCCACATTTCTTTTCAAGAACCCTTAAAGATCCCTGTTTTTTTTCAGATTCAAACCCGATTTGTGGCCGAGCCGCACTCATGTCGCTGAAGAGCCGCTCGCGAGCCGCGATTTGCCGACCACTGGTCTGTCTCAATTGCGTGAAACGAGGCCATGAACTTTATGGCAGTGAAACATTTCGAAGATATACAAAATGTGGCAAGTTTTTGTTCTTGTCACAGGGTTACTTAACAGGGGCCACAATTGAATTGTTTTGAAGAAAATGAGGCAAAAAGTAACCTGATTTTAGGGACTTGGATTACTTCTCGCGTCATGGGAACGAAACTACGTTTGTGTTTAAGAATAGCACATTCTTACAGATGAACCCAACCGGGTGCTCTGTGGACTATCAGTGATTTTCACCGTTAGCCTCCTCGTCTGATGCAATCATCAGCACTGTTACGTGATTCTACTATACATCCACTCTGGTGTAATGTCGTCTGTGATGCCGTGTGTGATGTCGTGTGTGATGTCGTGTGTGATGTCGTGTGTGATGTCGTGTTTGATGCAATCATCAGCACGTGTTACGTGATTCTACTATACATCCACTCTGGTGTAATGTCGTCTGTGATGTCGTGTGTGATGTCGTGTGTGATGTCGTGTGTGATGTTGTGTGTGATGTCATGTGTGATGTCGTGTGTGATGTTGTGTGTGATGTCGTCTGTGATGTCGTGTGTGATGTCGTGTGTGATGTCGTCTGTGATGTCATGTGTGATGTCATGTGTGATGTCGTGTGTGATGTCGTCTGTGATGTCGTCTGTGATGTTGTCTGTGATGTCATGTGTGATGTCGTGTGTGATGTCATCTGTGATGTTGTGTGTGATGTCGTCTGTGATGTTGTGTGTGATGTCATGTGTGATGTCGTCTGTGATGTCATGTGTGATGTCGTCTGTGATGTTGTCTGTGATGTCATGTGTGATGTCGTGTGTGATGTTGTGTGTGATGTCGTCTGTGATGTTGTGTGTGATGTCATGTGTGATGCCGTGTGTGATGCCGTGTGTGATGTTGTGTGTGATGCCGTGTGTGATGTCGTGTGTGATGTCGTCTGTGATGTCGTCTGTGATGTCGTCTGTGATGTCATGTGTGATGTCGTGTGTGATGTTGTCTGTGATGTCATGTGTGATGTCGTGTGTGATGTTGTGTGTGATGTTGTCTGTGATGTTGTCTGTGATGTTGTGTGTGATGTCATGTGTGATGTCATGTGTGATGTCGCGTGTGATGTTGTCTGTGATGTCATGTGTGATGTCATGTGTGATGTCGTGTGTGATGTTGTGTGTGATGTTGTCTGTGATGTCGTGTGTGATGTTGTGTGTGATGTCGTGTGTGATGTCATGTGTGATGTCGTCTGTGATGTCATGTGTGATGTCGTGTGTGATGTCGTGTGATGTCGTCTGTGATGTCATGTGTGATGTCGTCTGTGATGTCATGTGTGATGTCGTCTGTGATGTCATGTGTGATGTCGTGTGTGATGTTGTGTGTGATGTCGTCTGTGATGTCGTGTGATGTTGTGTGTGATGTCGTGTGTCATGTCATGTGTGATGTCGTCTGTGATGTCATGTGTGATGTCGTGTGTGATGTTGTGTGTGATGTCGTCTGTGATGTCATGTGTGATGTCGTGTGTGATGTTGTGTGTGATGTCGTGTGTGATGTCATGTGTGATGTCGTGTGTGATGTTGTGTGTGATGTCATGTGTGATGTCGTGTGTGATGCCGTGTGTGATGTCGTGTGATGTCGTGTGTGATGTCGTGTGTGATGTCGTCTGTGATGTCGTCTGTGATGTCATGTGTGATGTCGTCTGTGATGTCATGTGTGATGTCGTGTGTGATGTTGTGTGTGATGTCGTGTGTGATGTTGTCTGTGATGTCATGTGTGATGTCGTGTGTGATGTTGTGTGTGATGTTGTCTGTGATGTTGTGTGTGATGTCATGTGTGATGTCGTGTGTGATGTCGTGTGTGATGTCGTCTGTGATGTCATGTGTGATGTCATGTGTGATGTCGTGTGTGATGTTGTGTGTGATGTTGTCTGTGATGTCGTGTGTGATGTTGTGTGTGATGTCGTGTGTGATGTCATGTGTGATGTCGTCTGTGATGTCATGTGTGATGTCGTGTGTGATGTCGTGTGTGATGTCGTGTGATGTCGTGTGTGATGTCATGTGTGATGTCGTCTGTGATGTCATGTGTGATGTCGTCTGTGATGTCATGTGTGATGTCGTGTGTGATGTTGTGTGTGATGTCGTCTGTGATGTCGTCTGTGATGTCGTGTGTGATGTCGTCTGTGATGTCGTCTGTGATGTCGTGTGTGATGTCATGTGTGATGTCGTGTGTGATGTTGTGTGTGATGTTGTGTGTGATGTCGTGTGTGATGTCGTGTGTGATGTCGTCTGTGATGTCATGTGTGATGTCGTGTGTGATGTCATCTGTGATGCCGTGTGTGATGTTGTGTGTGATGTCGTCTGTGATGTCGTGTGTGATGTCGTCTGTGATGTCATGTGTGATGTCGTGTGTGATGTCATCTGTGATGTCGTGTGTGATGTCGTGTTTGATGCAATCATCCGCCCGTGTTACATGATCCTATTACATCACACCCGTTTATAAGCTGTAATGCTGAAGTTAACATTAATTAGAGCCTTAGCCAGAGGCTGTCAATAATTCGTTATTATTACTTCCTTCTGGACCACCATCTGTTGTAGACACCCCCCCCCCCAAGTTGTCACTGGACCATCGAGTTGAAAAACTAATGTTGTAGATGATACGTTGTTGTTGTTTTGTTTGTTTGTTTGTTTTTGTGTGGTGATCTTTCAGGTTTTCTACGACTGTTTTCAGATTTCTTCAACCTGAACACAGTCTTTCCCATATCACCACTGTCATTGACGCCATATCACCACTGTCATTGATGCAAATTGTGTTAAACCTTTCAGGAATGGCGTACGCCATGTTGGCAGACCTTCCGCCGGTCGTCGGTCTGTACGTCTCCTTCTTCCCAGTCATCATCTACTTCTTCTTCGGCACCTCCAAGCAGGTCTCAATGGGTGAGTTGATACATGTTATACATCATCTACTTCTTCTTCGGCACCTCCAAGCAGGTCTCAATGGGTGATTTTATACACGTTATAATCATGTGTCGGCAACCTACGGAACGCGTGTCAGATTTGGCACGCCTAGCGATTTTCATTGGCACGCGGAACCCACCTCCACCCCATAAACTAATCATAAATGGCTTTAAAAATGCGTCTTAAATGGTAGACTTATAAGTTATTGACACGCGGAATTAATAATAATATAGAGTCTTAACTTTGAGAGGCTTAATGAATTCGAAGTCTTACTTTGGCAGCTGAATGAATACGAAGTCTTACTTTGGCAGCTGAATCAATTCGAAGTCTTACTTTGGCAGCTGAATGAATACGAAGTCTTACTTTGGCAGCTGAATGAATACGAAGTCTTACTTTGGCAGCTGAATGAATACGAAGTCTTACTTTGGCAGCTGAATGAATACGAAGTCTTACTTTGGCAGCTGAATGAATACGAAGTCTTACTTTGGCAGCTGAATGAATACGAAGTCTTACTTTGGCAGCTGAATGAATACGAAGTCTTACTTTGGCAGCTGAATGAATACGAAGTCTTACTTTGGCAGCTGAATTAATACGAAGTCTTACTTTGGCAGCTGAATGAATACGAAGTCTTACTTTGGCAGCTGAATGAATACGAAGTCTTACTTTGGCAGCTGAATGAATACGAAGTCTTACTTTGGCAGCTGAATGAATACGAAGTCTTACTTTGGCAGCTGCATGAATACGAAGTCTTACTTTGGCACGCTAAGAAAAGGTTGCCGCCCGCTCTAATGCACAGTACTTCCTAACGCACGTGGACTGCAAATTGTGGTCTGTACTACCTTATCCAATGATCCTGTAACGTCATTCGACTTGTTAGGTTTACTAGCTGGCTATGAGTTCTCTAAACTAAACGGGATGTGTTTCAAACGAAATTGAGAGTACTTGTCGGTTAATTCACCGAATAAAATTATACAACGAGAAAGCATGGCGTGACTTCGTACACGTCAAGTTTTGCAACGAGAAAGCATGGCGTGACTTCGTACGCATAAATTTTTACAACGAGAAAGCATGGCGTGACTTCGTACGCATAAAGTTTTACAACGAGAAAGCATGGCGTGACTTCGTACGCTTAAAGTTTTACAACGAGAAGGCATTGGGTGACTTCGTACACATACAGTTTTACAACGAGAAAGCATGGCGTGACTTCGTACACATAAAGTTTTACAACGAGAAAGCATGGCGTAACTTCGTACACATAAAGTTTTACATCGAGAAAGCATGGCGTGACTTCGTACACATAAAGTTTTACAACGAGAATACATGCCGTGACTTCGTACACATAAAGTTTTACAACGAGAAAGCATGGCGTGACTTTGTACACGTAAAGTTCTATTGGCCCGAATATTTGACAACATTATTTCAGCAAAGTTCAGACGTTCAGAATGAAGAAGTTAATTAAAAAGTAACAATTTACAAAAATTGCATGGGATCCCATTTGAAAACGGGATCCCAACGAGATCTGGATACCAATGGGGTCGGATTGCAATGAGAATGGGATGCCTTCGGGTTGTGGGATTCAATTTGAAAAAAAAATCTCTTTCGGGATCCCAATAAGAACGGGATCCCACTGGAAAATGGTATCCTACTTAAAAATGGGATCCCATCGGTATCTCAATTAGGTCCGGATCCCACGGGGGTCGGAATCCAATTAGGATATGGCATCCCATTTGGAAAAAGGATCCAAAATGTGGTCCAGATCCCAAATGGGGTCGCAGTCGGGATCGGGATCCAGATCCCATTTGGAAAAGGGATCTCAATATTTTTTCGGGATCCCAATGGTGTTGGGATCCAAATAAGATCGGGATCAGGATCCTTATGGGGGTCGAGATCACAAATGAGATATGTGATCCCATTTGGAAACTGGATTCCAATTGGGATCGGTATCACATCGGGATCCCGCCGGAATCGGATATGACGTCAATATGACGAAAGCGTTTTGACGATGTTGTACGGGGCTTAAAAAGGGATATAATGGATACAATTTATTGGGCTGGTGAGTTAAACGACGTGGTTCACTGGAAAAATTTTCGGGTGAATTAACCAACAAGAAGCAAAATTATATAGAAACCCCCACTCTACCCCACTCCCCGCCAGACTGTTTTTCTTCCACACACAAACAATTAGACAAAGAAAAGGAATTTTTTCCCCCTAAAATGACTCAATTCATGGTACGGTACCAAATGGGCGCACTTGTTGATGAGGGGGTCATCTGCTGACGAGGGGGTGGGTGGGTCATATTACTCATTGAAAGAGAATCATGTGGACGTGTTCCTTTTATAATTGATTGGTGTTTTGAACAGGTAATCAACCATTACGTCATCTGTACTATGCCTGGCAAATCATTAAACCAACCCCCATTTAATCAGAGCAATTCGTCATCATTAGCTGAGATTTCGTGCTCTGCATCTCTAGCCTTAAATTGTATATTATATTTGTCTCTGTAGCCCTTAAAATCAAACACTAGCTCATTGGTTCCATTGCACTGCATCGCTGACGGCAAACACCCACCACCCCCACCCCCCTTTTTCTTCCTTTTGGCCTTTCATTCTTCATACCCATTATTCACTCAAGCACTGCTTTACAAAGAGACACTTGGGCACATTTAATGTCATTGAGTAAAGCTGGGACAAGTTTCATTTTGTGTCCATTCAACAATGTGGGCTAAAGTATGTCAGCATTCAATAGTAGCTTACAGTATCTCTCCGGTCAATCATGTTTCCATTTCCCTCAATATAATATGGTCAAAATGGTTATTAAATGGCACCGTGGATTGAGGGTTTCCATAATTTAAACAAATATTGCGCATTGATGTTCGTGCTTTCTGCCCCTCCCAGTTACGCTTCCAAACAGGTGACTGTGCTCTAGTTAGTATTTTGCGCCCCCCCCCCCCGATAAGTTGATTCTACAATCAAATTTCTTAGTTAACCCTGAACATGACAAATATTTGTATTTCTCATCTGTTATATACACAGAATGATATGCACGCCATGGACATTTCTAGAAGATGAAATGTTGAAATTTTGGTTTTAAATTGCCCCCCCCCCCTCTCCCGGATTTTGCCGCCCGTAGTGAACACATTTGTATTTTCTCCTGGTGTAGGTACCGTGGCCGTGGTCAGTTTGATGGTGGGCAGTGTGGTGTCGTCCCAGGCTACGGCGTGGAGGAAGGCAAACGGCATGGGCAGCGACAAGGAAGATATGAACCTCACACAGTCCATGGCGGACGACGAGAGGAACTTTAAGATTGGGATAGGGGCATCCGTGGCTTTCATTACAGGACTCGCTCAGGTAATTAGGGGCATCAGTGGATTTCATTACAGGACTCGCTCAGGTAATTAGGGGCATATGTGGCTTTCATTACAAGACTCGCTTATGTAATTCAGTTAGTAACAGTAGACAGGGCCGGATTAACCATTAGGCGAACAAGGCACGTGCCTTGGGCACCAAGCGTTTGGGGGCACCACAATTCCTCAAGAAATACTTTTACAGTCAGTGAAAGATCAGGGGCCCCGGGCAGAAGGGGGCACCCATGTGGGTTTGTGCCTTGGGCACTAAAATGGCTTAATCCGGCCCTGACAGTAGAGTATCAGTAGAGTAATGCTATTTTGGACCCCCCCCCCCCCCAAATGGCACTAATCACGCCTCCACCAACAAGTAATCCACAACGTTGAACTAGAAAACTATTTTAAAAATTAAAAACTAATTAAAATGTAATATAAAACACACTTCATTATTAAATAATTTAATTTATAAAAGTGAAATCTTCTGTCAAAATGGCTAAGTACATCCATTCCATCACATCAGAAAGTCAACATCACTGTCAATTTCAGGTTTCATATGCATGATATATAATAAAAAAAGTAATTCCTGATGTCAAATATGATCTTTAACCGCCCCCCCCCCTTCTTTACCTAACTCAAAGAGATAAGGAAACACATTAAACGTTGTTATGAATAAGAATCAATCTTAGGTAATTCATGTAGCAGGTTAGCACTTTACCTACTACACCAATGCTCTATGTAAGTTCAAGCAAAAATCCATTAAAATATATAGGACATGATTTATACTATCACTTAAAATATATTCTACCTACTGGAGGAGTCAATGACGCACGAAATTCCTTGATTGCCTGTTAGGCTGTTAGTGAGTTAAGTTTTTGTTGTAAATTTAATTTTTTTCAACGATATATTTCAGATTGGCATGGGGATCTGTCGTGTTGGGTTTGTCACCACTTACATGGGCGACTCACTTGTCAGTGGGTTCACCACAGGGGCGGCCATGCATGTCTTCACCAGCCAGATCAAGAACGTTTTCGGCCTCAAAATTCCGAGGTTCCCTAACCTCTTAAATCTCATCTATGTGAGTTGATCTGATGCAACAGCTCATTAGTTTAGTTATTGATAGTTCTCTTTGTTTATTGTGTTATCGCCACCAGTATAATAGCCTAAACACTATCAGCTTTCTGGTCTCTTTTTTTGTGTGTGTTTGTAATCAAACGTTTATTTGCTAAAATTAGCAACTAATCAGATCATGTCTTACAAAGTGGGAGTAGGTGGCAAGACAGACAAAGTTCCTGACACAGAGGTTCTCGCTAGACCGAACATACCTAGTATCTTCACCACCCTGATGCAGTATCAACTCCGTTGGATGGGACACGTTGCCCGTATGGAAGATCACCGGCTCCCTAAACAAATATTCTATGGTGAACTCACGACATGCAAGTGCTCCCAAGGAGGTAAAAAAAAAACCTTACAAAGACTCACTGAAAGGTGGCACTAAAGGCCTTCAGCATCGACACTACTAAATGGGAGCAGACAGCTCAGGACAGAGTCAGGTGGAGATCAGTGGTCAAGATAGGGGCTAAATCTTATGAAGCCAGTAGGATGGCCACCATTGAAACACGCAAGCAAGCCCGAAAGAATATTATTAAATCCAACTATCCCCTGCCCGCGCGGTGCCATAGATTATTCCATGCACGTATAGGATTGGCAAGCCACCTACGAACCCAAAGTAACCCACCCCCCTAACCGGATGACTGGATGGTCCTAGTCGATTTGACGGACGAACAACAACAACAACAGTTGAATTACTCCACGCTGGGCGTGATTGAGATGATTTTATTTAGTAGCGGGATTATTATGTCACTGATTGTCACTGTTGTATTAAGTAATAAGTATTAGTCCAGTCCTTACTGTTCAGTGACTTTTTAAATTTAAATGTTCACCTCTTCCCTCTTGTTTGCGCACCTCTTCCCCCTTGTTTGCGCACCTCTTCCCCCTGGTGTGCGCACCTCTTCCCCCTTGTGTGCGCACCTTTTCCCCCTTGTGTGCGCACCTTTTCCCCCTTGTGTGCGCACCTCTTCCCCCTTGTTTGCGCACCTTTCCCCCATTGTTTGCGCCCCTTTCCCCCATTGTTTGCGCCCCTTTTCCCCCTTGTGTGCGCACTTCTTACCCCTTGTGTGTGTGTGCATTCGCTCAGCTTACAAGGGACATTGGTTGCGATGTGGCCTTTCGTTGAATCCTAGGGAAAATGATTCTGGTTCCGGTAGGGTACGTTGCTGCATCCATATACTGGCATATGTGCAACGGTTGGGGAAGCGATGTTGCCATCCTTACGGCTCCTAGCAGATGCCAGGGCAGCCTTGAAGCTTTCGATAGATGTCGAGTTCACGGCGGTATTGTCCAGGTGGTTCCAAGCGGTTATTGTGCGTGGGAAGAATGATTGTTTATGTTGCGCTGTGTTACTCCGAGGCACAGTGAAGCATTTGCTATTGTTCCGGGTGTAATTGAAGGGCTGAGTAGAAAAAGTACTTAAGTGTATTTTTGAAGTTTTGAGAAAAGTGAGTTTAAAATTTTTAAATTCTTATTTAGATACATTAAAATCTGCTCGAGGTAACTCTGAATCAAACACTTATGGCCATGTTTCATGAATGATATTTACAGGAATGATTCAGGGGAAGTAATCAAATATAATGTCTGTCTTAACTCATTTTTGAAAAATTGTAATTTAAGTACTTAAGCGCAATTCGACCATGCTAAAACACTTCTGAGAGAGCTACATTGGCTGCCGTTCTGCGTTCGCATAGAGTACACTATTGCAACTCTGTGCTACCGCTGCGTGCATCACCTGGCGCCGTCCTATCTCAAAGCACTCATGACGCCTTATGTACCCACTAGATCACTCCGTTCATCCGATGGTCGCAAACTCTCGATACCGCGAGTCCGACTTGAGACCTTCGGAAGGCGCACTTTCGCTATTGCTGGCCCAAGTATCTAGAACGGCCTTCCTGTCGCTCTCAGAAACAGCCAGACACTGCAGTCTTTCAAAACTGAGTTGAAAACACATCATTTTCGCACTCACCTGCTGGGGTGATGTAGTCTACCCAGTGGCGTAGCGAGCTAACTCGCGCCCGGGGCACAATACCTTTTTAGCGCCCCCCCCTATTTGAAAACCATACAATATTATATGTAAAATATACCATTTGGCGCCTCTTTGTGAGTAGCGCCCGGGGCATGATGCCCCCCTTGCCCCCCCTCGCTATGCCACTGCAGTCTACCTCCTCGTTTCCAAGGAGCTTTCTCATATTTCTTGATGTATATTGGCTTGTATTGTCCATAGGCTTGTATGCAGATTTTGTATTGTTGCGTTTTGTATTTTATATCGCTTCGAGGCTTAATTAGGGATAAAGCGTGTTTTTTAAATGAACTTTATTATTATTTTATAAGACCAAATAGGCCTACTCTGTATTGTATGGACGGGGAATATAAAAAAAATTAATTTTCTCCCATCAGTGGTTCACATATGAATAATAATATTCACGACACCTTCTCCCTTCATAAAAAAAAATTACATTTTGAAAATTATTTCATATAGTAACATCCAAGTCAAATAATCATTAAAAATTGTACATCTCAACTGATGCCACACGTTTTTTTAAAAAGAAACATTAGCTAAATCATTATTTACATGTGATTAACATTAATATAATGATAATCATGATTATATCCATAATCTTGATGATGAAAAAAATATGTCCCGACTTGCAATATGTCATGCGTGACATTTTACAGAGAATTTAAATGAACAAGCATTACTTAAGAAAAATGTTGTGTATCTATACACAAAATATTATAAAGATTTCCATTGTGAAACATCATTGTGTCACAGAATTAGATTTCTAAATTGTCTCAAGCATATTTTAAAACAAAACGTTTGCAAACCTCCTGAATTACAATATTGTGAATATCCTAATTGTGCAACAATTGTTCAATCCAGATAATTTATTGTGTCTATTAAAACAATCCTTTATTTTCAGTGACAGCAGTGGAATCACATTGTAAACATTTTTAAAGGCTTAATGGAATTATTTTTGTGATCTCTGTCTATTCACACCTTTGACAGCTTTGCTCCTCTGCCGACGGGCGTATTCTTTCTGTCCCCAAGACTCGCACAAAAACATACAGTGAAAGATCTTTCTCTTACTGTGCCCCCAAACAATGGAATTCTCTTCCACTACACATCCGCAATATATCAACCATCACAGCCTTCAAAACTGCACTCAAAACACATCTCTTTAAATTCTACTACCCGACTGATTCCCCACATCTGACCGATAAACGATGCTGCTGGCCGCCATCCATGGCTTGTCATGTAAAAGTTCTGGGGTGGATATGCATTAGTTTTTGTTTTGTCTCTATACAGCTGTTCTTTATTACATAAATGTATTTTATTTTATTGTCACGATTATGTCTCATTTTCTAATATTTTTATGTACAGCGCGGTGAGCCCAGCCCTAGGCTGAGGTACCGCGCTATATAAGACAACTAATAATAATAATAATAATAATACAAATGCAAAATCTTTGCTCCTCCCTCCATCTGCTTATTAATCTTTTACTGCATAATTTACTCAAAGTTCACTTGCAAATAACACTGAACTTAATCGTCTAAATTTCCATCTTATAAGAGATCCCAAAGGTTTTCATCTTTACAGATTATGAAATCCAATGAAAATTTAGCACTCTGTCTCAACTCCTGTGTGCCATAGTATATTTAAAAAAAAAGTCTTTGCAAATTTCATTCTTAAGTACCTTTATGCTACAGTTTTAGAACCGCTTGTGCAGATATGATAAAATAAGGGGTTAACATTTTATCAAATAATATTATATATTTCAATGTGTCAAAGGCTGGAAAATCACACTAACTTAATCAATAAAATGTCATTATATCAATATTTTTTTTTACAATATCCAGACATACATCGCCATCTTCACTGAGCTTCCGAACACCAACATTGCGACTTTCGTCTTCTCACTCATCTGCATCATCTTGTTGTATGTGGTGAAAACCTACGTGAATGACAAATTCAAAGCCAAGCTCAAGATGCCCATTCCTGTTGAGCTTATTGTGGTAAATACTTTAAACACAGTTTTCAAACTTAAATAATATAATAATAAAAAGGGGTTAGTTGGGAAAAAAACTCCCTTTATTAAATTTTTTTTTTTTTATATATATTGCTAAAAATGTAAACATGACTAGAAAATTAGTGAAAATGTGTTAAATATGTCAATGACTTTAAAAAGTGGCATATATAATGTATTGGTGTTAAAGTATTACAATATTAGGTTATACGTAAATATATTTTAAAATATTTTTTTCAGGTTGTTGTAAGCACATTAGCATGCCATTATGGAGAGTTTTATAAACGCTGGGGCATCAAAGTTGTGGGGAAAATACCTCCTGGGTAGGAGAGTTTATTTCATGTTAAATATGTTAATAATATCTTAGTGTCTTCAATTTCCTGTTAAGATCTTTTGATACAGTCAGTATTTATGGTAAAAATAATTTCTCTTCTCCCCCACATCTTCTCATCACATTGTAAGTATAACCTCTTATACTAATATTAATGAATAGTCTGTATGAAGATTATGGACTAATGAATGGAGGAAGGGTTCAAATAGTATTCACTGTTGTTTTTTTTTGTTAGAGGTAATCTATCCAGAGACATATTGACATGATGGGATAGTGTCACTTGTTATTAATTTAACATGAAAGTGACTTTGAATAATACTGTTTTCCTGTAGGAGTTTAACAGTCAAACCGGTGTAAATTTTGCACCCAAAGTTATGCCGGTTTATACTGTCTGATAATGTGGTCAACTGGAAGTTAATGTATTATTTTTACTAATATTTGAAACAAAAGAGTTAGCTCTCTTTCATATCTTTCTGCAGAACTATTAAGGCTGTGATCAAAAGTATATTATTATATTTCCAGAGAATATGCAAAAGATTTGCACCACTTTTATGTTTTAGTCTTAACATCATGTAAAAACTGTCCATATCCTATACAAGATATACATCAATGTTAATTTCAATATTGTTCAAACGGTTGATGTCTTCATGTTTTTATTTATCACACCAGGTTACCTGAGCCTAAGTTCCCAAGTTTTGAAAATGTCAATGACTATGGCATTGATTGTATTATAATCGCTGTGGTTGCCTTTGCCCAGTCTGTATCTCTTGCTGTTATCATGGCCAAGAAGCATCACTATGACATAGATTCTAACAAGGTCAATTGAAATTGAGCTTAAAATTAATATACATTAAGATTTAATGGGTTAAGATTTAAAATCATAAGAAATAATTTTCTGTCAATTTTAAATCCGTGGTTCTCAAAAGTTTTCCTGCCACCACCCCCCACCCCACCTTGGGCCCTTAAACTCACCCTCAATGCCCCCTGTCCAACCAAAGTATATTCATTTTAAGAATACATTTTTCATGAACGTCTATGGAAAACAGTTACACAATGACATTAAAATTGTAGCAAATATTTAAACAGTTAATCAAAACACCAATGACAATTTATGAAATATAAGCTCACAGTAATCTCGTAGACTGTAAGTAGCTATTCCCATTTATCTAATCAACAACACAGTGTTACATGATGTGATACATATAGTGCACTGCTTAAAAAAATAAAAAATAAAGGATAGCTTACAGTATTTCCATGTCTATAAGAGATCCTAAAGGTTCTCATCTTACTGTATTAGCTCACAGAGCTTACCTAAATTTATATGTATTGTTACTAGATGCTGGTATATTAGATCTGTTAGAAAATTAGATGAAATGGTCTTTTTTTCTTCTTCATGTGGCAAAAAAATATCTTTCTTCTCCTCTTCTTTTTCACAGACAACCAAAACATATAAAGGGGCTAAACTTTCTTTGAAACATATTTTTAATTAAAAATGCTTTTCGCCCACTGCCCCTTTTGATGATCCCAGCATACCCCAAGCTTTTCAGTGTCCCCCAGCTCAACTCCACCACCCTCTTTGAGAACCACTGTTTACATTATCATTTTAACATCTTTGAAACATACTTTGCCAAAAATATATACATATCATTGATTTTTTGTTTTGTTAGAATTTTACCTTAATATTTAGTCAATTTTGACATCTATTGTTTATTTCTTAAGATTCTTTGCTATTTAAAGAAATAAAACTTATTCATTGTTAATCATGCTAATGTTAAAGATTATTATATTTAAAATACAGGAATGCTAACTTTTTTTCATGTGTTATTTCAAACAATGAAAAGTTTTTAAAATAATTAAGTGCTAGTTGTCCTACAGAGATTGCATTTCAATATAATGTACCAACTCAGAGTGATTGCATTTCAATATAATGTACCGACTCAGAGTCTTTCTAGATAAATTTCCAAATTCTGTCAGTTTTCTTTTAAAAATTTAAACAGCCCCGGCCTGCTTCAGTACTCATAATTAATGTATCTGCTGTTGGTCTGACCCCCACCCAAAAAAAAATTAATATTAACAGGAGCTGATCGGCTATGGTGCAGGTACACTCTTTGGCTCATTTTTCTCATGTTACCCAATGGCTGGATCTGTGTCAAGAAGCTCAGTGCAAGATTCTGCAGGAGGTAAAACACAGGTCAGTTTTCAAATCAGGAATTCTTTATTTTTTCTGACCTCAATACTCTAAAAACATATTTCTCTCTGACCTCAATACTCTAAAAACATATTTCTCTCTGACCTCAGTACTCTAAAAACATATTTCTCTCGACCTCAATACTCTAAAAACATATTTTTTTAATTAGTTAGGCCTATCTGCTTTTTTATCAATATTTGTCTATGTGATTAGTTTTATTTTGATGCCTCTGCAAATATTTTGAAATATTTTTTATCACAATTTTTTCATCTTTTCTTTATGCTGTACACAATTGTACTCTACAGATTGCCAGTTTGATATCTGCAATACTAGTCCTGATTGTGATTTTGTTTATTGGTCCTTTGTTTGAGAATCTTCCAAATGTAAGTATCCAAAAAAGTTCCTGGGCAGTATTAGTTTCGTTAATGATGTCAAACAAATAAATTTATGCTATGAGAACTGAGGAACATTTAGATAATTTGGGTAAACACTCTTGATTGGACAAAATGCAGCTTTATCATATAATTAGGCGGTGTGCCTATGTTATATACGGTGAAACGAAGTGGCCAATGACTTTGGCCAAAGGAGCATTCCTGATGCTTTCACTACCTCCTTGTTTTTTATTACATATACTTCATTGCTATTAAGAAGCTGACTTTTTGGTTTAATCAGATGATCAATAATTAGACAGTAAATTAATTTTTATTTCAAAAAAGTTAATATTCCACTGTGATTGTGTTAACCTCAATATCATTTTTCCAGTGTGCTCTGTCAGCAATTATCATGGTCGCCTTAAAAAGTATGTTTATGCAAGTACTTGAACTGAAAACTCTGTTCAGAACTTCGAAAGTTGATTGTGTAAGTAATATAACTAAAAATAACAACAAAAAGAGTATCAATGACATATCTCTTAATAAATTAATTAAATGTAGTATTTAACTAATTCTCATTTTATCTGGGAAAAACATCTCAGTATTAAAATAGAAGTTTTATTTACCTTCTTGGGAATGGGAAAAGTTTTTAAAAAGCAGAAAAGTAAATATGAACAATTTTTAGTGTCTGGAAAGTTTTTTAAAAATTCACTTGTGGGGTCATCTATTAATTATGTCAACAATTTTTCAGCAATTTACCCCCCCCCCCCTTTGTCAACAAATGTAAAACTTTCAATGACCCCCCTATTTAATTATGTCAACATTTTATAACATCCGCCCCCCCTGTGCTAAAAAGAAAACAATGAATTATAATATAATTAAATTTATAAATACGTTTTACTTTGTGCTGATGTATTTTTGGTAACTCAAGATTATAGGCAAAACATTTTATAACATCTTTAGCTTTTCAACCAACAAGTTGAACAGTTTTTATACTGAAATTTTATAATGCAGAATCAATTAAAAGGTTGTTTGTGGAAGTGTAAATATGATTATTTTCAGTATAGCTGACACTTATAGTATAGTTTCTAGCTGCTATCATCTTCCCATGGAGTGGCCAGGTGTTGATCTATCATAACAGTGGGCATCAGGGACATCATTTGTGTAGGGCAGGGGGGTATTTGCCCCCCCCCCCGATTTTGCATGTTTTATTTAAATTGCTATGTACTGTGGCGCCTCCAGTAATAAACAACTTAACAAGCCTACCAAGTTTTGGTTTTGCCCCCCTCCCCCCACACTAACAAAGTGTTTTAACATTCTGACCAGCCATCTGCAGTGCATAGACAGACACACATTAAATAACTCTTACATTGTTAAAGGCCTAAATATATATGACTATTTGCACTCATTAAATTGTTTAAAATAATGTAATAAGCAGTAAATTTTTAAGATTAAAATTTTAATAGAAAAAAACATGATTGTTGACGTCAACTAATCTAACACCCCGTTTTCCCTGGTCAACAACTGTCAAACATTTCCAACCCCTCTCCCTCCCCCCTATTTTATTGACATAATTAATGGATGCCCCCTGATCTAGATGGCATAATAAAGCTAATTTAACTTTTAAGTTTCTTTTTTTTTTTTTTTTAATCCATCAATATTCTGTAATTTTAATACTAAACAAAGCCAAAGGATTACAATTTAATTTTATTTTTACAAACTTTTTTCTGTAATTGATCAATTTTCTGTAATTTTAACACTAAACAAAGCATTCGAATTTAGTCTTATTTTGTCCACAGTTGATCTGGATAGTGACATTTGTATGTGTGTTTATTCTCAATGTTGACATGGGATTGGTTGCTGGCATTGGGTTTGCATTTTTCACTGTAGTGATCCGGTCACAAATGTAAGTTTAAATATTTATGTTTTTTGCCAAATGATTTCTTTTAAAATTAATACATTATTTCTTACAAGCTGAGCTATATTTCTTATCACTAAACATTGTCGTTAACATCCTTTGAATATTTAAATTTGTTGAAGTCAGCAAAGGTAGTAGCATATTTTGTGAGGTCTTAAACATATTTTTCACTGATTTTAATAAAAATTGTATTTGTAGTTTATGATACCATTTTAAAAAGCAATTTTAAATATTTAAAGTTATCACAATTCATACTTAAATGGTATATAATGCGGCCTATAACTTTTGTTCATTCAAATAATTTCTTCAGACTTTATATAAGATCAAATATAACCAGTAATAAGCTTTTAAGATTCATCAAATGTGTGTCCTTTTTAAAGGAGTCATACATTTAATTATAAATATTAAAGACACTTATTATTCTGTAATACCTGGTTTTAGTAATGGAGTAAACATATTCAGAAATCAGATCATGTAATTTTTCAGGGCTAAAGTAACAACATTGGAAAAATTAAAAGATTTAGATGAATACAGACCGATTTCAATATACAATAAGGTGAGCAAAATAGCCAGCCAGATGAAATTATGCATTATCTTCTTCTTTTAGAATTTGACAAATTAAAGTCTCCACTGCTAAACCTAATGAGATTTTTAAAAATAAAATTAAAATTTAGGAAAGCAATGTACACTCATCCTATTGAAGCTTAGAAAAAAAAAAGTATTTGCAATAGTGTCAACATGCATTTAATAATAATAAGTTAATGAATATTCATCATTTTCCATTGCAAAAGATCATTATTTCCTTTAAACTACAATTAATTAAATGTGTTTGGAATTCATTTCCATGACAACCCATATCTTTCTTGTTAAGCAATTTGACAAAAATGTTTACAAAAACAAATGTAAAAAATCCATATATGACTAAATAACAAAGCTTTTTGTGTGTATTTGTAAAAAAAATCAGACGGATCCTCATCAACGCATACGTGTAGTGTCCTACAATGCTCCACTATACTATGCCAACTCAGAACTTTTCCTCAGCCATGTTTACCGTGAGACAGGAGTGAAGCCAGAAAAAATGAGAAAAGTTCTTAAAAAACTGATGACCCTCAATGATCCAATGCATGTAAGTAGATAATTTGATATCTCAACTAAACTTGTATCTCCAGTCTTAAAAATACAGTTTTACTAGAATAAATTAAGCAGAATGTAATTATACATTTTGCTTGTGCAAATTTCCCCACCAAGGCTTTGAAGTTTTTCAGCCCATAGAAATAAAACAGATGAATTAATCCACAAATTTCTTTTAAAATAATTATTTAAAGGGGTCATTCACACAACATGGTCTAATTCAACCAATTACCGCGAAAATATGTTTTTAGTTGTATATATTTCAAGTTGTACCATTTTATGACAATTTTTTATCAATAGAATAAATTTTAGAAAGGTGTAGCCTTTATACTTTCAATACAACATATGTCCAATATTTTAATTTGAAATTTTGTTTAAATTCTTTGCATTAGAAAATACCTGCAAGTAAACTGATTTTCTTAAACTTGATTTTTTTGTTTATTTAAATTAAAAGTCACTTTATTTTGAGTATATTGACATTGTATTGTTTTATTTTGAAATTGAAAAAAACACATCAACTTTATCATCCAGGGTAACAAGAAAAAAATGCCAGATTCTCAAATAGTTGAGATGGAAACTGTGACACCACAACCACAGCCAGACATGGTATCCAATGGTGACTCTTCACATACTAGCAATGTTGATGGGGTCATGGGTCACAGGGCTTCAGTTATTGGTCCAATGCCCAACCTTGATCCCAGACCATTTCTTTATCTTGTAATTGACTGTTCAAACTTCACATTTATTGACCCAGTGGGCATTAAAATTTTAAAACAGGTAAATACTCTGTGTTTTTTTTTATTATCTCTCTTTTCCTTCCACTTAAGTAATTGAATTTATTTTAAATTGGATTACAAAGACATTAAAATTAATTAAATACATTTTTTAGAAATGTTATAGTTCAATTATTATTTTTTTATATTTATCCTTTTTAAAACAAATTTTATTTGTTTAAAAAAGTTATTCAAAATTTTCTTTACACAGATTTAATGCGAGTCCTACATTTTAAATATGTTTAAAAATTGCAATGAATAGTAGGCAATGTTTTTAAAAACTGGAAAAAAAAATAGAGAGAACAATTATCTTTATTAACAACTAAGCAAGTTTGAAATATTTATTATTTTTTCAGCTCATTGAAGACTACAAGACAGTAGGAATCACAACATTTTTAGGTGGAGTTAAAGGTCAGTAAAAAAGCTGGTAATTTGAGCAATATTTATAAACCACGCCTTTCTAGATCAGATAATGCATACTATTTTATAATACAAACAGCACCAAAAAAAAGCTTTTACTATATCAAATAGAAACTATGTCAAGGGATGAGAATCAGTGCGTTTGGTATCAACGTTCATGGTGCTTGTGTTGTTATTATCAGTTGTTATTATGGTGTCTAAATGTCATTGGTTGAGAGGAGAATGATAATCAAGAAGTAGTGTGTATATACAGTGTGACCGGGAGAAGAGTAGTTAGTTCCTCAGAAGTGTGGCAACAGTTTTCATCAGTATGCTTTGAGATTCATCTAAGCTATAGAGCTGAGCAGTTTTCATGTGTGGAGTCCAGTAATTGTGTTATACAGATTTTCAAGACATAGAAAATGACTTTTTGTTGTTTAACAGAGCGTAATGGGTTGATGAGACTAGTTAACCTTGGATGACAACTCTTCTAAGGGAAGACAAACTCTGAAATCAGAGCAACTCTACTTTACTTTAAACAATATACAGCTCAAGACAAGGTTAATACTCAAGGCAAAAATTGCTTTGTTCATCTTCGCATGTGAAAGATGAATAATGAACAAGATATTAAAAGAATTGTAGTATTATATAAAGTATTGTTGCAGTAATCATTGATCTCAAGTTGTGGCCTGACTATTGGTGAGAAGAGTGTTCTTGATCCCCTGGACAACAGAGCCAGAAGAATTAATCATAGTGAAGGGATCTGTCTGAGCATTTAAAACCATGGGGGATTTCAACTAAACATACAAATAAAAAAAGAAAGTACTTCTTGGAAAAACCTTTAATTGCCATTTCATAATAGTGTTGTAGATTCTAGCCTGTTCAAAGTTGGATATAAAAGCTCCTATTTTTATATTGTTGCATGAAATTAAGGAAAATTTTGTGAGTACAATAAAATAGCTAGTACGAACTATACATATCAATGTTTATATTTGTGAAAAAACTATCATTTCCAAGTGTACAACTTAAAATTAACCTACAACTTATAGACATATCTCTTTATATACAAAAAATAGGTTAATCCTGTAGTAACTTGAATTCTTTAAAATCACATAAATAAAATTCAATGAAACCAGATGATGTATGGAGGACTATGGAGCTTTCAGGGTTTACATCAAAATACGAAAGGATCATCTTCCTTACTGTACAAGATGCTGTCTTGGCTGCAGAAGAAGACAAACAGAAACGAACACATCCAATCCCAGGTTATGTAAGTAACAACCATGACTTAATCTTTGAAGTGACTTATATAAAAGCAAAATAATTACAGTAATATCTTGTTCATAAGCGTTTAGGATTCGTGAAGTCACGGATACGTGAAATTTACATTGGAACCTAACTAATTTGCATTTGCAATCTTTTCACAGAGCTGCAAAATTTGCAAAATTCTAGAACACCGATGAAGTGTTTAACATATAATTTTTTAAGTAATTTATAATTTTCATGCTTTTAAGTGTAAAATAGGTATACAAAATGTTGTTAATAAAATTTCGGGGCGGGGGGGGGGGGGTGGTGGTTATAGACGTACATGAAATCGGTAAAGGGATTTTTTTTTTTTTTTTCAAGGGTAAAGTATTAAGCTAACGTTTAAATGGAATTAAAGGGCTTTAGGGGCATGATTAAGGGGTTAAACTTTATAAATAAGGATTTATTAGCATTTTTGGTCACTAGTACTAAATAGTCTTGATTCTTCCTGATCCGCGACGGTCCTGGAACTTAACCTTGCCAACGTCCGAAGTATTACTGTAATTAAAGGTGAATTAGAGCTGTTTAAGATTCTCAGATATTGTTTGAAGATATCACCTAATAAAGGAAATGGTTAAAAAATTGAATGTAAGTGAATTTTTTAAAAGTTAAAATTTTGCCTAAATGTATTTTATATTGTTCATCATATTAAACAAACTTGTAATATTATATAACATAATAATCTTCACACACAAAACACATCTTTTCTTTTATATTTGGAAAAGAAATGTCAGTCTTATATTTATGGTCCCTGTTAAAAGCACATCTTGTTAACTGCATGATAACAATTTTCATAATAATTATGACAACTTGTCTTACTAGCATAACAGGAAAATTTGTATTTACTGATTCATTTCACTGAGAGCAAAACACGAAATTAGAGGAAAAGTGAATACACTTGCATGAGAATGTTTGAATTGATTAAATCCTATTTACTTGTTTAAAAAAAGAATATTGATCAATCGCATTATTTCTCTTAAGTGACGATATTATGTCTGAGATGTTGTATGTGTCTTTTGTTGTTTGCTTTGACAAGAATATTATATATTTTAGAAAATGAATAAAGCACAGGAAACAAAATTCTACGATTACTATGTACAAAAATTAATGACTTTCGCGTCAGCAAGATTTATTAAGTTCACATCTCAAAAAATATTAACAAGAGAGGGCCACATCCTTAAAAGAGGACATAGTGATTTCAGTTTAGTTTCAGAATTTCTCTCTAAGAAATTTGAGTTCATGAGAGTTTAAAAAAAAAAACAAACAATAATACTCATTCATGTTATAATGAAAATTAAAAAGAAAACTCATTTAGATCAATTCTTTCTCAAATCACTTTAGCACCAAAAGAAACTTTTCTCTAATCATATATATTAATTTTTAATTTTTAAAAAAAAAATCAAAGTGGTTTTTAATTTTTCCATCAATTACCATTGTGTTAGCAAATTGTAGAAAAATTATATGTCTTTTTACAGATAAATTACAGATAGATTATTGGGATTCTTTTTTGGGCTGTGTGTTGTTCTTTTTTGTGTTATTTTTGGCGGCCCAGGTGGGGGTGGGGGGGGGGGGGGGATAATGCAAATAAGAAAAAGAAAAGGACAATAGAAATAATTGTCAAATTAAAGTTTCTTTAAAATTTTAATTTCTGGGATTTCCCAAAATTTTCAAATTTTGATTTTGGAATATTAATTCTTTACTTAAAATTGTTAACGTTTCAATTGCTTTATTTTGACTTGCATTTCCAAAGGACTTCAAATTGTTTTGGCCTTAATTTTCATGACATTTATTAAAAATATGTGAAACATCCTTCACCAAGGAAATCAAAAGTATTCATGATTATTTATTTGTATGTAAGCATCAATTGCTTGCACACTCTCTTGGTAACACTTCCCCCCTTTTGTTAATTCCAATCTACAGGGTGGGGGGGGGGGATGGGTGCTTGAGGGATTATCCCTCCTTGGAGACCACTTCTTTTATTTAGACTTCTGGGCCCTTAATTGAAAATGATTTTAGTTTCTTCTATGTTAGGTTTAAATATTGTAGGAGGAAGGGGCCTTGTACTACCAAGTGAATATTTTATACACCTATGATTTTTTTTTAAAATTAACCTTTTATGTCAGTCCTTTGTGCACCACCCCTACCTATATAACACTCATTTCTAACTTATGCAAATGACTAACCCACATGGTTCCAGGAAGCACGTACTGCACCCCTAGAACGTGATTACAGCACCCCTTCAATGCCTCTTTTAGAAGAGGAGGATGAGGAAGAAGATGAGTCAGGAGAAAATGAATCAAATGAAAATGCTTGGACTAAAGCAGAAAGAGTTTGACTTACAAGGGGAAATAACCAACTTATTTGTTAAATCACAAGAGGTTACTCTATTTTCTTGAATGCATTTTTTTTTTTAATTTCTCCCATTTTTTTTCTTTTCATTTTCTTTATTTTAGGCTTAATGACCACATTTATATTTTTATTTTATTTTAGTTTATGATGTAGCTTCGAGTAGAGTCAATGCACGAGTAGAGTCAATGCACGCTTTCTGTCAGTTGACCTCTGTACATTCCTTTTATTATGATATTATCCCTTTCATCTTTTAAAAACTTTTATAAATTTTCAAACAAAACTACCACACAAAATAAGGAGAAATTAACAACACATTATATTTTTTGCAAAATAAATAAAGTTCTCCAGTTATCCATTTTACCTAAATTTTCTTCATTCCACCTCATTAGCCTGTAAACATCCAAAGAAATTTATTCTGTTCTTTAAGTATTGTTCCATTATTTGTTATATATTCATATAAATCTTTCTTGTAAATACATATATGCAACCATCTCTTAACATCAATTATAATTTTTAATTTAAATAGTGATTTGTATTCATTTTCTTACAGCCTGATTTTTAAAATGAAATCATGTTTGCATTTTATATTTATTTTAACTTTTATGTTGCTTGTTTCTGATCTCATAAGCTAATTCTCTCTTTAGTTTACCCTCAACTAAAATTCATTCACGTACTAGCCTACTTGCTTTTCACATCTTGGAGAGCATTGATAGTTTTTGTTATAAATGCATGTTTAATATCTGCATCATATTATCTTTTGTCTGTGTGAATATTTAGTAGCTTTTTAATTTTTAAAATAAAATTGAATTTCTCAAAATATTCAACTAAACCATTATATTTTGTCAATATATACAACATTTGAGCTTATTACTAACATTTAAGCTAGAAAAATGTTTTTAACAATTAATTCTCTGTTGAGATAAAAACTTTTCAATATTCAAAGAATTAAAAAATCATAATCAAGAAAAGGAAAAAGTATTGTTGCCACACATTAAAATAAAGTATTCTGCTATCTGGCATAGACCAAATTGAATTTCTTTAACCATTTAAAAAAAATTGTTTTATTTTATTTACCAAGAGTAATATCATATCCTTGTTGAAATAAACTGTAAACTTAGAAATATTTTTTAAATATTTTCTTTTCAGGGAGAATTCACCAAGTTTTAGCTGTAGAAGTGATTTGCTTTGTTGATATGGTCCTCAAGGCAGCGTCCAAAAAAAAAAAAAAAAGGGAAAAGAAGAATGACAAATATTTTTTCTTTAAAATGAATAAGTCAATGTCATTTAAATGTTGAACTTTTTCATTGTTAATTTTATCTTTTGAGATTGCCCTAGTCAGTGTAGCAATGAACAATCTATTGTCTTGACAGTTTCCAACTTAATACTCTTACCCTTAGTTACAGGTATTAATAATAAATTTCTCTCTGCATTTTGTTTCAATGATTGCCCCAAATACAATACTGCCACATTCTTTCTTCTTATCATCTCTGAAAACTTTGCCACATGGAAACCAACCTTTAACTATCACATTCCGTTTCTGTTTTCGTATTGATTTTTTGCGCGTACAGGCTATTCTGAGGGAGGTGACAATTTAACATAAAACATTATGTTTTTTTGTTGTTGTTTTTTTCAACATCATCTCTTAAAAGAATATTTAGTTCTTTCAAAGAGACATAATGGTTCATTTATCTTTTCCATCTACTATTTCCACTTATGTAAAAATTGGTTTTAAAACGAGAGATTTAAAATATGTTTTAAAAAAATGACTTACCAGATAAATCATATAATCTAACAGTTTAATGAATGCCTTTTGGTAAAATATTCAATTTAATAATACTTTGTTATATTTGTTTCCATTCCACCGCCCAAAATTCGAATCTTTAAAAATAATTTAAAAAATTGACTCTTAAGAGAGCTTAACACTCCATTTAATTTAATTTTGGCACTTATTAATTTTTTTCGTACCACTTAAACTGTGGACCAAGTAATAAAAGGAACTGTTAGAAAACTGAATTCTTTTATAATATTTATTTATATTAAAATAATGTGAATTTTATTATTAAATGAATAACTTTCATTATAATGTATATTTTTATAACTATATGCATACTAAAAGATGTACTCAATATTACAAAGAGGTAACAGTAACTTAATAATATTGGTATATAATTTATAAATATGTTTATAAATTGTCTGTAACATTTGTAAATATATGCAGTATAAATATTGTTATGTTGTATTGTATCAAGATTTTATTTCTTCTATTTTTATAATCAATTATTTTTTCATTCAGTAATACACTAGTTTTTTCTATTTTGTCTTTTTCAAATTTATACACCAAGTGATGGTTACCGGAAATTTGTTTGAAAGAAATTTCATCAACGGAAAATTGAGAGGCGCAAGTTTGATCGAACAGAAATTTGGTCGAATTATTTTTTCAGTGCACACTATCAAATATTCATCAAATTGCTTGTTGTACGCACTATACTATATAGTAAAACAAAAAAATGCGTTCAAAAGAAATTTGATGCAAAATTTGAAAGTGTAAAATTAAAAATTAATTCTACCAAACTTCCGTCGATCAATTTTCCCTTGATGAAATTTCTTTCAAACAAATTTCCGGTTAGGCCTTGTGATGCATTAAAGGTGAGAAATGTTCAGTCAAAATTAAAAATCATTTTGATGTTTACATAATAAATGTTATAAATAATTTGTTACATTTTTGTTTGGCCAGAATTCTTTTTCTAAACAGTTTTTACTGTTTTATTTTACTGTTACAAAAATGAGAGAACTCTGATAAGGTAAAGAACAGCACCATATTTCTTTTTAAATCAGAAGACTTGATCTTTTAAAAAAACTTCAAGTGAAAATGATAGCTAAAAAAAACAAATACCATTAAAGGAAATATTGTTGGAAATAAGAATATTCATCTTCAGAATACTAAAAATTATGTAAATAAAAACATTATGGTGAAGTAGTATACTTTAATATTGAGCTTAAAAGTTAAAAGCTAATTAAATTAATAAAACCAAAACATTCTGTAAAATTACAAAATTATAAATAAAATTTGGTAGTCCAATGAGAATGTAAAAAATAGTTAAGAAATGTTTATACATAAAAGCGAAAAAAGGACTTTAGTATGTGAAAACAAATACAAATCAAACAGTTGTATTCTTTAGTCTTTATTGCTTAAATAGAACTCTAATTGAATACTCTTCTTCCATTGCTGTGATTACACTTAATTTATTTCGGCTTTTGAAAAGTAAAATCTGTTGTTACCACTGTTGAAATTTCTATTTTCTGTTATTAGGCTATTAAAAAACATAATGGAAAACAGATATACCTCTTCTGATTGTGTTTGTTTTCTGTGTTACTGTTGAGTAAGATAAAAGCCCATGTTATTTAAGTGAGAAGATTTGATATCATTGTAATGATTTTACTTGAACTTAACTACTATTGCATTATCATAAAATTAAATTTGACAAAGTATTTTTGCCCATTATTATATGTTGATATTTGCAAATATTCTTGTAAAGAAAACCTGTCATGTTTCTAGTTTTGCCACTCTCTTGTTAGTGTCATGTAATAAAGATGTGATATATCTAGTGATATTTATGAACAATTGTTATATATATAAATATAATCTTTTTTTATAATTATTTCATTTTTTTTTCTCAGGATATTTATTTATTTAAATTGTTAAATTATTGAAGCATAAAATTTTAAAAATGTTATAAATGGAAGCTAAATTATAAGTATGTCAGACCAAATCCAAACATTTTTTAACACAAAAAGATAAGTTTTATAAATTTATTATTATGAAAGAATAAATTTGAAACTTTTTTCAGGTTATTAAATATAAATCTCTATAGGAGGAGAAGTATATTTATGCCTGCAATTACTATTTTCTTCTCATTTATAATTTGTAGGCCCTACATGAGACAAAGATAAAATTATGCATTTTTTGTTTTCTTTATCATTACCACTAAATAATATATTCAGTTTAAAAGTAAAAGGAACACTTAAGTGCCTTAGATCAGTTTAACTTATCCACATGCCAGTATATGGATGCAGCAACGTACCGAACCAGAAACTTGTTCTTTTAAAATAGCTGGACACAAAAATTAATTTAATGTTTGTGAAGTTTATTATATCCAATTATTTGTAATATGCTTTATTATGTTATATTTGTTATCTTTGCTGTCCAGGGTACTTGAAATCTGTGTCCCCTTATTTACAAGGGGATTTAGACATAGGTATAATTAAGTTTTAAGAATGGCTGCATTTATTCATATTGTGCTAATTCTTGATTTGATGAAGGCTTACATATTAAATAAATAAATATCTATGACAGAAATAATTAAGAGAACACTGTAAAAAATATCTGAGTTTAGTTTAAAAAATCGCTAAAAGTTAATTTTAGATCAAGATTATTAGATTAACTTTAATTGATCAAACCTGTTCAAATTTCCAATAAATAAAAATTTTATTTTATTTTAAGATGTGCAGAATTGATATATATTTTGTCTCGTTATGGTATATTTGCCTGACAAAATTAACAGCATTTATAGGATGGAATACAACATTCTTTTTGTAAAAAAAGAAAGATTTATCAGTAAATCATTCACTGCATTCAAGCTATACAGCTAACTCCACAAGCATGTACAATTTCCTTTCATTTTACTTGCACATTGTCAATGAAGGACTTTAAATCATCAAAAAAACAACTAATAATTCTGTAATATTTGAATTGTATTAAAGCTACAGGGACATAAACATTGGACATTTTGGAGAAAAAAACCATTATAGCCACCTGAGCCGTCCCACTACTATAGTAAGTATTTTGTCACTTAATCAAAAGTTCATCTTATTTTACCTGTTCAATAAAAACTATACACATGTCCGTGTTTGTAACAAAGAAACAACATACAAACATTCCAAAAGTTTTTTTTTCAGTTATTCATTTTTTGCCTTCAATATTTTTTAAAATTTCATGCTGGTTGTGTAAGTAGGGCAGCCACATTGTAACCTGGCGAGAGTTTTACACATGTCTAAAAACACATAAAAATGTATTATGTTCACTTGGGGGGCCAATCATACATGACGTCACTCATCTTGTGGAAGGTCACAAATTTGTGGAGTAAAATGTAATAAGCATGAGACTGTGTGATGATTTGTGATGATAGATTTGGCTAAAATAAGGTGGCATCACTTATGGAAGGCCTCTTCAACCTGCCGATTCAGAAAATAACATTTGCACACAATGTGTTTTTATTTTTTTTAATACACTTAATAAGAGAACCTTAGTAACAGTGTGGGTTCCTTCTATTAGTTGCTAGATTAAATCAGGTGAATATATTTTTATTATGATTATTAGGATTTAAACTAATATTAGTACTATCAGTCAAAGACCTTCATATATTTTCTCCAACTCCTGTTGTGTCAATGTACCACACTGTTTTCAAAAGGCCTGAGAAAGATTTATTTCTACAAGCCAATTAATTGAAACACAAATTTTGATGTCAGTGTACAGCAGTAATGGTTGGCCATGATTATTTACTGAATGCTAAGAGTTTGTCTTCTTTCTATAGTTTTAGGCCTGGTGTCATTTTCATTTAAATTGTGTGTGTGCAAAAATAAGGAGCTTACACGAATTTTTTTTTTTTTTTATTTTTTTTTTGTAGTCAACCATAAACACAAGTCATATAAAATATGTATAGTCAGTTTAATTTATTACAAAGTTTTACAAATGTTGAACTTTCAGTAATGTTCCTGATCTGTCTTGGTTATAGTTTTTAAAAAAATGTAATACAACCTCTGCACATATAAAATGTATTTGAAGCCATTTAATTTACTTTTGAATCCATTGTTGTTCAAATGTTTCTACTTGATCATGAGAAAATTAACATGAATTCCATTGTTAAACTGATTAAAAATAAGAGAACTCAATGAAACAACATGAAGTTGTTTATTCAAATAGATTTGTCTTATTGCTGTGATTGGAAAAAAAAAATGTGCACAATACATTTTTTTTTAAATCTTTGAAATTGTTTTGAATGTCTTAAGGATTGTTTATTTTCAAGCCAATTAATTGAAACTATATTTTATTGTACACATAAATAATATATAAAAACAAATTTTGATGTCAAGAAATATTTTAACATCTCTGAAGAAGGAATTTTTCCTAATAGGAAAATATGTTTCATCAAAAACCCTTCAGCTATTTTCTCATATATTAAAGATGATTTCTTATAACAGCTTGAATGTACATAAAATTTTTGTTTTTTCTTTTGAAACTGCAGTAGATTTGTGTCTAGTAGTCATTTGCTTATCATAATGCACTGTAAGTCAAGAGAGATACCTACATAAAATCTATGTTTCCTTCAGTAATGCTGGTTACCCTAAAACGTGTGACTGATGTTAATACCATGATGGTGCCGTGCTAAGTGAATTAAATTATCATATTGCCTCTGACCAGACGAGTTCACGCTAATAAAAAGAAGATGACGGAGAGCTAACTTGTTGTCATTTCAGTGATGCTTGCAATCTCTTAATGAGAATTTATTTCAATTCGTATATATTCTTTGACTCAGAGTGTTTCTATGAGATACATTAAATAGCACTGGCTATGATTTATTGAAAACAAACATTTAAGTGACTGAAAAAATTTGCCAAATGATAATTTGTTTTTGAAAGATAAAAAAAAATTAACAGTGCAGTCTTATTAACGTTATTCTAAGCAAGTCGTGAAGATCTAGACCCATTGGTTCCAGTAAAGTCTCATCTTCCTCATGTCCCTATGTTCGGAATTTCCGGGCTGCACTTGGCCAACGCACTGGCGCCCGATTCAAGCCAGGGAGTTACTAACGTGTTTTCTGAGCCCACCATGTTGTTCAGAGAGCCCGCCATGCTTCGGAGTGACCCCGAGAGCTGACTTTCCCCTTTCATCGTATTGTTTGGACTGAACCTCGCGCCGATTGGGCTGGACATCGCGCCGCTTGGGCTGGACATCGCTGAGATCTTCCCTTGCTTTTGAATCAGGGCCAGGTACCTGCCCCTGTCCAAGCTTAACATGGCGGCCTCGTGACGCTCGCTCTCGTAGTCGTTCATTGAGGCGTAGTATTTGTTTCTGTCCAGAATCCTTGACGGACCCCAGTTGTGAGCAGGTTGGGATAACTTTTTAATTTTCTGTGTAGGTAAGAGTTTGGGATAAATGAAGGACTGCGCTCAAGCCTCTGTGAAGGAAATGGTAGAACAAGGCACGTGGAAGCTTGAGACAAATTCATGATGAAAAGATTAAAAAAACGTTTCGGCTAAGACTCCTTCCGCGGCGGACACGAAAAAATGAAAATAGGACAAGAAAAACGAACTATTTTAAACTAGTAAAGCGTCCACATAATACCTTGTTCTACTATTTCCTGAGAAACGAGAAAGTTTTTCTTAAAGTATAACGCAACAAGACACGGGGAGGTAACCATGAACGATAAAAATTTCTCTTTAAAAAACAAGAGTTTATGAGGATGATAAAAATACTTTTTCAAAGATTTTGAGCAGTGCGTCAGTATTTGTGATATCTGAATTCTTCTAATATTATCCTTAAACTTAGAAATAATTTATTATCTTCCGAAGAAAAGAAAAAGACCAAAGTTGAATGCAACCCCGGCCAGATAGTTCCACCTTTCCTAAAGACCAAAGTTGAATGCATACCTGCCAGATAGTTCCACCTTTCCTAAAAACCAAAGTTGATTGCAACCCCGGCCAGATAGTTCCACCTTTCCTAAAGACCAAGTTTGAATGCAACCCCGGCCAGATAGTTCAACCTTTCCTAAAGACCAAAGTTGAATGCAACCCCAGCCAGATAATTTCACCTTTCCTAAATACAAAGGTTGAATGCAACCCCGGCCAGATAGTTCAACCTTTCCTAAAGACCAACGTTTAATGCAACCCCGGCCAGATAGTTCAACTTTTCCTAAAGACCAAAGTTGAATGGAAACCCCGGCCAGATAGTTCCACCTTTCCTAAAGACCAAGGTTGAATGCAACCCCGGCCAGATAGTTCCACCTTTCCTAAAGACCAAAGTTGAATGCAACCCCGGACAGATAGTTCCACCTTTCCTAAAGACCAAAGTTGAATGCAACCCCGGCCAGATAGTTCCACCTTTCCTAAAGACCAAAGTTGAATGCAAACCCGGACAGATAGTTCCACCTTTCCTAAAGACCAAAGTTGAATGCAACCCCGGCCAGATAATTTCCCCTTTCCTAAAGACCAAGGTTGAATGCAACCCCGGCCAGATAGTTCCACCTTTCCTAAAGACCAAAGTTGATTGCAACCCCGGCCAGATAGTTCCACCTTTCCTAAAGACCGAGGTTGAATGCAACCCCGGCCAGATAGTTCCACCTTTCCTAAAGACCAAAGTTGAATGCAACTCCGGCCAGATAGTTCCACCTTTCCTAAAGACCAAGGTTGAATGCAACCCCGGACAGATAGTTCCACCTTTCCTAAAGACCAAAATTGAATGCATACCTGCCAGATAGTTCCACCTTTCCTAAAGACCAAAGTTGATTGCAACCCCGGCCAGATAGTTCCACCTTTCCTAAAGACCAAGGTTGAATGCAACCCCAGCCAGATAATTTCACATTTCCTAAAGACCAAAGTTGAATGCAACCCCGGCCAGATAGTTCCACCTTTCCTAAAGACCAAAGTTAAATGCAACCCGGACAAATAGTTCCACCTTTCCTAAAGACCAAGGTTGAATGCAACCCCGGCCAGATAGTTCCACCTTTCCTAACGACCAAGGTTGAATGCAACCCCGGCCAGATAGTTACACCTTTCCTAAAGACCAAGGTTGAATGCAACCCCGGCCAGATTGTTCCACCTTTCCTAAAGACCAAAGTTGAATGCAACCCCGGCCAGATTGTTCCACCTTTCCTAAAGACCAAAGTTGAATGCATACCTGCCAGATAGTTCCGGTTTTCTCGCGCTTGATCTTAATGACCGCGCAGATCGGTAAAGGTAGAAGAGAGACTACTCCTGTCGTCCATCCTATGAGGACGGCCCATATCGGGTAGCGGTACTCATCCAGTTTCACGGGCCCCATTTGGCTGATACAGGCTATCAGTGTAAACTAGCAGACGAAAACAGAAGTGCTCCATATTCAAGTAAAGTTTAAATTTAGCTGGCGCCAAATCGGCAACAGCGTAGCTTATTCGCGTGGAATGGGAAGGTAACATAAACGCCCGAATCAATATATATATTTTTTTTTCTATACGAGAAAACACCTTGGACTCAGCCGTACACTAAGGGGTGCGAGCAATTATTTACCCCTCTTTTTTTTTCAGCAAACTTCAAACGTCAATTTCAAGAATCTTTTTCAAGAGTCTTCAAAAAAAAAAAAAAAAAAAAATGTAAGCTCTTTTCTCTACATTCTCGTGCTTATCGACTATGCTGTAGAAATCGTGCAAAATAGCCCCAAAGGCAGCCGGTATCATCACAAAGTAATAGGAGAGCAGGGCTGATTATCATTGTAACTCGGGTAGGCTGATTATCATTCTAACTTGTGGGAACAGCGGGAGGAAGCGGGCGTCAAAAACAGATGTAGATGCGAGAAATGAAATTATTATTGAAAAGAGACAGACGGGTGTCGATGAAAACCATTGGTCAGGCGTCTCCAGCCAGAGGTGTGTAGCCGAGACTGCCGCTACAAGATCGGTCACCCAGGGTCACTCACTGGGATGCCACTCAAAAGAAGCTTTACCAAAGTCGCGTCAGTGAGAACTCATAATATGTATGAGCTTCCATCTAGCTTCCACCTAGCTCCCACCTAGCTCCAATCTAGCTTCCGCCTAACCCCCGTCTAGCTCCCATCTAGCTCCCATCTAGCTTCCGCCTAACCTCCGTCTAGCTCCCATCTAGCTCCCATCTAGCTTCCGCCTAACTTCCATCTAGCTTCCGCCTAACCTCCTTCTAGCTTCCATCTAGGTTTTATCTAGCTTCCGTCTAGCTCCCATCTAGCTTCCGCCTAACTTCCATCTAGCATCCGCCTAATTTCCGTCTAGCTTCCATCTAGGTTTTATCTAGCTTCCGTCTAGCTCCCATCTAGCTTCCGCCTAACTTCCATCTAGCCTCCGCCTAACTTCCGTCTAGCTCGAATCTAGCTTCCGCCTGCTTTCCATCTAGCTTACATCTAGCTAGATTTTACAAAATCACGCTCTGCTGAGTGGCTTACCATTTTACCTGGCCAACCATGAAGTGGATTTGGGAGTGCATTTTTATCATGATGACAACAAATAAATTATTACTTTATTTTTCTCGTTTCGGCAATTCATGCCCCCATTTTTAATGTGCATCTGCGCAAAGCCAGTTACCGAACTTACTAGTATAATTACAGGTGTGACGAAGGGCCAGTCACCGATTTTACTAGTATGGTTACAAGTGTGACGAAGGCCAGTCACCGAACTTACTAGTATGGTTACAAGTGTGACGAAGGCCAGTCACCGAACTTACTAGTATGGTTACAGGTGTGATGAAGGCCAGTCACCGAACTTACTAGTATAATTACAGGTGTGACGAAGGGCCAGTCACCGAACTTACTAGTATGGTTACAAGTGTGACGAAGGCCAGTCACCGAACTTACTAGTATGGTTACAAGTGTGACGAAGGCCAGTCACCGAACTTACTAGTATAATTACAGGTGTGACGAAGGGCCAGTCACCGAACTTACTAGTATGGTTACAGGTGTGATGAAGGCCAGTCACCGAACTTACTAGAATGGTTACAGGTGTGATGAAGGCCAGTTACCGAACTTACTAGTGTGGTTAAAGGTGTGATTAAGGCCAGTTACCGAACTTACTAGTATAATTACAGGTGTGACGAAGGCCCACATGATCTTCCAAATGAAGAAAGGTTTCCTTCCCAACATCAGCGCAATGTCTTTGTAAAAACGGTTGACGCCGTAGACCCATGAGATGACAACACATTCAAAAAAGGAGAGAATCATCAAGGAAAAAGACGAACTGTACCAGTCGATGATCTGGAGGATGTAGATTCCACCCTGGAAAATGCATACATATATTTAAAGATAGATATAACCATATGCTTTGTGCGGCTATTGTGTAGATTCCACCCTGGAAAATGCATAAATATATTTAAAGATAGCTATAACTATATGCTTTGTGCGGCTACTGTGTAGATTCCACCCTGGAAAATGCATAGATATAGTTAAAGATATAGCTATAACCATATATATGCTTTGTGCGGCTACTGTGTAGATTCCACCCTGGAAAATGCATACATATTTAATGATATCTATAACCGTATGCTTTGTGGCCTTATGTGTAGATTCCAAACTGGAAAATGGATACATATTTAATGATATCTATAACCGTATGTTTTGTGCGGCTACTGTGTGGATTCCACCCTGGAAAATGCATACATATTTAATGATATCTATAACTGTATGTTTTGGGCTGCGAGTAGGAAATACATATTGAGCGTCTCTAAAGTCTGCACACAAAGGATCTCAAATTAAGTAAAAATGTAAAGTTACTGCATAGGGGTACATGAGCAATGTTGCAAAGTGCATAGAAACTAGTATTACACATTGTGTTTATAATCTGGAAGATGTTTTGAAACATGTTGGTGATGATACATGTATTGAAAACATACATTTTGTCTGTAGTTTAGTAAATGTCTTGACTCGACTTTAGGGACACCCTGTAGGGACACCCTGTAGATTACGTTAACGTGACGCCATATGACACCGTACAGATCACGTTAACGCGACGCCACAGGACATCATGTAAATCACTTTAACGTGACACCACAGGACATCATGTAGATCACGTTAACGTGACGCCACAGGACATCGTGTAGATCACGTTAACGTGACGCCATTGTATAGTTCATAACGTAGTTATTATATGCGACACTTAAATCTCCATATTTACCTTTTTTTTTCTCTCCCAATCTCAACCTCTCTTTTCTTTTATCTCCTACCTCTCATTCATTTCCTATACCCTCCCTCCCCCTTTCTCTCTCTGTCTCTTTTTCCACCCACGTAGACTACTTCAGGCTACAGTATCCAACCAAGTATTCCTACTAATCAAATTCATTTTTTTTTTTACTCTTTGGTTTGATGCCAAAGTGGCAACTTCTGCTCCCCTTATTATGTACATCGATAGATGAACCATTTCACCATTGCGACTATCATATGCAGTTGACGTATTACCTGGCAGATCATGGGAATCCCCAGGAGAAACTCGGCCAAACAAACGAACGCAGTGAAGCTGGTTTTGTGCATCCTCAGAGTTCGCGGGTACTCATCGATGAACGCACTCGTCATAGTTTCAAACATCCCAAACTGCAGGAGGTTCCAGTAAAATTTATTTTTTTTAAAATGTGAATCGGGAAAAAAGGGGGGAGGGGGGTTGTAAACGATACGACGGCAAAAAAATTAATTGTGCTTTAGGTGGGTGCTATACGTGGGTGCTATACGTGGGTGCAATACGTGGGTGCTCCACGTGGGTGCGCTACGTGGGTGCTACACATGAGGGCTATACGGCTTTTGGTTGAGCCTTGAGGAGAACAGATAGTCATGGATGCTATACGTGGGTGCTATACTTGGGTGCTATACATGGGGGCTATATGGCTTTTGGTTGAACCAAGCTATTGGTGAGTCATAATGGTAAGATTTCCAAAAACAAATGTCACAAATAAATATAACTTGAGCTTTTGTGAAATCCATACCTGTTTCAACATCGTAAAACCTTCGCAACTTAAAAAAAAACTGGCTAAAATAATTTCGCAATGAGCACAAAGCTGAATGCGACGAGTATCAACAAAAAAACAAAGGAGATTAACAAGAAAGCAGTGCATCCCGACAACTCAAATCCGTTTTGATAAATTATAAATTGCCTCCCTTTTTTACTACGCGCGTTGACGGATAATGACGTCACTGCCGTTTCCCGCGATGCTCAATTTTCTCAATAAATAGTTGAACAAGATATTTTGATAAATGTGGGGTCACTGTTCATGACAGGAAGTGAGTTTGACTTTATTGAGATCTTCGAACGCACACGTAATTTTAAAAATAATAATTGTTATATTTTTTTTTTAATTCAATGTATTTGTTATTTATTAACTTGTATTATCTGCTGAAGAAGGCGTGCGGCCGAAACGTCCACTTAATGTGTCGTGTCTTTTATTTTCAAGCCAAATCGTATCTTGCTCCACTATTACTTTACCTTACATGGCTTGAACGCATTCCCCCCCCTCCCCCCTTTTTTTCCCTGGATTTGCAGGTTTTATTTAAATTGCAATGTACTGTGGAGCCTCCAGTAATAAACAACTTAACAAGCCTACCAAGTTTTGGTTCCCCCCCCCCCCCCCCCCCCCGAAGAAAACCTGAAATGACGCCCATGCGCAGTCTCTCATATATTATCAGTTTACTCATCGGTATTTTTAATGTTCATTTTGACGATTAATTGTGGGTGTATTTTCTTTGTATCGCCTTAATAAACCAAAACGGCTTTGTCGGAACGAGACGAATCACCTGGCTGTCTATCCCGACGCTGAAGATCATCATGAAGAACATCACCGACCACACGTGGGGCACCGGCAGCCTGCTGATGGCCTCGGGGTAGGCCACAAAGATGAGCCCCGGTCCCTGGGAGACGACCTTGTCTATTGGCAGGTTCGTCGTGTGAGCCATGAAGCCCAGCACGGAGAAGATGACGAAGCCGGCGAACACGCTCGTCCCGCAGTTGATGACCGGAACCAACATGGCGTCTCTGTGTGGGAAGTGGCGGATATATTTTAAAAAAAAAAAGGTTAAATCCTCTATCAAGTCACGCATTTTTATAAGTTATTTGATTCCATATTTGAAATCATATTATGTGATCCTATATTTGATCCGAAATTTGATACCATATTTGATCCCATATTTGATGTCATATTTGATACTTTTTTTCTTTATATGGAAAGGGGGCATTTTCAGTAAACGGAACAGCTTTTTTCGTGGAAGAGGGCTGCAAAATTCATGCGTGACGATTGAACTTAGATAAATAGATTTTTTTTATTAATGGGTAGGGGACCCACGGGTATGGCGTGTGAATGTCTGTAGACCTATTGTTTAAGGGCCGGCAGGTGGGATGTAGAACTGTATGTAGACCTATTGTTTAAGGGCCGGCAGGTGGGATGTAGAACTGTATATAGACCTATTGTTTAAGGGCCGGCAGGTGGGATGTAGAACTGTCTGTAGACCTATTGTTTAAGGGCCGGCAGGTGGGATGTAGAACTGTCTGTAGATCTATTGTTTAAGGGCCAGAAGGTGGGATGTAGAACTGTCTCTAGACCTATTGTTTTAAAGTCCGGCATAAATTATAGAAAAATGATAAGTTAACTTTTTTTTTTAACACTTAGACCCGCGGGGCATTTTCTTAAAATTCCCGGACCCGGCGTAACAAAAACTGCCCCCGGTTAATTCTAGCCGTTTTCTTGTTGATCATTTTGTATTGTACACTTCAATGTTAATATTGTATACTTGTGTTAAATGTTGTAGGCGGGTGGTCAATGTTTTTGACTTGTGGCCAGTGTTGTTGACGTTTGGTCAATGCTTATCTTAAGGCATGTGATGGTCAATGTTGAAGGCATGTGCTCAATGTTGTTGACTTGTGTTTAATGTTGTGGACTTGTGTTTAATGCTGTGGACTTGTGTTTAATGCTGTGGACTTGTGTTTAATGCTGTGGACTTGTGTTTAATGCTGTGGACTTGTGTTTAATGCTGTGGACTTGTGTTTAATGCTGTATACTTTTGGTTAATGGTGTAGACTTGTGTTTCATGTTGTAGGCTTGTAGTCAATGTCTTGGGCATGTGGTCAATGTTTAGACTTGTGGTCGATGTTATAGGCGTGTGATCAATGTTGTAGACATATGGTCAATGCTATAGACGTGTGGTCAATGTTTTAGGCATGTGGTCAATGTTGTAGATTTGTGGCCAATGTTGTAGACGTGTGGTGGTCAACGTTGTAGAGCTGTATTCAATGTTGTAGAAGTGTGGTCAATGTTGTAGAAGTGTGGTCAATGTTGTAGAAGTGTGGTCAATGTTGTAGAAGTGTGGTCAATGTTGTAGAAGTGTGGTCAATGCTGTAGTCGTGTCGTCGGTGTTGTAGATTTATGTCTCTTGTTTATACTTGGAATTTCAAAGGAATGAGTTCACCTTTGTAAATGAAAGTGGATAGAGAATGCATATCGTAGAAAGAATAGTAATCGTAAAGAGAATGCATATCGTAAAGAGAATGCATATCGTAAAGAGAATGCATATCGTAAAGAGAATGCATACAGTAAAGAGAATGCATATCGTAAAGAGAATGCATACCGTAAAGAGAATGCATATCGTAAAGAGAATGTATATCGTAAAGAGAATGCATACCGTAAAGAGAATGCCTGTCGTAAAGAGAATGCTTTTCGACTAAAAGAGAATGGTTATATATCATTTTTAAAGAAATTTTACATTGATAGTTAGGGCCTAACTTATTCTATAAATTAATACAATACGAGTGTCAGCTCATCTGTTCCACTAGATTGGGTAATTCGTCAAGTTCTTTCACACGTTGTAATACGTCGTACTAATATTGAATGAACTCAAGTCCTTTAACACAATAAATGTAACTTTAATACCTAATTATATTCACAGACCCTAATATCCATAAACCCATGCGTATAGTGCAGCTCGCTTTCAGACAGAAATAATACACATCCTACTTCCACAAATTCCATTCACGGCACAATCAGCATAAAAATTACATCACTAAGTGAAGTCGAGCGCGGAAGAGCGTTCACTTGCTTATAAAAATCTCGAGCACACTCCGCGAGTAATAAACATAATATTCAATCGCAACACATATTAATGAACCATACGCGACAACGATTTTCTTTTATTCTTTGCAGATTTTTAAAAAAAATTAACATCAAAATATTGCGATGCTGCTCTCAAGTTTACAGTCAATTTATTTGCGCAAACATAGGGAATAGGACATTAAAAAAACTAACCAAAAAAAAATAAAAAAAATGAAGGACTGCGTTTAAGCCCTGTAAAGGAAATAGTAGAACTAGGCATGTGAACACTTGAAATAAAAATAAGGACAATAAAAGAAGAACGTTTTGGCTAAAAGCCTTCCTCATTAGATAGGACAACAACAAAAACAAAAAAAACGACAAGATATGGAAATTGTTAAGTATTCTGAAGCCTATTTACACAATTTTTGTGCAATCTCCTCCCTTAACGCATTGTGCTATTCACACACCACCTAGCAATAGATTGACTTCGTTAGCTCGAGACTGACCTGTAGACGTTGTGGTTGAATTTGTTGTAGCTGGACATGGTGATGAGAGACCCCCAGGCCATCCCCACAGAATAGAATATCTGGACAGCAGCGTCTCCCCAGACGTTGAACTCCAGGAGCCTCCCCCATTTGGGGATGACGTAGAACTCGATGCCTTGACGGGCCCCTTCGAGGGTGAGCCCCCGGCTTAGCAGGATGACCAGAACGACGTAAGGGAACAGCGCAGTAACGTATACGACCTGTTTTGGGGTGTGTGGGCGGGGGGGGGGGGGGTCCATTCAATTCAAGACTTGATTGTATAATCGGAAGAAGTTAAAGCCAAAAATCAAATGAGAGGGATCATAATACCAACAAAAAAAAAAGGCCAGATTGATTTCAAATTAAACACATAATAAAAAAAGTGTGTGTCCAGTCGTTAATTGTAATAATACAAAATGTGAATATCACACACCAAAATCAATAGCAAAGTGAAGATTAGCCAAGTTGGAAGAATCAGAAGTGAAATAGGAACCCAAATTGAAGCCAAACATTTCTAATCCAAAATAGGACACTACTCATTGGGGATTTTTTCCTTTTTTTTTTTTTTAAATAAAAAATTTATTCAGAGAAACTAAATTTCCCAAAAAAGAATGACTTCAAAGACATTGTTACGAGGGTGATAATATTTTTGTTCTTTAAAATAATCCAAGGCGTGTATATCTTTTTTTTTCGCCGTTAAGTTACAGCACTTGATCTTGTAGAGTCTACATTTTCCACCTAATAAAATAATCCTGCCTCTACCTATTCTTGACCACAGAGCTATAATATATCTCTATGTCTATGATTCTTGACATTAGCCAACCCCAAACGTTCGATTTTGATTTGACGCGAAGAAACATGAAACTAGCAGGTGAAACTTTATATTACTCAAATGTCTTATTTACTAGATAATGATAAACATTTCTCGCTTAAACGAACTAAAATAAAATGATTAGCGTTTTGTAATAATTAACCGGTGAATTGGTGTCAGAACCTAGTCTGGTGATGAGCACGTTGGGACACATTCCACTTAGCTGATGATGAGCACGTGGGGGACACATTCCCCTTAGCTGACGATGAGCACGTGGGGGCACACTCACCTTGCCTGATGACTTGATGCCTTTACTCAGACACAGGAAGACGATTAGCCAGGCCAGGAAAAGACAACCCAACAAAGGCAATCGTACTGTTCCAAGGTGTTCGATGCCATCTGACTGCTCCAACAAGTTGTGTCTGAAATACATATTCTTTTAAGGCATCAACAAACATTTGGCTTCAATTTATAATATCTATTTTAGGTTTGTCTGGGACAAAAACGGTTTTACATCCCCATCTATTACTAATAAGGATGTACAACGGTTTTGAAACCGGAGACCGTTTGTTGATTTCACAAACCGGTTACAGATTTTTTTATGATATAAAAACAAAAAAAGAGAGAAAGCGAAACTCGAGATTTAAATTTTTTTTAAATATAATAATAAAAAATAGACCATTAGTAAATGAAATACTGTAATTATCTAAAAATACAATACAATTTTATTTTAAAAAAAAAAACAGATGCCGTGTAATGCACAAAATTGGTAGGAGAAGTGGTCACCTTGTTACTGCAAGCAATCTTTGTTCAATAGATATTACAATTTGGCAGAACGCAGACCCCGAGAATTTTGCTCACACTCATCCACCACTATCGAAAACTACAATATTAATAGAATTCATAAAGCATGTGAAGTTGACAAAAAATACCTCCTCACCCAAAAAAAAAATATTTTAAAATTCTCCAGTGGCGAACAGATCTTTCCTTCCCTACTCCCTACTCCCGTCGATGGAATATCATGTCGACCTGACATGGCTGTGATGGAAGGTTCAGAATTCATTGCAAATAGGGTCGAGTCCTCCGGAAAAATTGTGAGAACTCACCCAAGATCCCCCCATACACCACCAAAAACCTCCCTCCCCTCCCCACAATAAATACGTAGACTATTTCTGCCTTAGCGAAAAAAGGACAGGATCGCCATTCACATGCGTTCCTGCAGAACTCGAGTTCTGATTGTAAAAAAATGAAATCCAGTCCGATTATAAACAGGAAACGAACCCGTACTTGAGCTGTTAAAGAACCCAGCGGAACCCTTGGAACAGGGCTCGAATCGCATCTCCAGGGTCAGCTCACTAAATGGTGTCTTTTTAATATATACATTTTTAAGGGTGGCCACATTTATAACAACACAACTCCTAGAAAATAGCGAGTCCTGTGTCCAAAAGATGGACATTTAAGTCTGTGTAGTTGTTGTTTGTTGTTGTTGTCGTTGTCTGTTTTCTAAACCAGTGCTCTCCAAACTGTGTGTTGCGACAATTGCGGTGGGTCCACATTTAAAAGCTGATACTACACGTAGACATTTCCTTTGCGTTGACGAGGTCGGGTGCTTGTTATCAGTACCGTGTCAAGGAAAATCGGCACCGGGGAGAAGCCTGAAAATAGCGCGCCTTAAATGAAGGGGCGCTATTTTCAGGCTCCTATGTATATTTAGAAAAAAATGCTTCTTATGGTGGACCAGTAAACGATGATTTTCTCGCCCCCTTTGTGTACATGAGAATTAGTAGTTTAATTCGCTATTAATGTCCTATCTAAAGACGGTGTTCTTTAGAGCAAACAGAACGCATTCGAACGTTAACAAACTTTTCCCAATCAAGAGAGGGGTGGGTAAAAGGAGTAGCACAACACTTGGTGACATCAATATGAAAACAAAAACGAACGGGAGACAAGTGGTGTTGGCCACAGCGCTAAAAACAGGTCAACACACATGACATAGCATTAGGCCAACAATCACGACATTGCAAGAGGCCGACACACACGCAAAAACATTAGGCCGACTAACATGACATAACCCTAGGCCGTCACACATGACATAATCCTAGGCTGTCATACATGACATAAATTAGGCCGACACACATGACATAACATTAGGTCGACACCCATGCTATAACAGTGCCGGGAAACATTAACCGTTTGGAAAGCACTGATCTAGAGATTTCGAACTTGGGTGTGTTTCGTGCGTGTGTGGAGTAATTTTAATGGTTTACCCGAGTGCCATTGTAGCCTACATTTCAAACAAAATAGAACAAACTTCAGTTTTAAAAACAATTCCTCTTAGATGTTTAATTTTATTTTATTTTTTAATATAAGACAATTAACAGAGACAGACGTACGACTCTTTCAAAACATTATTACTCCTACCCAGTGGCATAGGTAGAGTTGGTGTCATCCCCCTCGAGAGGGTTTCACCTGGTGCGGACCAGCAACCCTCACCCCCCATTAGCTACGCCACTGCCCCTACCCCACAAATCGGACCCCATTATCCCCTTTTTTTTTTTCCCCCTTACTTCCAAAATTCCTGACTGGCTGTAACGAAAGTTTTCAATGGTTGCCGGGCAGCATCGGTGCCATTGGTCACGTTGACCTGTCCGTATTTGTCCTGGATGCCGGCCACACAAAGTGGCGTATTCCACGAGTTGTTGCACGTCGTCCAGGGTAGGACGTACTTGAAGGACGAGAAGAGGTAGTAGAAAGTCCAGGCAATGATGATGTTGTAGTAGATGCATACGATGGCACAAATCGATACCATGCCGTAGCCGATACCTGGAATGAGTAAGAGTAGAGTAGGATCGCTATCAGCGTGCGCAGCTCAATCTTATTGGCGATTGTTGAGACCCGCTGGTCCTCACCTTTGTGAGACCCGCTGGCTCACACTCTCCCCATTGCTACCCCACGAAATATTACAAAATTAGGCTGGGCCTTACACTAATAACAATGACTCACATGAACAATGGAAATTAACCTGGTCACCTTGACCGTGACCCAGATGAAACAATCCACGTTCAGCGTACCCCCGCTTAATGCAGGGCAGGACGCTAAGATATACCTATAAATGGGAGCGCGCCACACTACCCGCTCTCTTTCATCTGTAGTTTGACAAGCAGAGCCTGGCTAGCATTTATTGTTGGTAAAGTTTGTTTATCCATAATTGGCTAGCCAGTATAGAGTAGCCAGTATAGAGTTGAAAGCCAGTATACTTGAGTATAGCTCAGTATCAGAATCAGTATAGAGTTGAGCCAGTATACGTTGAGCCAGTATACTTGAGTATAGCTCATTATCAGCATCATTATAGAGTTAGGCCAGTACACTTGAATATAGCTCAGTATCAGAATCAGTATACAGTTGCCAGTATAGAGTTAAGCCAGTATACTTGAGTATAACTCAGTATCAGAATCAGTATAGAGTAGGCAGTATAGAGAAGGCAGTATAGAGTAGCCAGTAGAGAATATATAGTTTAAAGTCTCGAGTATAGACTATAGCATAGCTAAGTAGAGTTCAGTATAGCCGAGAAGAGCAGAATAGCTGAGTAGAGTTCAGTATAGCTGAGTAGAGTTCAAATGGGCTCATTTAAAGTCATTATAGCTGAGATTGAGTTGAGTTAGTGGAGTCAGTCGACTAACGCTGACACCCTAAGCCTAATTAAAGTAACCAAAGTGTAGGTCAGGCCTACGAAAGATAAACAAAGGCTCAGCCATGAGCCCACCTTGTGTTCCCCCACAGCAGAGTGTTGGAGTCCACGCCTTACGTCCCCGTCCCCGTAGAGCGAGTGACCAGCCGAGAGAGAGGCCAACAAACAAGATTGCTGTGTGTGTGTGTGTGTGTGTGTGTGTGTGTGTGTGTGTGTGTGTGTGTGTGTGTGTGTGTGTGTGTGTGTGTGTTGGGACCTGAACTGCTTAGAGGACAAGATCGCCACTCGGAACTAAGTCCATTGCAAATTGTATTAGGCAGTAAATCTAATTATTTCTTTATATGTGTGTAGTTAATTCTGTTATAATTAAATATTTTTTGTGGGCTGAATCACCTGTGTTTTTTAGTATAGTGATAGTATCAATAGAGCGAGAGTGTCATTGAATGTTAGTGTGTGGAGTGAGAATAGTTAGAGTACTTAATTAAGAACTATAACCATACCCTAGACATAGCCCTAGTGGCCGTACTAATCTCAAGTTTCACTGGGGACCTATATAAAAAACACAAGTAAAAAAAAATCTTAACAGCGATTGATAATAGTATCATGATTTTTTTATATCTATATGTCCTCGCATTGTTGTCTTGCTGACATAGGTTTACTACGTTCCTCATTGCGTAGCAGTGAATTTGGAGGCAGGGTGTATACTGTTTTAGACAATGTGGCTGGGGATTTGAACCCGGGTAGACGTTCAATACATATTTTCAGCTTAATGTTCTCTGATCCCAGAACACGCACTAAAACATATGGTGAACGATCGTTCTCTTTCTGTGCCCCAACAATGGAATTCTCTCCCATTACACATCCGCAATATAACGACCATCACAGCCTTCAAAACTTCCCTAAAAACCCATATCTTCCAACTGTTGGGTGCTGTCCATGGCTGGACAAGGGTTGATAGTACTTGGATGGTAAGGTCAAGCTTTTCACCAACTGTTGTTATTAAATGTATACGTTTCTGTAATTGCTCATTTTTATGTAATGCACATTGAGCCTAGCCCCAGGTTGGGGTAATGCGCTATAGAAAACCACCTAATAATAATAATAATCCAATTTGACTACCTTTAAGTGGATTATTTGAAGATATAGAGCTCATCTTTGTCGATAGGACTCAGCTGTAAATAAATGACTCATCTGTTAAGTTAGCACTCACCTGTGAAGACATGGCTGATCTGTGAAGTTATGACTCACCTGTGAGGACATGACTCACCTGTGAATTTTTGACTCACCTTTGAAGACACGACCCACCCGTGAAGATATGACTCACCTGTGAAGATAGGACTCAATCTCCAGACTGTGATTGGACTGAGACTTGCAAACTGGCCATACGCCGTTTCAAGGTAGAATAATGGGAAGCCGCATAGCAACAGAAAAGATACATAAGGCACCAGAAACGCTCCTGTGTTTGAAAGTGTGTATGTGGGGAGGGGGAGGGAGAGGGAGGGTGAACAAGAGAATTAATAATCATAATATTTCATTGAATATGGTCGGTACTTATGTTTTTTAATGGGTTTGGAAAAGTGTGGGGGTGTGTGTTTCAGGGCTTCAAACTCAAAAAACAAAAACAAAAAAAACAACACACACACACACAAAACAAGACATAAAATACTACTAACATTTAAGGAACAAATATTCTAAATCTGCACGTTTTAACAAACACGTTTTTAAAATAAACTTACAAAGCTAAACAAAAAATAGACTTATGAAGCTAAGCAAAAAAAAAAAAAAATTTACGAAGCTAAAAAAAAGAACTTGTGAATCTAAACCAAAAATAAACTTACGACGCAGTGACGTAAGAATGGCACACCCACCGTTACTATTTTTTCCTTGACAAACATCTACGACCAAAAGAAAATATTCTTTTCAATAGGGCCCACCCCTAACTTGGTTGAAAACGGGCTCACCTCTAGGTTGGTAGAATGTGAGCTTTCAAATATTGTAGACCTTCTCTACATCCTCCCCGCCCACCCCCACCCCCACCCCCGCCAATCACACCCTTTTTTACTCTCCTTCGATTCAAGCTTAGCATGAAATAAGCACGCCCCATCAAGGTGTAGTCCTGTTAGGAAAAAAAATATTAAAATCGTGCGATTGCCTCCCTAAATATACGTAGCACCCTCCCCCTAAAATTTACTTAGCATTCTCACCGCCGCCGCTTTTGTAACACAGATAAGGAAACCTCCATATGTTTCCAAGCCCCACGGCGAACCCAATGCAAGACAGAAGGTAGTCCAGGCCTTTGCCCCATGTTTCTCTTTCATCGTAGACCGGTGGGCTGATTTCAATGCCATCCATACTTAGCTTTTGATGACACGAAGAGAGAAACTTGGTGAGATAAAGTTAAAGATAAATGATTTCTCTCCCCCCCCCCCCCACACACACACTTTTCTCCAATCAACCTTAAAAGCAAAACAAACAAAAAACAAAACAAAGGAAGAAAGATGTCCAAGAGGTAATACAAAAACGGATTCGAGATTGAAGAAAAAAACAGCAACACATTTACATATAGAAACACCGGCTTTGTTTTAATATTTCTAGATCACATTACTATTAATTGAATGACACTTTAAGGCTTGTTCATCACAATTAATTTAATGACACACCAAAGGCTCGTTCATCACAATTAATTTAATGACAGACCAAGGCTTGTTCATAATAATTAATTTAATGACACACCAAGGCTTGTTCATCACAATAAATTTAATGACACACCAAGATTTGTTCATCACAATTAATTTAATGACACACAAAGGCTTGTGTCATTAAGTTTTTTTTAAAATAGACTATTGATTGATTTTAAGCATTGATTTTTGTCTATTTCAATTAATTTTAACCAGATTTGAGTTATGCGATTATGAAATTGTAAAAACCTTCGTGTAGGACTGTGCGAAGGTTGGGGGGATTCCACCCCGAGCTCCATCTCCAGAGGGAGCCAAATACGTCATTTTCAGGCAAAAAAAATAGTATTAATATATATTTATATAATATACAATTTTATAGGAAGAGGGCGCCTAATTTCAATCTTTGCTTCGGTCACGCAGTGTGTTTGCCACGCCCCTGAGTTTGTGTACAGCCGTGGGCTCATTGCCTTGAAGCTCCAAATTTGTATAATTTTTATAACCAGCTGAATGTGGATCGTCTGACGTCATCTGATCTTTGTTGCTGCTAGGCACCATGTAAGCTCAATTTTGGGGAAGAACGTGTTGGTTAGTCTTCTCGTGCAATCTAGATTGCACACTGATTTAAACACACTGATTTAAACACACCGATTTAAACACACTGATTTAAACACACTGATTTAAACACACTGATTTAAATACACTGATTTAAACACACTGATTTAAACACACTGATTTAAACACACTGATTTAAACACACTGATTTAAGCACACTATTTAAACACACTGATTTAAGCACACTGATTTAAACACACTGATTTAAACACACTGATTTAAACACACTGATTTAAACACACTGATTTAAACACACTGATTTAACTGGAGCTTTGCCATGCAAAACAGAAGGAATTATTTATAACAAGTACGCACACACAAGCTAACACACAACGTAATATAGGCCTATATATATATATATATATATATGGTGGGGTGGCATATAAAAACATATATATATATATATATATATATATATATTATATATATATATATATATATATATATATATTTGTGTGTGGTATAATGTTTAACATTGTGAGTTGCTGTTTCCAACATAGTTATATAAGAGGTATTACCGCTATACTCTTATCTGGAGACGGCATCCCCGTGCGTTGTACGACCAGATCTACAGGAGTCGAGTCGCATTTCTTCAACTGGGTCAACATAATCGATTGACACCTGGAGACAAAAAAAATAAGGGGAGGAAAAAAAGTTCAACCCAAATGGTTTTGTTGTTTTTTTTTTAATTCGAGGGAGCTCACTCTGGTTGATTTAATCTTGTTACTACTCTATAATCCCATTCGAGCATTATCCGCCCCTTGGCAGCGGTATGCCCTAAATCAGTGGTTCTCAATCTTTCTAATACCGCGACCCTTCAATATATTGACTCATGTCATGGCGACCCCCAAACCACAAAATACTTTTTGTTGCTACTTCATAACTATAGGGTATATCTGTTTTCCGATGGTCCTTGTGAAAGGTTCGTCCGACCCCCAAAGGGGTCGATTCCCACAGGCTGAGAACCGCTGCCCTAAATGATTTCTTTGTAGAATAATTAATAAAATGGCTCTTCATTGTGAAAAAAATGGTTGCTGACACCCCCCGCCCCATGCCTTGGAGGTTGAGTCCTTAATAAATCGAGGTGGTAGCACAGAATTGTCAAAGGCAATACATGTAATAATAATTATTATTCTCCAGTGTTTTCCTGTCTTTTTTTTTATTGACACTTATTTTATATCTTATTCGAAATTCACTATCATGAGCAGTAGTAAAGTAGTTAATTAGTATCCGCATAATACAACACTGAAGACTTATTCCAAAACTAATCAAGTGCTATACGGACAAAAGCTATAAAACTTTTTCCTTACCCTCTGGTAACACCCTTAAATAAAATACTAGTTATTTTAAATGACTGGATATGTAGAGCTTTGAACGTTTTCTCTTTGATGTCTTTTTTTTTACTTTGTTTTTTTTTTAAATTACGAATGTAAAAACAAATTTAGAAGATATACACAAAAAGCTTTTCATTATGTTGTGTTTTTGTTTTCTTTGTTGCCGGAAGTCACGTGTCGTCCGCACCAACTATGATGAAACCTTTGATTTGCGCATTTTTTGGGGGATTTTCTCGTATTAATATGTTTAAAAGGTATTATGGTCAAATTATTTTGTTTTTTAGCCAGTCTCTCCATTAAGTCTGCTTTAAAAAAAATGCTTTTAACTTTGAGTATGACTTAACCTATACACATCACCATAAATATGATGCAGAATGATCAATACATTGATCGTGGGCCCTCAAGAAATAGAAGAAGAAATTGTGTATTTTAGTACGTGAGATGGACTCTCCCCAAGTAAGTCGAAAACTTACAAATTTCATGGGAAAGGAAAATTCTCATAAAAATATACTTGCCTATACAGACAGGGCTGGCACTTGGGTAGGCCGGGGGGGGGGGGGTGGGTGTAGGGCGATCGAACTGACGGCCCAGAGCCCCGCGCTTGTAGGGGCCCAGTTTAATATTATACTCCCAATATAGCATTGCCTTTCCTATTCCTATTTCTTAATTTCCAGATCAAAATATTCGGAGGTACAAAATAATCAAATGATAAGTATGTCCATTTCCCCGTGCTATCCCTCCAAGTTCATTGACGTGACGGCCCTAAAGGGAATTGTGAAGCTGCCTGTCTTGCAAACTATGAGCAGTGGAATTTTTTCAAATTTCTGTATGCCATGGTCACGTGGTAAGAGATCTTGCTTCATGTCAACACCGTCAGCAAGATCTTGCATAGATGAAAACGGTCTAATCCGTTTCTTCGCCAAATGCGGAGAAGGATTAGCATCTGCAATGACCACGGCAGAAGAAATTGCACCAGAAAGGAACACCAAGCCTATGTTTAAAGAACGCTGCAATAAGCCAAGAAAAAGGGGGGCAGTTTGAATATGAATCTAGAGACGAGACACAACAGACGCCTGAAGACTCTTTAAGGAAAGACCCTAAACCAGACGTTGAGATCTTGAAAGACACGTGTCGAAAGACGGCAACTTTACATTTTCACTTTTTTTTGGGGCTTTCCATAAGATATTCATATGAATCTGGATAATTTGAGCGAACACTGAGTTGATTGGGATATGGCTTTTTGAAAATTGAGGTTTTCTCGGGACAGAAATGTTTGGAATCTCTAGAAGAATTGTAGATCTTGAGAGAAATAATTCCAGGTGTAAAAACGTCAAAGGTCCCGAAAATGTAATTTGCTTAAAGGCCTCCCACCCTCTTTTTTTTTTTTTGCCGGACCAGATACGAGAGAATGATGGGCGAAGATATTGAACCTTCAAAAATTATGTCCCGTTTAAAAGGACCCAACCATAGTAGCGGTAGTTTAAAAAAATAAGACGGGCTGCGTTTGACATGACATCTCGGGGCATGACATCTCGGGATATGACATGTCGGGACATGACATCTCGGGGCATGACATCTCTGGACATGACATCTCGGGACATGACATCTCGTGACATGACATCTCGTGGCATGATATCTCTGGACATGACATCTCGTGACATGACATCTCGGGACATGACATTTCGGGACATGACATCTCGGGACATGAAATCTCGTGACATGACATCTCGGGGCATGATATCTCGGGGCATGATATCTCGGGGCATGATATCTCGGGAATGTGTTTGATTATTTTTAATGAAGCAAACATTTTTTACAGATATGATGTGGGTGGGGGGATCTATGTGTAGAGATGAATGACATCGGTCAGAGTGGAACGATGTCATAGTGTCGGTCAGGGCCATCAATTGGCTGAATGGGATAATGATGAAGAGTATGCTATATTTATGTGTGTTTCAAAGTCTTTAACTCATTATTTCTGTTAAATGACGCCACTTAATGGAATGCTATAACACTCACTACACACGATAAGTCTGGTGTGCAATTTCAAATCTCAACGCATCGTCGATTTAACTACTGTATTTCAAAACATACGCATTGTTAAAATATCGACCATTACCACGGTAGACAAAGAGTTTGTCAAAGTTGGTTTTGTTGTACACGTGATGTTTTATGAAGGATGTTATAAATCCTCCGCGGCTGCACCTCCATTGCTGTGGCGTAGCGAGCTTAACTCGCGCCCGGGGCACAATACTTTTTTAGCACACCCCCCTATTCGAAAACAATACAATATTATATGTAAAATATACCATTTGGCACCCCTTTGTAAGTAGCGCCCGGGGTATGATACCCCCCTCGCCCCCCCCCCTCGCTACGCCACTGCTCCATTGTGACTGAATTTTAAAAAAAGATACATAATAATAATAAAAAAGAATAAAGTTTATTTGAAAAATCACGCTTCATCCCCAAAGGCTCGAAGCGCGGTATAAAGTCAACCATATTAAAAGATAAATGAAACAATCTAAATTTTACCACATTGAAATATAAAACGCAACAATACAAAAACTACATACGAGCATTACCCATTCAAAGTTTTCAACCCTTGCAACAATAAACAACGCAAGCCAATATACATCTAGGAGATAATAGCTAGCTGGAAAAGGTGGTAGACAACATCACCCCAGCAGGTGTTTGCGAAATAGATGTGTTTTCAAATCAGTTTTGATATAATAGTAAGCAATGTCTTTCGGCTGTGGGTAGTCTTTCTGGTCTCTATACCAAGAGAGCCAGTTGGGACTTCAAAAATCTCAACATGATTGTCAAAAAAGGGTTTAAAAGTTAATTGCGCAATAGCGCTTGGGTGTCAATGAACGTCAGTATGATGTAAATTAAAGCTCAAAATATTTATTGATCTCAAAGAGAAGTTTTCCGAAGAAGTTTTCCGAATAGTCTATCATTGAGAGCTCTGGCTTTCATTAAATTCACTGTATCGGTAAATGGTTTAAATCATGCAATCACTGAGGTTGGTTTTTGTTGTATGTATGGACACTGTATAGTCCACACGCATTTTAATCACCTTGTCCAATGAAGCAGATCCGACCTGTCCCGTGTCGCAGGCCCGCCCTGTCCAGTGTAGCAGGTCCGACCTGCCCAACGAAACAGGTCCACCCTGTCCAGCGAGCCAGCTCCGCACTGTCCAGTGTAGCAGGCCCGCTCTGTCCAGCGAACCAGGTCCACCCTATCCGGCGTAGCAGGTCCACCCTGTCCAGTGTAGCAGTTCCGCTCTGTCCAGTGAACCAGGTCCACCCTGTCCATTAAAAAAAACAACTCTGAAGTTGAGCAAAGAAGAAAAAAGGTTACATCCGTGTCAAGACCACCAATCTACTTCCTACGCCATTATCTGGTAACACGAGTTTATGTCTATATACCTATATATAATATGTATCAAATAAATGTTAGCATATTCTGCCTAGCCAGGATAAGGGGGAAAACTCTGTTAAATCAGCACTTTACAAGGTGATTAGAGCCAAAATTACACTACTATTTAAAAGGTGATTAGAGCCAACATTACACTACTATTTAAAAGGTGATTAGAGCCAACATTACTACTATTTAAAAGGTGATTAGAGCCAACATTACACTACTATTTAAAAGTTGATTAGAGCCAACATTACACTACTATTTAAAAGTTGAATATTGACAATAAAAAATGACTTTCAGTCTATGATAAGTGGACCTCTGGTGCTCACCGACTACGGGCATAGGAAGATGGGGGCCGAGTTGCGGTTCACCCTTATTTTGTGGCGCCGTTTTTGGACCACCTCACATACTTTGTGCATAATGGGATTTAAAACTCAAAAGAAATCATCTTCAATACAGCATGTTCGCTGGCCCAAAATTTTAAAGGTTAGAAAGCTTTTTTTCAACGTGGCGCCCACGCCCCACATGGCGGTAATTTCATTGTCAAGAGTGGGGCAATTCAAAAAATGAGCTGTATAGAATTTGAAAACCAATCGTCTTGAGGCGCATTTGAATGCCAAACATAGTTGTCATATTATTTCATATTTAAACTACTTTCAAACATTAAAGAGAAATTTTGAAGAAAAAAACAACAACCTAAAAGTCTCTGCTGACTGCTCATACTGCAACTGTCAATCGTACTCTTGGGGCTACTTAAGAAATTTCTTTACTAATAGCTAAATCCGGGGGGGGGGGGGGGATTATATCATAGTAGAGAATGTAATCAAACCATCAGTATCAGAATTTCTTAAAACTGTTCTGGAAAAAGATGACAAATGAAAGCTGTGCCACTCAGTAACAATACTGTTAGCAAAAAAAAAAAATAATTAAAAAATTGATGAAATCAGTGAATATTTTGAATTACAACTTGTTGAAAAGCTGAGAAAAAAAATTCTCAGTTCAAACGGATGAATCAAATTTGAGAGACAGTGACGCCGTATTTATAACTTACTTAAGATATATTGATAAAGGAGATGTTGCTGAAGAAATTTTGTTAAGTAAATCATTAGAAAGCACCACTACTGTCCAATATATATCATCATCATCATCATCATCAGGTCCCGTAGTCCTTCGACCGTTGGGGCGCCACAGATGACATGTACACTATTCTTCTCCATTCCTCTCGGTCTTCTGCCCTACGCATAGCATCGCCTAGTTGTAATCCAGTCCATTCCTTGATATTATCTTCACATCTTTTTCTTTGTCTTCCTCTTCTTCTCCCTCCTCTAGTAGTGCCCTGCAAGATCTCTTTGGCGAGCCCTTGTTTTCTTGTTTTTTAATATATTATTTTATATAATGAGCTAAAACATTAATTAGATGTCATTAATATACCAATGAAAAATATAATATCTTGTGCTACAGATGGTGCTCCCAATATGATGGATAAGAAATGGCTGCTTAAAACTGGTAACGCTGAGAAACCAGAAATGCTTCTTGTGCAATGTGTTATTCATTTGGGAAAACTTGGTAGCTAAAAATATTTCGCAAGTTCTTAATGAAGTACTACATCCAGTTATAAAAAGTATAATTTAAGCTAATGCCAAGTAGCAACGTCTCTTAAAGCTATTTTGTGAAGAACAAAATGCAGACAATGTGAGACGTTTACTTCACAATGAAGTAAAGTGGCCCTCGAAAGTAAACTGCTTGAAAATATGTATGGAACTATTTGATACTCTTGGTGACTTTTTAAGTGAGAGACCTGAAACTATAATCTGTTAGCAGTGGATGGTAAAGCATTTGTGAGTTATTTAGCCGATATCTTTGAAATACGAAATGTATTAAATAACCAGCTTCAGGGAGCAAATAAAACTCTAGTAGATGCAAAAACGAAAATACTTGGATTCATTTCATTTGTTGAATTGTGTCAGAAATATGTTTTGCAACAAAAATTTTGAAAAGTTTCATTTGCTAAAAAAAATGTAAAGTGAATGATGTCCCTGATGCCCATTGTAATGATAGAGCAACACCTGACTATTCCATGGGAAGATGATAGCAGCTAGAAACTATACTATAAATTTGTTAGCTATACTGACAATAATCATATTTACACTTCCGCAAACAATGATATTTAGTCTTAGTCTTTAACAACCTTTTCATTGATTCTGCATTGTAAAATTTAAATGTAAAAACTTTTTAACTTGTTTAAAAAGCTAAAGATGTAATAAAATGTTTTGCCTACATTTTTTTGTTACCGATATTAAAAATACATCAGCACAAATTAAAACGTATTTATAAATTTATTTGTATTATAATTATTTATTTTTTTTTTGGGGGGGGGGGGGTATAAAATGTTGGCATAATGAAATACGGGGGGGGGGGGGTCAAAAGTTTGACAGTTGTTGACAGGGGGGGGAGAGGGTAAAAAATTGCGTAAAAATTGTTGACGTAATTAATGGACGACCCCATAATGGGGGCATAGGATTTTTAGAAAGGCTTCGGTGGGGCATGGCACAAAAGAAGGTTGGGATACACTGGATTAGAATATCAGTAGGAATAATTATAATTGTTAACGATCGATGTGGACTGGTCGTGGTCTTGTCATGGCCATGGGACTAAATTATTTTTTAGCCTAAACATGGTTCATTTATGGCTTTGAAATAATTATTATTTGAAAAAGAATAAATTAGGTCAACCATAATAAGCTTTGCAAATCTTACCTACCATTTTTCCCCTGAAAATATTTTACATCAGCCTTTATTGAAATTGCACGTCAGTATGCCAGTATGCTAACTAATCATTAATACCTATAATTATTTTAGTTTTAACTAAATTTCGGAAATAAAATAATCAAAATATGTGCTAAATTATTAAAACTGGTTTTATAGAATGATTCTTATCCGTGTGACTTGTGCGACATACCTACTACTGTCCACAGATTTTAATTTAGTTTTTCCACCAAAAATAATAAATAAATAAAATACATATTTATGAGCCCTGCCCACAACAGCTGCAGCATATTAGCAATTTTTTCCGTTCATTTTTTTCAAGGAATTAAACTCCAATGTAGTAAGTTGTCCGTGACTTTAAATGATTTAGAACCACTGGTATAACCTTTTCACTTTTAAAGTTCGGGTTTTCCCAAAAACATTTAAGTCATAAGCTTTCTTGGTACTTTCCATGTTTAAAACGTCATAACGAAACAGAAAAACAAATTCCAAGAACTGGACGAGGGGAGAGAAGTTTTTTTTAATTATGTATTAAAATGTGGCTCTTGCAAGAATTAGGAGCTGCGCATTTGGTGCAAATTAGACTATGATCTTTTTGCATTTTCTTCAGTCGTTTAAGTCAGGTTATTAAGTTAGAAAGAAGGTCTAAATTAGCCGAAAGTAGTAATGTGTCGTATCATCACTGTGAATACTGTGATGTCTCTTACTGTGATGTCTCTTCTCATAGAAAATGTTTGATGATTAATGACAATGACGACTCAATCATACTTTTTATAGTTAAATTATAAAAACAAATATAATTTATGTCCTAGTTATTTTCATTTTTAATTCTATTTAATACATTCTTTTTTTTTTTTGGACTGAAAAACTTAAGTTGATAACTTTTCCAGATGGGCAGTATTGGACGTGGTAAGCCTAGATTAAATATCTAATTAACGTCTAGTATACTATAGATAGTGCCATTAACTAATTACTAACAATGAATAATGTTTTATTAATTGAAGTGCATAACTCAATACTTCTATACACTTTGACTATGATACTCATACTGTGTTCAATACTGCAGGCCTACTGATACTGGCTACTATGTAACTATGACTTTACTATAGGCCTATGATGTAAAATGTCAGTTAATAGTTGGTAATATAGTAGCTCATATTAATTAGGAGCACATATGGTAGCACAATTAAGTTTGAATTTATAGTATGTCATTTATTTTGATGAATAAATCGTGGCAAATTATTATATTTTTCAGTATCCAATTGAAATTTGACAACCAAAATGGAAGACGAAGATGATCCAGTTTTAGCTGCTGCTAAGCAAAATCCTGGGTATGGTTTTGATATTAGTTGATCATGATTAGGTTTTAAAAAAAAATTAATTGCTTTTAAAACAAAACTGATACCACAAAATCCTCTAATAATTTTTTTATATAGAAGTTTCGAGCCTCCGTAAAATATCTTAGTTTTATATATTATACACCATAAAAAGGTGATTATAAGAGTTTTTTAAAAAGGACACGGTGATAGAAGTCCAGTATCAAAGGTAATAGATAATTGTGAAAAATAAATTAAAATATTTTAAATATAATTTAGGACTTACCAGAAGCAGGTGGAATTACAAATTGTTTACTATTTAAAAATTTAAAAGGGTCCTACATTTATTTTTATCAATTCAACCAGTGGGACAACATACATTTAGAAATGTTTTATATAATAAAGATCTTAATTGTGTTGAATACAATAACTCATTTCTCTAATTAACTTGTCTTTAACTACTTAGGCGCAAGCCAGTCCGCATTCCTACTGAACAAGAGTTGGAGCAAATGCTAACAGAAAAAGATCCATCTCTAGTTTTGTTGCGGCTTAGTAGAGCTGATGGTTCTTTGGACAAACTGTTTAATGAACTTGGTACAGTGAGAGGATTGTCTAAACTGAAACTAACTATCAAGGTTCTTGGAAAGGCACTGGGAAACCAACAGGCTGGGCAAATCCAAGCTGTAATTGATGTAATAACATTGTTCATTAATTTCCCTGCATTTCATGAGAAGATTGTTTCCAGCTTGCAAGGGTTAAGAATTGATCAAATTGATGAACAATTCATCAGATCCATCATCATTATTTTGATGGTAGCTGCAGAGAAGCAGCCAAATGTAGCAGCAAAGAGCTTTTCTCAGATGTTTTTGCACCTTGAAGATATTGTCAATGAGAAATTCCCAGAGCTTATCAGAGAAAAAGACATTCTGAAAAAAAATTTGCTTCAGGCAAAGAGGATTGCAATGCAAGAGGAGGAGAGAGATGAGAGAAATGAAAGATTTGTCCCAGATGAGGAGATTGATCCCAATCTTTTTCGTCAACTGAGCATCTTTCCAACAGCCGAAGATCTTGACCCAACTGGAGAAATATCTGTCCGTGCCAATAAGACTAAAGGTCGCTACAATAACATAAATGAATATCTAGACATTCAGGTGAGAAAACTTTGTAGAAACTTTCAAAATTGATCTTATCTTACTTTGAGAGCAAATAATAATTGTATAACCTCTTTGATGAAGCTATAGCTTGAGGTGTCATTGGTTCATCTCGGGGAGTTATGCCAATGTGTATGTAGCAAAATAGGCCTTTTAGTTTCACATACACACAATGAAAAAAAAATTTATTGTGTATAAAAATCAAGAAAATTATTCATGCATACTTTTTTAAAAGAAAATATATATTTTAAAATGTAGAAATTTTCTTTTAATTTAATTTTCAGTTTCGACTTCTGAGAGCAGATTTGATTATTCCACTCAGAGAAAACATCAACAGATATTTGGATGGAGAAGAAAAACATGAACTGAGTGGAATTAATGTCTATTCTCAAGTGAGTCTCATATTATAAATTGTCAATTAAAGATATCACTGGAGAAAAAAGATTCTCATTTTTTTGCTTTATATCTTATTTTAAATAAATTAAGTAAATTTTGCTGAAATGATGTTTTAGATTTTTTAAAACTTCCCTAAGCCAATAGGTTAATCTAAAATAAAAAGTGCATAACCCTCTTTTAATTTAATTTTCTTTTTTTTAAAATGAAGTAAGCAAATTGCAGTGGCGCCAAAGGGATTGTGAAGGGGATGGTCCGCCGCAGGTGGCAATTTTTGTATTTATATTAAGGGTTTTTTTTTGCATGGATGTGTGCAGCAAAAAGCTCAGCCCACCTGGGCGGCCCCAACCCTAGATGACAAATTATTAAATAAACAAGTCTTGATGTATGCATTTATTATCTAAGCTTTATAAATTAACCATAAAAAATCAGCAGGTTTGAATTTAAAATTTTGTTATTTGTTTATGTTATGAAAAATTCTGCCATGTCTTAGATAAAATTTAAGTTACAAAATATAAAATAATTTTGTTAAAATATTCTTAACGGATGAATAATTAAATGTAGGTATTTGATTTTATTGCAATATACTTAATTTCAGGTCAGGATTGTCCGTCCCATATGCCACGATAAAGGTCTATGTTTCCGCTTGTCCTTTGATGTCTACAGACACAGAAGAGTCAACTGGAAAATATCCCAGAGATTGAAATATGGATCTTTGCTCTGTTTGTCAGCCGATAACTTTCAGTCCTATCAATGTGCTGTGGTGGAGAATCGAGAGCCAAAGGACCTGGAAAAGGGTCTTGTAGATGTCCAGTTTATTCTGGATGGGGACAGAAATGAAGGCTTCATGAGGATAATTGAGGAATCAAGAGACAAAAGATTCATTATGGTTGAGTCTCCATCATACTTTGAGGCATATAAATACGTGCTGACTGGACTTCAGAACTTCACTGAAAACAATTTCCCTTTCTGGAAGTACATTGGGGAGTGTAACAAAAATATCGACTCGCCCAGGTATATTCGGGATTTACAACAGCCAAATTTAGATTTAAGACCGCTTGTGGACAAGCACTTTAAAATAGTAGAAAATTCCACAGAGGCTCCAGAGTTCATCGAACAAGCAAGAACCGCTGCAGCTGTTAATATATTGGATTTAGAGTCATGGCCAAACCACAACACATTAGGTCTAGACACATCACAATTTGTCGCCTTGCAATCTGCACTGACCAAAGAGTTTTCAATCATCCAAGGTCCACCCGGAACAGGGAAAACCTTCATTGGCCTCATGGTGATGAAAGCCTTGCTTCACAACAAGAAATTGTGGGTAGGAAATGATGAATCAAAACCAATCCTGCTGGTGTGTTACACCAATCACGCCTTGGATCAGTTCTTGGAAGGGATCTTAACCTTTTTTCAAGGAAAACTGGTCCGGGTTGGTTCTAGGAGTAAAAGTGAGATGCTGGAGGATTATAACTTGAGAGGAATGAGGAACAGGGCCAGGGAAAACCGAACAGTCCCTATGGAAGTTCACCTAGCGAAATCAGAGCAAAGACTCCAGATGAAAAATAAGAAAGCAGAAATTCACGTTGAGGCTGCAAAACTTGAAATACTTGAGAGAGAAATTGTCAAAGAAAAGTTCCTCAAAGAATTCATTCACCCAGTTCAATATGAAAATCTCACTTCAAAATCAGGCAATCAAAGCATCATAGCCAAATGGCTAGGAATAACTCTTGACACAAATAAAATAGAGAAGCAGGCACAGGAACAAATGAAATCCCAGAGAAGTCCACAAGCTGTAAACGAACAAGAAGGAAATGCTGCTGGTATAGAAATGGCGGTGGATGAAGAAGAAGAGGATGATGAAGATAATGACCTTGACCTGGTTGTTGAGATGAATGTCCAGACTCCAAACAATCGACACTTGGATGTGGATGATGATGAGGATGATGATGGGCTTGACGACACCCAGGAAGACCTGTTTGCAGAGCTGCTAGAAAACCTGGGGGATGACTTCATGGAGTTGGTTAGAAATGTCAACAGAAAACTTGATCAAGGGGACATCGAAGCAGTCAGGATAAAGAAGGAGAACATTGCCTTCAATATAAGTGAGTATGGTGAAGAAGACATGCCGTCCGGTTTGAGTAAAGAGGAAAAAGAACATTGGAAAAGTCTTAGGCCTTTAAAAAAGAAATATAGGGGCATGCTGTTGAACCACCTTCAGAAAACAGACAGAATGGCGGAAGAGGAGGTTGAGCAGATTTACAACCCTTGGAAAATTAATCGAAACAACAGGTGGAGACTTTATCGGTATTGGGTGGACTCATACAGCAGGCAAATTAGAGGGGCGATAAGAGATTCCTCACATGAGTACGAGGAGCTGGCCAGGAGATACCAAGAAATCCTGCACCAGGAAGATAAAGTGATTCTGGAGAAAGCCACCATCATCGGGATGACCACCACAGCGGCCGCTAGATATCAAGGCATTTTACGGGAAATCGGGCCAAAAATTGTCTTGGTGGAGGAAGCTGCTGAAGTGTTGGAGGGTCATGTGATTACCTCCCTTACAGACCAGTGTCAACATGTTGTTCTCATTGGCGATCACAAACAGCTGCGACCAAATCCTGCTGTTTACAAGTTGAAGGAGAAATACAATTTGGACATTTCGCTTTTTGAAAGACTTGTGATGAATGATTTTGAGTACAAGCGTTTGAAATACCAACATCGCATGCGTCCTGAAATCTCCAGACTTCTTAAAATTCCTGACCTTTACCCAGATTTAGAAGACCATGACATAGTTCATGGCTACCCTCACATTAATAAAGTCAAAGGAGATGTGCTTTTCATTCAACATTCTGAGAACGATGAAAGAGAAGAGGACACAAAAACTTTCAGCAACCAGTACGAAGCCAAGTTCTTGATTGGTTTGTGTGAGTATCTGCTACAGCAGGGCTACACAGCCAAACAAATCACCATCCTTTCCCCCTATGCCGGACAGATTCACCTGATCAAAACTCTGCTGGAGACATTGCCCAGGTCTCAAAATACAGTAAAGAAAATCAAAGGTATGAGGATATCGTCTGTCGATAATTACCAAGGAGAGGAAAACGACATTATTTTATTGTCACTGGTCAGAAGTAATGAAGCCAATGAAATTGGATTTCTCAAAGCAAACAACAGAATATGTGTAGCTTTGTCTCGTGCTAAAATGGGACTGTATGTCATGGGGAACTTTGCTGGACTTTGTCAATCCAGCCCTTTAATCAAAAGTATTACAATGGAAGCCAAACGGCTTGGGTATGTGAAAAATAATCTGGTGCTGGCTTGTGGGAAACACAAGGGAGGAGAAACCATTATTGAAACACCAGAAGACTTCAAGAAAGTTCCAGAAGGTGGTTGCCTGCAGCCTTGTGAGACCAGACTGGACTGCGGACACAGCTGCAAGAGAATCTGTCATGCAGATGACCCAGATCATAAGTTTGCTGAATGTTATGAGAAATGCCAGTACAAATGTGATAAATGTAATCACAACTGCAATGGTGACCATCGGTGCGGAGAGCATGACTACTGTAGGAATTTGGTAGAGAAACGTATCCCTATGTGTGGCCATAGGCAGAGAGTGCCCTGCCACTTGGCACCTAACGAATTTGAGTGCAAAGATAAGTGCCAGGAGCTTTTACTATGTAGTCATCAGTGTCCAGGGCAGTGTGGGAAAAAACACTCTCATATTGATGTGAAGTGCATGGTGTTAGTAGAAGTAAGAACACTTTTACATATTTTTCTTAGACTTAAGAATTTTTGCATATTTTAACAATATAAATTTTGTCACTGTAAATCTATATTCTCTGTTTAAAATCACATGGAAATATCTCCATAAATTCTTCATAATATATTTAAATTGACATGCACACACACAAAAGTCAACTTATCAATTTACTGCCTTTTTCATTTCCTTTCCTTTATTGGTCTCTCAAAGTGACTAATAGTATCAGTTGAAGAAGAGACAATTGCACCCATGGAGTTCACATAGATAGGATTGAAGTTTCGCAGGTTCATGATTAAATGAACATGATATTGAATTGTTTAAATCTCTTTTTTAAGGACCAGAATATAAGGTCTGCATCTAATTGTTTTCTTTTTAATGAGAAAGAAGAAGACAAAAATTAAATGAAAATCAAAAAAGAACTTAAACATTAATTACATTTGAACTCAAATTTACTCCTTTTTGAATAAATATGCATTTCATTTGAGTTTTTTTTAGGTACATTCATCAACATGTTTGAACCAAACCAAATTTTGTGTCTATTAACTTGAAGTTATCATGATAATTTATGGCAAATTTAAGACATATTTCTGTGAATATGCAGGTGACGCCTCAAAATTGTGGCCATAACAGATTTAATACTGAATGTTGGAGATCTGGTGTAGGCAGGGATTTTGAATGCACCGAGCCATGTCACACTGTTCTGGAATGTGAACATTTGTGTACTGGGACTTGTGGAAAATGTCAAAATGCCCGTCTTCACATGAACTGTCAGGAAAAATGTAAGAAAATACTCATCTGTGGACACTCGTGCAAGGACACATGTGGCAGTTGCCCTCCATGCACGTAAGTTAAACTGGTGCTCTAACTGTATTCTAAATGCACTTTAAAAATTTTGACTAACAAACATAATGGAAAGAAATTATGAAAAATTCTACTAATTTTAAATAAAATGTTTCCAATTAATAGATGTATTAATCTTATCTCAAAACCCATCTTATCCTAACAGCTACAAAGATTATTGATCTAATAATATATTTGTTTAAAGTTAAAAGTGCATTTACATTATGGTAATAAGGTGGAGAGACTGCAATAATAGGTTAGGTAAAAGAATATGAGCGATACATAGTATGGGAAAGTCCACAAAATAACTGCATTGTAGTAACCGAGCAACAGGAATGTGCCTCTCAGATACCACATTGCAGCTAAGTGTTTATTTTAATTTTATATTGCTTTTACTGTTGTTTGTTCACTATGGAAGGCTTCTTGTCGACATGTTCATTGTTTTATAGCATCTTTTTTTTTCAGGTTTTCCCATACTTTGTTTTGCTAATATCTTTTTGCATATGCATTAGAATAGAATAATGTAACACCCCTAGTTAACTGTGAATTTTCACACGACACTAATAGCCTAGTGATTTGATGAGAATCATGTAAAGCACGAGAAAAGAAGGGACTAGTTTTTCATAGCGGAGGGAGAACTCATGATTTTTTGAGTAGAGCGAGTGTGCACGATTTATCTTAAGTGTGAGCAGACATATTGGATTTCTAAAAAGGACCATTGAAGTAATTTTTGGATGGAGTATTATTGATCGTGTTTGCAGGGCCGGCCTTAGGCCATTGCAACCTATGCGGCCGCAATGGGCCCCGCACTTTCATAGGCCCCGCCCCGAATTTATTTTCTAATACAAAATCTTAATTTTCACTTATTATCCTTATTCCTACCCAGAAAGGGCCCCGTGCAATCCGTTTCGCATAGGGCCCCGCAATTGTTAGGGTCGGCCCTGCGTGTGTGTGTATATTATATATTCTTTACATTGTAACTATGCTTGCTACAAGGATGTCCTAACAACAAGGAATTATTTGTATTATTCATACTGCGTAAATCATCAAATTGGACCTATTCAATTCTTGAGAGAGAGTTTGTATTCAAACAGTTTGAGGAGTATTAGTTAACATTGTTACAATAACAATTGTTAGAATTGTTACAAATAACATAGTTTTTAAAGCTTTGATGTTTTCTAATGTATACTTTACTTTATCATCCACATATTTCATATAATGATATCTTGGAACAATAAAAGCAGACCATCATGTAATCATTTGTGCTTCCTTACTTTAACAAATGTTAATAATAATGAGATAATGATCCTTCCAGGCAAAACTGTGACACAGCATGTGTCCACTCCCATTGCCCAAGAAGGTGTGGAGAGCTGTGTACAGCTTGTGTTGAGCCCTGTACCTGGACATGCAGGCATGAAAAGTGCTCTGATCTTTGCTGCCAGCCTTGTGAGAGAGAGACATGTGATGTGCCATGTCCCTTGAAGAAACAATGTGGGCATAACTGTGCTGGGCTTTGTGGAGAAAAGTGCCCAAGGCTGTGTACCATCTGTGACAAGGAAGTATGTGATGTTATTTTAAGTTGCTTTTTTAGTGGTCAAAACTTCAATAATTAATGCATTTTATATTTTTTAAAAAAACATTAATTTTTTCCTTGATTTAAAAGTTGCATATGATATAAATTTTAAAAGACAAAACTATAAATTTGTTGTTCAAGTTCCAGGAATTGATATATGAATTATTCCCAGGAACTCTACAAATGTAGCCTATCATTTCCAGGAACTAATCTGTGACAGCCTCTATGGTTATGATGGTGATCCAACGACACTCTTTGTTGAGCTGGACTGTGGTCATGTCCAAGAAGTTGAGTTTGTGGATAACTGGATGACCACTTCCACTAGTGAAGACTCAGACCAAAAGGCTATTGGTCTCAAGGGATGTCCAGTTTGCAAGACTGCTGTAAGAAAATGCCAACGCTACAATAAGCAAATTAAGGTACATTTGCTTATGTAAAACATTTTTTTAAAACTACTACTTATGACATATTTGTAGTTTACATTGACATTGTTGGCTGAGAATATTATTTAAATTTTATTCAGAGTTGTAAAAAGTTGAAATCACAGGTTTCTTTTTGCTTTTCCATTTGCCATCTCAGTTTAAAATTTGATTGTATTTATTTAAATTTATATTTCAAGCCCATTTGGAATTATTACTTAAATAATCTTTTATTTATCACATTTGAAAATTAAATTATTATATTATACATATTACAAAAACTAATTTTCAAGTAGGTCTAATGACTTCTCCCCATACAGGAACAACTGTGCCTCATAGAAAGTGTCAAGCGTAAATATATTGGAGAGAATAAGAAGCTCAGGAAACAACAGTTAGATGAAGTTGTTGCCCAAACTGGTGGTCAAGAAAGAATTATGATTGAAACATTTCTTGAACAAGGTGAATTTAATATAATTTTTTATTTTTTTTATTTTTTTTTTAAATTGTCATGATTACTATAATTTAAATATTAAACTATGCCATCAGAAATATATACTTACCAAAAATTAGGTACTAATGGAGATTTGAACAGTTGCATGTTATTATGTGGGAGAATTAAAAACATCCTGGATTCCATGTCATTTTTATTAACATCCAAGATGTTACGTTTTGGGAATGAAAATGTTAATATCATTAAAAAAATTCAGTGGCCCTTGCATGATTTGCTGATGCAGCATTAGCATTGCTAACCAGAATTATTTAAATATTTTATACAGCTGGTTTTCATACTGTTATGTACTACAATATGCTTTTATAAATTTATTCTGCTTTAATATTTGGCTCGTTAGATGAACTATACTTAACAAAGGACTGAAAACCCATGTAAAAAAGAGAAACAGTACCAAAGCTAGTGATATTAGCAATAATCAATTTTATTAAAACTTATACTTAAATATATAGAAATAAAAACTAGATTAGTTTACAACACAGCGAGTGAACAAGTACCAAAGCTAATGATATTAGCAATAATCAATTTTATTATTCTAATAAGTTAATATAAAAAAAAATTAAATATATAGAAATAAAAACTATATATATGTTAACAACACAGCGAGTGAAAAAGTATAATAACTAGAAAAGTGCAAATATTAATCCACACACACAGTGAAAACAGAAATTCATTCGCCGGATAGAATTTCTCACTCTATGTACAGTAGTATAATGTAGACCCTTCTGGAAACTTTCCCAATCGAGGGTGGTGGGGGAAGGAGAGGCAGATTTAATTGGTGGTGTCAAAAACAAAAGGGAAGGTAAGGTTGCATACCAAATGTTACTGTACCGCATCACCTGTTTAACTCCCCAACATCACAATGGAGACCTCAGTTATCTAACAGATTTACAAGCTTGACACTATTTACATACAAAGACCAACTAAAGAAGACCTGCACATTTTTCACCATTGTCTAAGTCAGATGACAAATGGCTGCTTAATAAAGATCATGATTGTTCCTAATAAATGTTTCTTTTTAAGCTTTGCTTTTGTATTTTCTTCCCAGCAAACCAAGAGTGTCTTAAACTGTTCTAAAATATTCCATTCACTAAAGCTCTGCTTTTATAAATTTTACCCAGGAAACCAAGTGTTGTCTGAAATAATTCTTGAAACCCAGATCAACCAGGTGAATCTCTTCAGGCGAATTTATGCTTTACGTCGTGTGGTGGAGGAATGCAAAAACAGGTGGCAGCAGAGAGTTCCCACATTTAATGCAATCCTTGAAGATCTTGATCGTTTCTCAGAGTGGACTAGACAGAAAAGAACAATTTTCTCTGGCCAGAATAAAAGTGATGCAGAAGAAGAACTGGCCAGGCTCAGTATTCAAATTGACCTACTTAAAGTTGAGGGCAACATCAGTGCCAGGGACATCCGTGACACTCTTCCTAATCGATACCTCATCAATCTTGGCAAGTTTATTACGTAAGGATTGCTTAATTCTCAAAGATGGCAGCTATTTCTGCGGACTTCCTGATTTCTTGGCTATGTTATTATTTTTACAAAATGTGAACACTGTCAACCAATGAACCTTATTTGAAATTAAATTAAATTAAAAATGAGACACAAACAATTTGTGTAAATAAAACAATGTATGTTAAGCTTTAATTATGATTACATGATATTCAAACATTGCAGCAGCAAATGCCTTTATCAATGCAACAAAAAACATTAATATAATTATAAATTAAATTTACATAATATATATAATTATATACCAATACCTAAAATGAAAGAAAATAAAAGTTTAAGAATGATCACTTGTCCATTGCAAAAACAAAGATCAGAAGAACTGACTTGTGCCCATTTTTATTATTTTCTTTCATTACATGCACAGATATGATAAATATATTATATAATTTTAATTTATAATTATATTAATGTTTTTTTGTTGTGCTTTTGCCGAAACATATGACTCTGCATATTGTGTAATTGTAATTAAAGCCTAAAAATATATATTATTTTTATTTACACAAATTTTTTGTGTCCCATTAATCTACTTAAAAGCATCAAAGAAGTCCAACCCTCTTATAATTTTTTTTATCCAGATCACAAACTTGGTATTGTATATGCTATGGAAGGATACATAATTTAAATCTACATTTTGATGTTCGACTATATTTACTGTAACTGTAATGAATAGGGATGAAAAATGTTTCAATAAATTTTGTTTAATGAAACTCAAAGTAGCCTATAACTTTCACTTTTCTATTGAATTTACATGCCTTACAGTAACTTGTCAGCATCTGGAAAGATCAGTAAACAGTTGATAGATGAGTGCCAAGAACTTTGTGAAGAACTGAAAAAACTCGTCCCTGAGAGCCACATTGCGCTGACCAACCAGGAGAGAATGGAGATAGTGAAAGCTGTCAATGTCAGCCAAGGAGCTTGGTACAAGTGTCCAAATGGTAAGCTAATCTGAACTAGTTGTGCAGGCACTTGTAGAAAATAAATGTTTTTGTCTGTTTACAGTGACAGATTTTTGCAAAACATATTTCTTTTCACACTAACAACACTCTTTAAAATTTTAATATGTGAGCATTAAAAAAAGTCTGCTCTATTTTATAAGGCAGTCTTTAAACCTTTATATTACAAACAATGCAAAGGATGTATATTTTTTCAATAGAGTTGGTATTTTTTTTTTCAATTTTCACTTGTTCGTCGTCTGTTTTACAAGGTCACATTTATGCCATTGGTGAGTGTGGCCAAGCCATGGAAGAAACTCGATGCCCGGAATGTAAAGCTAAGATAGGTGGCACAAACCATCGCCTGGTAGAAACCAATGCAATGGCGCCAGAAATGGATGGAGCTGAGAGACCCATTTGGAACAATATTGCTGCTGATCAAGAGCTGGCAATGAGGCTGCAACAGCAATTCAATGACAGAGTAGGTTAAGCAATTAAACAGTGTAGCTTAGATAATTACTGTATTAGTTACTACATTCCCAGAAACATTTTCATGTGTTATTATCACATTTTAACAAAAAGATTAATCTTAAAATTTGGAATTCTAGTAGGTCCTAATATACTTTTCCGTGTATCTGCCTTCTAAACCTCAATTTTTTAATTTGGAGTTCCATCACTAGATTTGGATCATTTGCAGAAAAAAGTATCACTTTATTATTTCCAAGTAGATAAAAAATTATTTTTGTCCTACTTTGAACAATTTTTACGATTTTGTTGTAAATCTATTTTTTAAAGAATACCACTTGATTATTCAAGTAAGGGTTGTGATAAAACTTTAAATAATTCTTTTTAAAAATCCCCAAAAAACAAATTAATGGTGGACTAACTTGATGATGAAATAAAAAACTTGTGATTATGCAAAAGGAAAACACAAGTCCACCAAGAATCAACAAGAAAAGGAAGGTCATCACAATTCTGAATTTCCCTTTATGAAACAAAATGATAATTTTAATTCATACAGTTTAAACACATCTAAGTTTAAGATAAACTTAGCATGACTTGTACTTAGTTTGTCCTTGTTTTGAGCTGTGTAAACAAAATACAATAAACAAGCTGATCACTTGCATAAGATGTGCTAAAGCATTAATAGAAGAGAAAATTAAATTTTGCTCAGAACTGGTACAAATTTTTGTTGGTTTTATTTCTTCTAGTTTATGCACGCCTTGAACCTATTTGTGTACTTTATCACAACCCATCCCTCAGTTTTTATTTCTATGCTGACAAATATATATATTTTTTTTACAGTAGAGATTACAATAAATACAATCAATTTTTGGTGGTATTTTTAGCTTCAAGATTTCTTCTTCTAAGAGGGCCACAATGACACTTTAATCAAGAGTTTCTTGTTTCAAGTGAGGAGGATAGAACTGTAGTCTCACATCAAACTATAAGAGGGCCACAATGACACTTTGATCAAGAGTTTCTTGTTTCAAGTGAGGAAGATAGAACTGTAGTCTCACATCAAACTATAAGAGGGCCACAATGACACTTTGATCAAGAGTTTCTTGTTTCAAGTGAGGAGGATAGAACTGTAGTCTCACATCAAACTAAACAATAATGTCGTGTTGGACATTCCCCCTGTTGGGAGGAATTTGAAAGTTTAAGATAGAAACTATTGTTTTTGTATGTCAGTTTATACTTTATTTTTATTTTATACTTTATTAGTAATTTTATTGCAGTAAAAATGATTTCATTATAATCTCTGTTAGATAATAAGTAGTTTTTAAATTTCTTAAATTTAAGTTTGAAATTTATTTTATTACAACTTTTAAATAGCATGATACTTTGCCCCATCCCCCTCCACCACAAGGCCTCCACTACTCTAAAATTTTAACTAAAAAGCTCAGAACCCAAGTAACTGAACATTTTTTTTTTATAATTACTATTTTGATACCAACCTGCTAAGGGTTTGTATTTATTGCTTTCTACTTCAATATTAGTGCATACTATGCTGTGTATTAATTTGTATGAAGTTTTAATTATTATGCATTTTTGTACATAGGCCTATCCTTTATGACCTTTCTCATATGGAATTAAATTATCAATACTCAACTGAATGAAAACTACACTCATGGAAGTTGGAACATCAATTTTTTATTAAAATTTCACATTTTATACAAAGCTAAAACATAATTCAACATTATCCTAAAAAATATTTCTTCTTCTATATATCAAGGGCCCACAATCAATGTATTGATCATTCTGGCTCATATGTATGTAGAGGGGATTGGCAATGTTTTTGTACCTGGTATTGAAGAGGATAATTTACTGGTTGCCAGGGCTATACAGCGAGGGTATCAGTAACTGGCGGTTGGAAGGCCTGAGGCAATAGACACAAATGTGTCAAGGGTTGTCACCTCAACTGTTCCTCTTGTATGCATATTCCAGTCCCTGATTGTCTTTGACAGGAATTCGCAATTCCTGTACTATGTTCTTGTTGTTATGAGCTGGAAATGCCTGTCATGGCATCGTCACTGTCTAGGGGGAGAGGGACGAGTTTCTGTTTGATGTTGGAGCAGTGGACCAGCCCATTTTTTATCTTGTACATCATGGAGAGCCTTGATAATCATTGTCGTTCCTCCAGTGATGACCAGCCCAGTGTTTCCAGCATGCTGCCAACACTAGAGGTGTTCCTGTATTCTAATTTTAATCATTTATTTTATGTAATTTACTCATGCAGCTTGGAATTTTGTGAATATTTTTATATTCATTTAATTATTTTTTTTTACATTGATGTACTTTTATTGTTGCTATATTTTATTTTAGTTGATTGTTATAGGAATTTTTAAAATTCTTTTTGTATTTTCTTTCATTTCAAGTTTACATAAAGTAGAGGAGCAGAACTATTTTTATCAAAATATTATTATCAAGTTCCATTTCATTAGTGTCCACTTAGTTGTAGCATTAATTTGGACAAATAGCAGTAAGGTCTTCTCGATGAAAAAAAAAATATGTTTCTTTCATTATGTATCACAATTTTATAGACCTAGAAAATATTCATACAATGTTTCCGATTCAACATACATGGTCTTTGATTTTTTTTTAAAGTGGATGCTACAGTACTGTGAAGTACATTAGACTGAATTGTAAGAACTAACAGTAACAGTTTATAAAATAAATGGCATTGCATTAAGTCAGCGCTTAGTTTTTAAAGATTTCTCTTTGTTTCCGTTTCTACAAGCGCCAACGTTTTTAAATTTCTGCATTTCCCAAGGAGCTGATAATTCATTTTATGCACAGGTTAGTCGGGCCAAAATATTTGAAGCTATCAAACATTGGTGGATCATCAAAATTTCAAACCAAGCAGAAACCAACATTGCCGCCAGTTTAACACTGGATCATAGACCATAATCTTTCTGCCAAAAATCCATAACAAAAGTAACAAAATAATAACTAAATTTATTCAGAGTGTACTCAAATTTGTCCTGGCTGGTTGTGTACATTGGCTAAACTGACTTTATTGGACTTCAAGCCCATTATGAAATTCTGGCCAATATTTTACTTCATACTTATGTGCCAGTTAGAACTAACTGTGCAATAAGCTGGAAAAGATGCAGCAAAAGGTGTGCAAGATTTCAGCTCTATTAACTTAATTAGCTTTAATTTTATGTAGGCCTATTATTATTCCTTATGTTTCTACACAAATGAAATAAAACTGTTATCACACATATTTCCTTGTATTGACTTCTCAACTTTATAATGAATACCAATTAATGGATTTAAAAAGCTTTCCTTTATTAATTGTATGGCATCCTTCCGTCTTCACGAGACGATGGAGTAGCTATATTGTAGTCCTACACTTCGACGAGTGGCTCACTAGGCCAATCCTGGAGTGACAATCTCGACTGCATTTCACGCAGGAGAATGATGATTCCTGGTTAATTTTGGCCTTCCGTGCTGTTCTTTTTGTTGCAAGGGCTTCGTTCCGCACATCTTCTGCCTTTTTCACTCCTTCGTACACTGCCGTACGCCAGCTGGAACGTTGTTCGGCAATGATCTCCCATTTGTTGACTTCAATGTTCGCTTCCTTCATGCTCTTTTTGCAAACGTCCATATATCTCAGGCGAGGCCGTCCAGTAAGTCTTGTCCCTTCTGCCAACTCTCCATTCAACAGCATCTTTGGAATACGGCCTTCCTCAATTCTCCTTACATGGCCTAACCAGCGAAGGCGCTTCTTGCTAAGAGCGGAGAATATGCTACACATTTTGGAACGTTCCAAGACCTCTGTGCTAGTCACCTTGTCCTGCCATCGGATGCGTAGAATGCGACGCAGACATCTTTGTTGGAAGCTGTTGAGTTTCGCGCTCGAGACTGCTATATGTGGTCCACACTTCACTGCCATATAGGAGTGTACTAAGCACGCATGCCTGATAGACACGTAGCTTTGTTTTTTCAGTTAGATTGAGATTATTCCACACCCGCTTATTCAGTTTAGCCATAGTTGCTGCTGCTTTTGCGACCCTGATGTTTATCTCTTCATCAATGGAGAGAGAACTAGATATATTGGATCCAAGGTATGTGAAATGCTCAACAACCGACAGATTATGGCCCTCAATAGTTATAATTGGAGGGGACGGCGCTTCTTGCATCATGACATGAGTTTTCTGTAGACTAATTAACAATCCAAACTCTTTACAAGCGTGTGATAGTCGATTAAATAGCCGCTGAAGACCTTCTTCTGTATGAGATGTTAAGGCGGCATCGTCAGCGAACAGTAGTTCACGAATTAGTACCCTTTTTACTTTGGTCTTTGCACGAAGGCGAGCGATATTGAACAGCCTACTACCATTAATAAACAAGAAAACTGGTGGCATCACTTGGCGTGGTCTCGCCCAGTGCTGCAACCTCAAGGTGCCAACCTCTTCCAGTATACACCATGGAGCGCCTCCATGTCTGCCTGCTCTGGTGAAACACAGCTCCGGGGGCAACCTGCTATGGCGGTAACCTGATCTGGCAGCACCCTGCTCTGGTGGCAACCTGGTCTTGTAAATGAGTTCTATATTTGAACCAATGTGTCATTTTTCATTTGGTGTCAACCGCTTAAGGTGTCACGTGGTGCTGTACACTCCCCCTAGAAATGATACAAGGATGGGAGGCACAATGGGGTAGGAGGATGGGAGGCACAATGGGATGGGAGGCTGAATGTTATAAGAGGAGGTGAGGCTGAATGTGGTAGAAGGATGGGAGGCGGCTGTATGTGGTAGTAGGATGGGAGGCGGCTGTATGTGGTAGTAGGATGGGAGGCGGCTGTATGTGGTAGTAGGATGGGAGGCGGCTGTATGTGGTAGTAGGATGGGAGGCGGCTGTATGTGGTAGTAGGATGGGAGGCGGCTGTATGTGGTAGTAGGATGGGAGGCGGCTGTATGTGGTAGTAGGAGCCACAGTGCTGGGCTGTGGGATGAATATTTAATCAAGAGATACAACATGAATGGGTAGGACAGAAGAAAATATACGATAACAGGAAGTGGTGAAAACGTAGAAGATTAGATAAATGGTTTTGGTAAGAAGAGGAACAATGGGTGAAGGAAGAGGTGGAGAGATAACATATGAAAGGAGGAATTGGGCTTGGAGGATGTGAGATATTAGGAGAAAGGAAGGAGGTGGTGAGACAATGGGTGGGGGGAAGAGTGTGTGCCACAAGTTGGTGAGACAGGTGGACAAGATTGAGAGGATTACTGTGTAAATAAAACGGGAATGTGTTGTGTAATTTTGCTAGATAAAAGTGGGAAATGTGTATGCGTCATAGTTCGATTAATGAAATCAGTAATTCTATAAATACGTCCGTTTCATATGTGAACAAACAGCCAGATAAAACCCAAATATATTGAAACTGAAAGAATGGGGATCTCCGTTCAATAATTATTTTTCTTATTGAAATAAACATCTAGTTTGGTTTTAAAAATTAATATTTTGTTTAACCTCTTGTTTTATTATGCAGGATGTATAGGCTAATTCATTGTTTAATTATTATTTTTTTTAATTGATCTGAAACAGTATCGGATATTCCTCAAATTAATCTGCATTGAAACAGAATGTTTGTTTCAACCTCACAGGTAACATTAGAAATGTATAATAAGAAAAAAATATTAAAACATTTTTTTAAAAAAAATCCATTGCTGTTACTTCTCTCGACAACGTTCTAACTCTAAAGAAATAAATCATAATAAGAATATGTGAATACAGTTTAAAATTTAATGAATGAAAAAATCAATTAAATCTTTAACTTTAAACTAAAATTCTACACTTGGCTACTTTTTTCCTATCAGATAACTATTAATAACAGTAGGCCTATTGTTTGTATTATCCCAATCCCATTTAAAGATCGAAATAATATCTTTTCTGTATTTCTATTACCATTTTCTCATGTAGTTTGTTTTATAGTTTTCCATTATGTTGTTTTTTTTCACCTAGAAATGTTTTGCTCAAAAGTCAAACTACTGTTACAAAAATATTGCAGTAGAATATGTAGCCTACATCAAATGAGTAAACGGTAGTATTCTACATTTGTCACAGAGGGGGGTCAAAGCCTTGTCACTACTGTAAACCAAGGTGGAAAAAAAGGTTAAGTAATTTATTACCACACGATAAAAATGAATGAACAAGCAATTTTCAAAAAAAAAAAAATTTAAATGGAAGGATAATATAACTTATAACTCATGATACTTGATTCTTTTTTCTCCGGTCTAGACACCTATAGACACATATCGTCAGAATGTCAGTTCAGAGAAATTAGTAACTTGATTTATGTGTTCTTTTAAAGTTATGTTACTCTATTTAGTCAGCAGAGATGATGTCATTACCACGATAGATGCCTGTCTATGAGGTTATCTAAAATAACGATTGTTATGGAAGTGCGGAAAAAATAGGAAAACTGCATGTCGTTGTGGGAGCAGCTTCGACTCAAACATTTCAGATTAAAATTAACATCATGTGATGAATATTGAGAAAAGTTGGAAAGAGTTAGAGGAGATGGCAAGAAACCGAAATGTTTGGAATTAAATGGTTAACGGCACATGATCCACTGTGAGTTCAAAAGGCAAAGAAGAAGTAAAAGATTGGCTACATCGAAGCAAGTATTCTTCTTCTTATGCCTTTTTACCCCGTCTGGGGTATAGGCTGTCCACAGGAATTTTCCACTCATCACGGTCCTGTGCTTTCCTTTCCAATTGCTTCCAGGTGTATCCCATATTTTGCGTGTCTGCCTCTAGCTCGCATCTCCATGTATTCGTATGTCTTCCTCTCTTAATTAACCTCTGTATTTTAAAGGCAACTATGTCAACACCCACATAAATATAAAATAACATATTTTGTGTTCCAAGACAGCGTCAGGAATGGCTCATAAAAACCACTACTCAAAAAATTCAGTCAGGTTTCGGAAACAACCGAAGGAACCTTTCCGGTAAAATACATTATTTTGATTCCACTAATGTTTGTTTGTTGTGTGCTTGGTTTTTTGTGTTATTAAAATGCGCCCACGTCCGCCAGAATAGCTATTGAAAGAAAAAAAAGTGATGATATCGAGTGTTTCTTTCAATTTGTTATGTGGGGGTGGGGGAGTCAGATGTTTGGGTTGTTGGCAGCTCAATTAGCGTGTGGAGGGGCGGTTTAATGTGTCCCGGGTCCAAAAGGGGGCGCTGCGTGTCCGGGTCCATTTCGTCTAATGCTATTCGGATGTCATTTTTGGTAGTTTATTTTAGTTAAAATGAAGAATTACGTTTACAAACGTATAGTACATTCAATTATCTTTCATTTGATACCTCATTTGGTCTTACAAACCCAGTAATAATATTTTAAATCGTTTTTTAATCCCAACCTCTCAATTCTGGTACCTGTATACCAATAGAAATGTAAAATATACAATTTTGTCGTTTCATATTTTTAATAAGATAATATTTTCGTTTTATTTTTACGCGTGTTTTTTATGCTAGGGAGAAACACTGGTTGCAGAAATAGTTCATTGACAAAAATTTGAAACTTTAAATCATACAATTAAAATTTCTCATCACGCATTGTGCTTTCAAACGCTACAAAAATTACATTAAATATAATGGATCCATCTTTACACAACAATTAATAAGCATAAAATGTGATGAATAATTTAAAATGCTTTACATTACTCATCTGCACTTATTTACTTGGAGACGAAACTCTTTAAAGTCGCTGATATCTTTGTGGTGAATGAATGTGTTGATAAAGTTGTCTTATGAATGTGTTGATAAAGTTGTCTTATGAATGTGTTGATAAAGTTGTCTTATGAATGTGTTGATAAAGTTGTCTTATGAATGTGTTGATAAAGTTGTCTTATGAATGTGTTGATAAAGTTGTCTTATGAATATGTTGATAAAGTTGTCGTATTCTTAAATTTTAAATGAATTTTACAAGAAAATGCAGAATGTTTATATTTAACAGGGCAATTCATTGTCACCCTATGACAAACTACGAGCTAACGACGATGCTACACGACAAAGGACCTTTAGAAATATTGCAACGCATCGCAGCATCTCAAGACAGTTTCATAAGGCTTCTAGAAGAAAAGCACACTGATCTACACCAAATGGAACTAATAGTGAAAGTTTTACGTTTAGGCTTCACACAGAATAAGCAAATGACCACAAGACAGCTGCTTGTCGATGTGGCTAAGATATTTATAGACAGCTCTCCTTTTCATAATCAAATACTGGACAGTTTGCATGGCCCCCTCGGAACTGACGTGAATTATGTTGAAGCTGTTTTAGATCTGCTGCAAGTTTCAATTGAAATTTTCCCCAAAAAGGCCGGTAGTGAGCTTTCACAACTTCTCACAGTAGCGGACGCACTCGTCAACACAAAACACCGCCAACTGATCAAAGTAAAAGACGAAATCCAAGAACTATTTCAGAATTCAGGGTTTGTCGCTCCCAGCAAACTTGGCGGAAAGGCTAAATCTGTCCAGAAATGTCAAGTTGTTGACAGATCCACCTTTCAAGAACGTAGCCTTTTGCCAACACCGCGAGACTTTGAGCCATTCGAGAGTGAGACTGCAGGCCGCAAACAAAGGGCGTATAACTGCTATCTGCATATTTATGATTACCTTGAAAGCCAGGTAAAACATTTTTAACATAAATATTGGTCTTTTTAGTTTATTTCATTAGTGCCGGTATTATATAACTGGTATTGTAAACACAAAATAGCTCAACGACTTACCGTAAATCACTTCGAAGTAATCGAATAGGCTAAATTTTTGTTATATTTCTTTTCTTTTTTTTTTTTAAATTGTAATCTCTGAAATTCTTACGGAGAAAATAAAATATTTTAGCTATTTTCTTGAAAATAAGATGGTTACCAGCATAACCGTTCGTTTCTTCTTTTTTTTTTTTTAACTAAAAACTTGGAACATCATTTCCACAAACAAAGCAGCTAACGTTCATTACAACTCGTCTCCTACCTGTTATATAGGTTTAACGAGGCAAATCTAGGTTTGTCAGTGCGTATACTAATGTGGATGTCAATGTGTATGTCAATGTGTATGCCAATGTGTATGCCAATGTGTAGCCTATGCCAATGCGTAAGCCAATGTGTTGGCCAATGTGTATGCCAATTTGTAGGCCAATGTGTAGGTCAATGTGTAGGCCAATGTGTATGCCATTGTGAGTATGTCAATGTGTATGCCAATGTGTATGCTAATGTCTTCTATAAAGTGTCTAATTTTGTTGAAAACATATCCCAATTCTTCCCTTCAGTTTCATTTTGCAAATTAAACTTTAAAAAAAACAAATTCATTTGGGCACGCTAACTATATTTTCATATTATTTACTTTGACTTAATAAGGCCAGAATAATATTCCATATATTTTATTTTAAGTTCCAACTGTTGCGGGATGGACTGGTGAAGCATCTGCGAAAAAATATCATCAAATTCCAATCTGGAGTGGAAGATATAATCGGAGTATATCATCAAGTAAGTTTAAATAGTATCAAATGCCAACCTTAGAACTCACGAGTCATGAATTATTTTTCATTGAAATAAGGGAAGCATACACTTTGCTTTACTTTGTAAGAAGTCCTCTACACAATAGCATAGCAAGTGGGGGGGGGGCAACTGCAGAGTTTGATAAAATTTGCTCATGCATATAGATCTAGTGTTTGCCTTTATAACGGTCACAGTGTCCGATGAACTAATTAAATTGAATTTTTAAATTATCAAAATGGTTGATACTAATCCCTGCATTTATTTCCGGGAGACTGCAATCAGGTTAGCACAATAGGAAATTAGTAAAACACAGAAAGGTTAAACCTGATAAAAGGAACGCAAAAAAAAAAAAAACAACGAACGTGTCGGCAGGAAGCCTTCATCAGCGAACAAAAAGAAAAACGAATAAAATAAAAATTTATAAAAAAATATAATGTAGCACTTAGCTCAGAAGTAGTATCCAAGAGGGCATCAAAAGAATAGTGACAGAAGGTAAGTGGGAGAAAGGTTTAAATAGGGAAGAGGGAAAGAAAAGAGGAGAAGTAAGTCCACTGCGATAGGTCGTGACGTGGAGGGGCGGAGCTGGATTCAAACAGTGAATAGAGACATGACATTCATACCATGTGGGGAAAAGGTGTCATAAGTCAAAATAAGCTTGTGCTCCAAATTCACCAGTGTCCTGTCTCCAAACACTTCAATAGAGCCGACCACCAGGGCAAGGCGGACTTTTCAATATGCGCGATTGTGGCCAGCACAAACACACTCAGCCGGGTGAATTTGGAGCACAAGCTTATTTTGACTTATGACACCTTGTCCCCACATGGTATGAATGTCATGTCTCTATTCACTGTTTGAATCTAGCTCCGCCCCTCCACGTCACGACCTAACGCAGTGGACTTACTTCTCCTCGTTTCTTTCACTCTTCCCTATTTAACCTCTCTCCCACTACTTTCTGTCACTAATCCTTTGCTGCCCTCTTGGATACTACTTCTAAGCTAAGTGCTACATTATATTTTTTATACATTTTTATTTTATTCGTTTTTCTGTTTGTTCGCTGAAGAAGGCTTCCTGCCGACACGTTCGTTGTTTTTTTTTTTTTTTGCGTTCCTTTTATCAGGTTTAACCTTTCTGTGTTTTACTGATTTTCCATTTATTTCCGGTATTATTTCCTGTGCATTGCCTTCGCAAAGGCATAGATTACTAGGGATATATTGTATTCGTGAATAGAGATATATTTAATTGTATACGAAAATCTATGACAAAATAGGCGTACATTAATTTTCCAGTTCAGAGTTTCTATAAACTTCGACGCGCTGTAGGAAAGATAAAACATCTCACCACAGGAGAAAAAAAAACCATGATCATTAAACAATTAACCCTTAAAAAAAAGTGTTCCGTATAAAACCTTTATATGCATTATTTATTATTTTGTTATGTGTTAATTACTCTAATATCCAACCCGCTTTTACGCCCCAGATTGATTTGACCAAATATCCTAGAAAAAGAAAATATTACGCACCCAACGCACTTGCGATATTTTTTTTTAAAGAATCACATTTATTGCAGTTATCGGGCATTTTATTTCGTGAAAAAGTGTCTTCATATTTCCTTCATCTTCACCTTGAAAAAGTGTCTTCATATTTCCTTCATCTTCACCTTGAAAAAGTGTCTTCATATTTCCTTCATCTTCACCTTGAAAAAGTGTCTTCATATTTCCTTCATCTTCACCTTGAAAAAGTGTCTTCATATTTCCTTCATCTTCACCTTGAAAAAGTGTGATTTAGCGGGGTAGTTGTGGAGCTCTAAATTTGAAAGAATGGTTTGTCATCGGCAACGAGTCTATGTGCCGATTTTCAGCATGATAGGTTGACGGGAAGCTGTCTGAAGATTTGAAAGTATTTGTTGTTTTTAGTAAGGAGTCTATGAGCTAAGTTTCAGCTCGATCGGTTAACAGCAAATGGGTCAATTAGCCGTCCGAAGGTCATGACAGCAGTAAAGCCAGCCACGAACAAAAGTGAAGTTAATATAAAGGATTTAAAAAGGGACAGCATTTCAATTATTAAGCTTATAACTACAATAGGCAAATCAATAATATGCAAACCATATTAAATAATATGCATTCACTAATTTGCTTAGAGTTTTTTTGTGTTATGTATGTACAAAATAGCTGGCAAAAGCTAGAATCTTTTCTTTATAGGTCAGAATTCTACAACCCATTTACCATGAAGTTGGACTCTGCTTTCGCCTGTCATTTGGTGTTAAAAGACCAGGTGCCGTCTCCAAATCGTTACAGTACGGCTCACTGCTTTGTCTTTCAAACGACAATTTCAAAACCTTTCTTACTGCCGTTGTTGAAACGCGTGACCCTAAGGAACTGACCAAAGGTTTTGTTGATGTCAGATTTATATGGAGTACACGCGTAACAGATTTCAATAACGAAGAGGATGAAGTTTTTATCAACCGTTTAATTGAAAGCAGAAATTATATATTTGAAATGGCTGAATCGTCTGTAGATTTCGAAACTTACAAAAATATTCTCACCGGGCTACAGGGCATCACGGAAGATACGTTGCCATTTTGGGATTACATTGGAAAGGGTGAGACTCAAGTAAGGTGTCCAAAATACCTGGACGTGAAAAATTCTAAGTATGACTTTCGACCAGTGTTAGACAAAACAAATGCAGTTACTGATAATGAAGACGAAAGACGAGCGTTTGGTTGTGAAGCAGCTGTTGGTGCGGCTGTAAATATATTGGAATTAGAGTCTTGGCCAAGTGCAAAGAGTTTAGGACTTGACGAATCACAGTTTGTTGCCTTGCAGTCTGCACTGACCAAAGAGTTCTCAATCATCCAAGGTCCTCCGGGAACAGGGAAAACCTTCATTACCCTCATGGTGATGAAATTGCTACTACACAACAAGAATGAATGGTCAGAAAATGGTGAGTCTAAGCCATTTCTTTTGGTTTGTAACCACGAGCATGCGTTGGATCAATTGCTGAAAGGTATCGTCGGTACATTTGAAGGCATTATTGTTCGAGTTGCCCCCAAGAGTAGATGCGAGAGACTGGAAGAATTCAATTTGAGGGGCGTGGGACACAGGGCTAGAGAAAATAGAATGGCGTCTCCTGATGTTCACAGGGAGAAACGAGAGATCAGAAAGAGAATGGATGGTCTGAAAACAGACATTAAAAAATACACGGGTGACCTTGACATTTTAGAAACTGGAATTGTCAAAGAGTCATTTTTGAAGAAATATATTCGTAAAGATTTGTACAAATCTTTAACTTCAAGAAATATTGTTGGGTGTGTATTTATCGAATGGCTAGAAATTACCCGAGATCTGGAAAAAATTGAACGTTCTTGGAAACATGAAGAAATGCAAAATGATGAACTGCGGGAAAATTGTATGGAGGAAATAATGTTGACAAATGCAAAAAAAAAATGAAAACAAAAAAACAGTAAATGTTGGTGAAGAAACATTTAATTTAAAGAATGCTTCTTTTATTATAAGTGAATACGGTGACGAAGAAATGCCTCCACAACTGACTGACCGACAAATGCAGCGTTGGAACAGTCTTATTCCTGTTAAAAAAAACGATAGAAGCATCATTTTAAATTTCCTTAAAAAACCTGATAGAATGACTGAGCAGCAAATTACCAGTGTCACTGATGTTTGGAGTTTAAGTCGAAATGAAAGATGGAAACTTTATCGTTATTGGGTTGAACTATGCACCGCAGAAATTAAAAAAGAATTATGCGAATTCCTAATATTACTTGATCAATTGACACGGCGACTTCAAAACCAAAGGTTTGAAGAAGACAAACAAACACTCGAAGAAGCCACGCTTGTTGCTATGACCACAAAAGAAGCTGCCAGGTACCAAAGCATTTTACGGAAAATCGGGCCGAAAATTGTTTTGATTGAGGGCGCCTCGAGCCTCCACGAGAGTCAAGTGATTACACTCCTCGGTGCCCAGTGTCAACATTTAGTTCTGATCGGTGACCACAAACAACCCCGACTGAGTTCGTCCTATCCTAACCTCGAGGGGCAAAAACAAACAGAAACATCCCTTCTTGAAAGATTGGTGACAAGTGGTTTTGAGCATACCAGTTTGCGGTATCAGCATCGCATGCGACCTGAAATCGCTCAACTCCTCAGAGTCCCTCAGCTGTATCCAGAGCTAAAGGACCACGATATGGTTCTCTGCTACCCTCATATTAATAACGTCAAGGGAGATCTTAGATTTATCAGGCACTGCGAGCAAGAGGAAAGAGAAGAGGAAACCAAAACGTTCTGCAACAAGTTCGAAGCCAGGTTCGTGGTCGGGTTATTGGAGTATCTGCTACAGCAGGGCTACGCGGCCAGACAAATCACCATCCTCACACCGTACGCCGGACAGATAACTCTCATTAAGAAATTGCTCAAGTCACGGAACACATCAAAGCAAAACGAAGGGGTGGAGATTTCATCTGTTGATAACTACCAAGGAGAGGAAAACGACATAATTTTGTTATCACTTGTCAGAAGTAATAACGCTAAGGTTATTGGATTTCTCAAAGAAAGTAACAGAATGTGTGTATCATTTTCTCGTGCTAGAATGGGTCAATATGTTATAGGAAACTTCGCAGTGCTCTCAGGAGCAAGCCCTTTGATTTCACAGGTTGAAAAAATTGTCAGACTTGTTGGACATGTTAGTAATACAATTGAAGTATCCTGTGCTAGCCACGGAAATGAAACCATTATAAGTGGCCCAGAAGACTTTAAGAAAGTCCCAGAAGGTGGTTGCCTGAGACCGTGTGCGTACCGCCAGAGCAACGGACTCAGCTGTAAAAGAGTCTGCCACGCAGATGACCCAGATCACACGTTTGCTGTACCATTCCAATCAAGATAGAGCAAAAGTTTACTGTGATCAAGATAGAGTCATAGTTTACTCAGATCACATACCGCCACTATTTGAACAGATCATATGTTTGCTGTACCATTCCAATCAAGGCATAGTTAAAGTTTACACTGATCAAGAAACGCTAGTATTATACAGACGTGTGACGATTTTTATTATTTCATCATTAATAAGGTGTATATTTTTAATTTAAAATTATCCATTTTTGCCTTCGTCAGACTTATTTTGCTCCTTTTTTTTCAGTTTCGAATCATAAAAAAAAGATGTATTAATATTAATTGTTTGTGGAACATTTTCAGATTATTTTCAATACATCTATTATATTAAATGACTTGCTGGGATATCAGTTTTGTCTCAGATCATGGCCATATTCAAGGTCGACACAGGCGACATACCTAAGCGTTTGAAAAACCAATCAAATAAATAGACAATCCATTTCTGTTGTCAGTGTATTCAACTTTTCATGTTTTTCTTTTTATAATATTATGGTATTTTAAAGATTTAACGGCTAATGTCCATATATATTCAAACAATGTTTGACAATATTTGACTTTTAATTTGTGTTTAATTAAGAGCGCTTGCTAAAGTTAATTAACAAAAGCTCATTTTTTAGATTGTTTTAAATTCGTGCATCTTTGGGGTGGGGTGTGAGTGTCTTCTTAAAATCTGTCAACTCAAACGAACATTAATATTTTTTTTTTTAAATTATGCTTTAACTTTTTTTGTTCTTCCTATTTTCATATACGCCTCTGTGATTTATAGAGGCAGTTTGTCAACCGTTATTTAAAAGGTCATTGTATTATTATTTACTGTCACTTGACTTTTCCTTCTCCGTTAAGTCTTGGAATAATTGTCAGAGTTCACCAGATCTAACGACTATGCTCGCACGTTTCTGGAACAAAGTCGGGTGAGCTGTGGATCTTTACAATAAATGCATATTTAAAATAAACAGATTGTTTTCCCTCGCATTTTTTTTTTTTTTTTTTTTTTTTTTTTTTTTTTTGGTTTTTACACATGTGAACTATTTACAATTCTTTTAAAATTGAAATGTATTTATGAAAGTCTGCAACGCTCCAGTGTAGTTGATGAACAAGGAGCAGAGAATATTTGGACTGACTGAAAACAAAACCACCGATAAACCTTAGGTCGGTAACATATACGTTTTACCGTATAACATATAACTCACAACAGCCAAAGGTCTTTAAAAAAATTACATTCGCTTAAATCGGGCCAGCACAAGATACGGCCCGCGGGCCACATGCGGCCCGCCGGCACCCACTTGGTGGCCCGCGAAGTAACGAACTATTCTTTATTATTTTTATTTTCTTAACGGCTTTCCCCCCTGTCCTGTTATCTTTCGGCCCGCACAAGTTTTACATAAAGTATTACGGCCCGCCTTTCACTCTGAGCAGTGCAGGCCTGGTTTAAATCAATGATACGTCACGTAGCTACGTCATGTATTTTGTTTTCACTGACCAAGCGCATGACAAAAAAATGTTGGCTGATTTTTCGAAGATTCTAAAGGGACATCATGACGATCGGATGAATAGTCAGAAGACATGACAATATTAACTTTAAGAAAGCGAAAAGCTATATAGAAGATATGCTACGACCACATATCGGTTTTGTGCCCTTTGCTTTAAAGTTTACAGTGCCGGGTTTTCTTCAAGGCATAATGAGGCATGAGCCTAGGGGGGCCCCCACAGCTTTGACAAGGGATCCATTTATTTGGGAGAAGGGTGACTTGATTTTAACTTGAACTCACTTGTAATGAGGTGATTTATTATGCTGATGGACATTCCGGGCACCTTCCATAACATAACAAGTTTTGGGGGAGGGGGGTGGTGGAGATAAAAAGTAAAGGGAAAAAAAACCCATGTAATCTTTTACTAAGACGGTAAATATCATAGGGTGTATGTTGAGACTTATTTTTTATGACAGCTTCAGCTTACTCGTAATGACGTAATTTATAGTAATTGTGGTCATCCCGAGGATCTCCATGCATAACAGTTCTGAGATTACTTTTTAAAAAAATAAAAGGAAATTCAAAATAAACAAAAACAGATTGTTTTGTTTAAAAATATATACAATTTAAATGTAAAGAATAACAATATTATCTGCTGCGGTTGTGAGATGTCAGTAGTACATTAGGGGGAGTATATAAATCGCGAGTGAACCAATTTGTGTTTGATAACATTTCCTTTTTACAGTAATATCGGGAATAAGTAATAACAGATAGTAGAAAATGTAAAGGAAAAAAAAAAACGGACGCAATGAAACGACGAACGTGTCGGGGAAAAGCCTACGTCGGCAAACAGTACAAACAAAGGCTAATAAATATTTAAAAAAAAACAACCTTAGCTTAAACGTAAATGTAATATAACAGGGAACATAAAGAGGAAGGTACCTTCCTCTGTTGCAACAAAATGTTGTTCATTACCAACTGTTCTTTCCTTAATTAGAAACGAATACATTCATCCACTGTACTCGCATGTTAACTCCGATTTGATTTTTAAAAAAACGGCAACTTAAAACAAAAAGGAAGTTACGAAGGAGCAGAATATATTTGAACATCGAAATCTTTGCACCAGCTATTGAAAACTAGTTATAATATTGCCGTGTGGCCCTCCTAGAGAAGCCATTGAAACTGACGCTAGGCGCCAAATTATAATTTTAAGACTGCACAAAAGAACACAAAACCGTTGAAATGCACAAAACCGTTGAAATGCACAAAACCGTTGAAATGCACAAACCCATTGAAATGCACAAAACAGTTGAAATGGACAAAACAATTGAAATGGACAAAACAATTTCATTTTTAAATATAAATCAAATTTGTCACTAAAATGGCTAAATTTGTGTGTTTCATATGGAAAAGAGGGGAATACGGCCAATGCCGCCCTGAGGAATGGGCACTTTGGGCCTCACGTTTCTATGGACATCAAATGTCCATATTATTAAGGCTGCGACTATTCGTACCCGGGTATCAAAGGAAAGATAATTATAGGGACTATATGTTTGTAAACTTAATTCTTCAGTTTAACTAAAATAAACTACCACAAATGACATCCGAATAGCATTGAGTCTAGTGGGACCCGGGTACGAATGGCGGCGCTGCGTGTCCGTGTCCATTTTGATACCTCATTTTGTCTTACAAACCCAACAATAGTATTTTAAATAGTTTTTTTAATCCCAACGTCTCACTTCTGGTACCCGGGTACGAATAGCCACCCCGTATTATTAAAGATGGAGTAAAAAAAATTGAAGGAAAAAAAATAATTTGACGTCATTTAATGATGCCCCGCCCCCTTACTACAAGCAACTTTTCTTAACGGAAATAATGATGTTGAAATTCATTTGTTAGCGAATTAGTTTAAAAATAAATCGTTTTAATAACAGGTAATAAAACAACATTGCTATTTTATAATCAACTAAAAATAAAGGGTTTGTATAAACACATCCAGGTCCAGGGACACCGAAATCTCCACCAGAATCTATTCTGCTGCTTTCCGATTGAGTGTAAATGTTTCAAGGATTGAGTGTAAATGATGCAATGATTAAATGTAAACGATGCAAAGATCAAGTGTAAATGATACAATCATTAAATGTAAATTATAAAATGATGAAGTGTAAATGATACAATGATAAGTGTAATTGATACAAAACAGAATTCACGTATCCTAAAAAAACGAACCCTTGCATTTTGAATTTATCCAAAAAGATTCTGAGGAAGGGATCTATCCAAACCCCTTTTCTAATTTCGTTTGGAACACTTTGGCGCCCTCGAATCTGCTCCCCCCCCCCCTCTTCTCAACTCAAAGTAGGCCTACGGGCACCTTTTTATCTTAAAATAACAACAAAAAACCAGTGAATGTCAGTAATCAAAATTATTTTCGTGAACTTACAAAAATATAAGTTTCAATTAGTTTGGAATATTAGGTATATACATGGTTGACTATATAGATTCCAGGGAGGAAGCTAAGTTGAAGATAAAAGCATATCATCGTGGCGGGGAGAGGGCGCACAACCGGAATGAATTTATGTTTATGCATGGAGATGTGGGGGAGACGGAGTCACCGCTGGCCCTGGGTAACATCATTCCTAATTAGACGCTGATATTCGCCTTGCCTCCCCAACAGATGCCCGGAATGCCCCCTCCACCTACGACATTATTTGAAAGTAGCACTTATCATAACGCATGGGCCAACCAAGGCCCCAAATGCTTTTCCTAACATTGCTTTATTAGATTAGAGAGGAATATGGGGGCCTCAGTGTATTACTTTGCCCAGGGCCCACAAAACTGTTCTGTTAAGGCGATCCCGAATAAAGCACACACTCACACACAAAATGCATGAAAGTCTGCATGGCTTATTTTCACATGAGACACAATGTCAGGCGACCCCCGAGTGGGAAGGGTGGTGGGGGTCGTAATACACTCTCACAGGTTGATCCACTACTCTAGTAGTTTTCTACATACTAAAAATATAAATTAATAGTGCCAGTCCCAGTAGTCTCAAACTTGTAATGGCAGTCTTTATTTCCTATCTTGTTAACACCATGTTTTCGTTTCCGTTATCACTTTTTAACCTGCTGAGACTTGGGGCTTTGGAGCCCAATGGTCAGCATTTTATCTCCTTAAGTATTTTAGTAAATCTTTGGTAGTTGACAACGACGTTCTTTAATTATTTCTTAATGAATCTTGCTGGTTTTTCTTTTGTTTAAATTATAAATTATCTGAAAGCTGAACTGAACTGAAGGACATACCATCTAACTTCTAAGCCTACTACTGTACTACACTAGTTACTGTACAACACTTTAAAACAATTTTACATTTTCATTAGTCTAGCAAACGTAATTATTTCTAATTATATCTATCTTTTAATCGGGTAATTTTCTTGTATAAAAATAAAAATGAGCAATGGCTGTGTAGTCAGGACCGAAAGAGAAACTGTTTATTGGGTTTTCCCACTCAATTTTCCAATTTCCAAATAGTCCTGTGATAATTCGGTACGATACCTGTACAGTAAGAGTATTGATACCTGAGCTGGTAAAACTTTCTCCATTCAGATAATATTCACATTCAACGTAAAATAGGCCTGGTAAACATAATGCCAATAATGGACTTTGCATTTTTTACATGCTCACAAAAGTCACACTTCATTAAACATTATATACTGGAGAGAGAGAGAGAGAGAATGCGTCGTCCCGATACCTCTTTCAAAATCAAGATAACTTTGGTTAAAATTAAATCACTTTCAAAGTTGTTGAGGTAGGCGATCAGGGTGGTGTGAAGGGGGCAACCACTAAGGGGGCCATATTCATAAGATGCCAAAATAGTCATTTTTCATGCTAAATATGTGTAGGTGTTTTTGTGTATCTTTTTTAAAGAGGGCACCTAAGTGCAGGATTTTGCTTAACACGACCACATTGCGAGGCATATCATATCATGGCATATGTAGGCCTATGTCTATGTGAATTTTAATACGAATAAAGAAATATAATTAACAACGAAAATTGGTACTAAGCAACATTTTTTCAACTTTTAAATTTTAAAAAAAATTTCAAATTAATAGAAGAGAAATATTAGATTCATAGTTTCAGAGCAGTTCCGACATAAATAAAAATAATAATCGATTATAAATTAAAGCTACTTTTATTACAGGTTTTGGAAATTCCCTGACAAACCAAAGTAAATATTTCTAAAAACTAACAAGTCAAGATGTTTTCAAAATGATCGACATAGATAATGATTATAAATGATAGATCTCATTCGTAGAACTTAGTCACGATAAGAAGTTTTTAAAAATTTATTTTCCACGACTTTTTATAAATGGTGTCCCCTTTTCTGTTATATTTATGTAGTATACAGTATTAGTTAGTATTACTATTACAATATAAATTAAGAGTCAATAATAATTATAAATAATAATATAAATATACTGACTGTACCACTTACTTTGACTTATTTGATAATTTCAACTAACTTCTGCATTGTGCACTCTGCCTTGTGGGTAGTGGTAGAGTTATTCAGAGGAATGCATCTGTTTATTGAGTCCATTGTCAGTGACCTCGTTTAATCAAGTAAGTGGAAAAGAGATTCTGAAATCTTAGCCTATAACTATATAATATAGGCTACTTGTTGAGTAGGCTAGTCTAAGTCTAGGGTTTAGAAAAATAAAAGTTTGTATAAAGTTATAAAGTCTTAAAAGTACAAGTAGTATTAGTAATAAATTATAAATAACTAGTACTGTTAGTACTACTACTACTCTAATTAAGTTATTAAGTTGCTTTAACACTATCAAAACTATGTTTTGATTTAAAGTTTAAAAATTATTTGAAGGTGTGAGGCTGAGGCGCTGCAGGGGATTGCGTAAATTTATTGTAAGAAGTTATTTTGTGTTTTAAAAACCATTTTAATTTCAACATATTTCATGTCACTTGACTCATAAAAATCATAATCATAGTTTCTTGCTCTCAATTAATCATGATGTTACATTATATGTCATGTTTCCAAAAAAATATGTGTTATGGCATGGGGGTGAACAAATATAAAGAGAAGTTTGAGGTAGGTTCAAATTTTGGTTTAAAATATTTAAAAAAAAAAAAAAAAAAAAAGAAGTAATGTAGTGGTTGTAAATCATTTTAGTAAATGCATGAAAACTTTAGATGCTTTTACTATTATTTGATTGTGTCAGTTTAGTCTCTTTTCTTTAATTTACACATCTTTGTTGCTTTTTTTCTTATCTGTTAAATAAGACAAAATATTACATAGGGGCATCTCCACTGCTGTAATTGTCACTTTAAAGTCTTCTTCATTTATAGCAACAAATCCCAATTTTTTTTATCTACCTTGAAAATATAGGCTATATACAAATGAAATTATCTTAAAAGTGCATACAGAATACTGAAACATGAGCAATTTCCCTAGACTCCTAATTTTTATCTATAGATAGTTACTCTGAAATAAATAAGGTATACCAACATTATTAAAAGACACACTGCCATTGTCACTGATAATATTTGAGCTATTATTTATTATGAAACCTATTAAGTTTGCATTTCAGTTTCTAAAAAAAGTGACATAATTATTATTATTCATATATTCAGAAATTTTTATTTTTATATAGTCTTAATTGGCATAAATAGCATGATGAAAATATATATATAACTAGAAAGCTTTTCATTTTCTCAGCTAAAAATTATTTTACTATTTCATTTTCAAGAAAAACGTCAAGAATGGATAACAATGATACTCTTCCAAATGCAGGGAGGCATGGAAGACAACCTCAGGCAGGATTAAGGTAAATTAAAACATTTAGTTGATAACTTAATAAACTTTAAGTTTACTTATAGTTATATGTAAGCTAGATCTATCTTGATCAATTTTAAAACAAAATGCATACAGTAAATAAGAACTACATGACTTTTTACAGTGCTAGAATGACTCCTAGTTCATGTTTAAAATTTCCATATCCATTTTTACCTTTGCTGTATGGCAACAACAAAATTCAACTTCAATATTAAGATTTGGATTACAATATTATTGACTTTAAAGAGATATTATTGACATATTAGTGTTAAAAATAGGACAAAAATGGGATTCCTTAGCTAAAATAATATAAACCTTATGCAGGCTTACTAATTCACATGCCTACATAAAAATTTTATTTAAAAGTGCAAAAATGGAAAAAAATCTCAATTTATGAAATAACGGATTTTAATATTTAGGCATGCAAAATCATTTTTGGTGTGATGGCCAAAACCTGTGCAATCCAACCTTTTTTGACACCGTGGACTTTTGAAAAGTTTCTCTTTAAAAAGTCAAGAAGAATCAAAGACATTTTTTAGATTGTTTTAAAGTTTTCAACTTTATTAAAATTATCATGAGATAAAATTTGCATGTAGGTTTTTTTGTATAATATTTCATCGCAAACAAGAATTTTAATACATTTTAGAAATTTACAAGTAGATATGTAGTAAGTGCATCTTTTCTAAATTTTCATTATCAGAGAAAAATAATTTTTTATAAAATTAATATTGGAAATTCTAGAAAACCTGCTGAACCAAAGTAGTTGCTGACAAATTTCATAAAATGTCTTAAAATTTGTTTGATAATGCATGATATTCATTATAAGAAATAAAGGTGATTCATAACATGGAATGTGTTTATATATTAAAAATAATTTTCATCCAACCTGTACTAAATTAATTTTTTTACAGGCAGACTGTACGCCTCCTCACATCAAATGAGATGGAGATTATGTTAAGAGAGAAGACACCAGCTGAAGTCTTGACACGGATTTCAACGGCTGATGGCAGCTTTGAAAAACTCCTTAAAGAAAAGGAAAATGATATGAAGTATGTCCAGTTAATGGTCAGAGTTATAGGTTTTGCCCTTGGTGATACAAGACGGGCCCAGGAGCAGGCAGTAGTTGATCTCGTTAAAATGATTATAGACAATTCTTCCTTTCATGAGAAAATACTGAACAGCCTGCAAGGAAAGCAAACATTTGATGAAAAATATGTCAAAGCAATTTTGGTCATATTAAAATCTACATTAGAAAGAATACCAAATGTGGCAGCCAAAGAGTTATCCCTTCTTTTCATAACCATTGAACGCATCATTGATACAAAGTATGAACATTTGATAGGTGAAAAAGATGAAGTGAAAGAATTGATATATAGGCCTATGAAATTTGTGGATGATCACCAGGACAAAGAACAGGAAACGTTGCTGCAAGACCAAGAGGTTGATCCTAACCTATTTCGAGGGCTCAGCGTAATTCCAACTGCTGCAGACTTTGACCCGACACAAGATATTGTCCTGCGTGCTAACAAGATTAAAGGTCGCTATGAAAGCATAAATGACTATCTAGACATACAGGTAAAACTGAATTTCCTAATAGGTAAAAGCATGATAAGAATCTAGTAAGCTTAAAAAATATATGCTTTATTATTTTGTTTCATTTCATAAAATAAAGTATTTTTAAAAATTTATTTATTAATTACACCACAAATTTAAATTTAAGGACATTTATTAAGAGTTTGGACTGTACTAAAACCAAATGAAGACCTTAGTGCTACAAGTACTTAAGTCACATTTTTGTCAAAATCAATCTAAACAGTGATCTTTTCTTTCCCAGTTTAGCCAAGTGTACTGCAGAAATTTGAACACATTAAAATGTGCATTAGGCCCCTAATTAAACAAGACAAAAAAATGAAAATAGTCACATTTTATAGACGAAAAGTATATTTGAGCTTGATTATCTCAAAATGTGCATTTTGTGACTAAGTACTTGTAGCACTAAGGTCTTCAAATAGATTAAATTGTTGGATAGATTTTGTATTTTAGTTATATTTCTTCATCAATTTCAGTTCCGACTATTAAGAGCTGATCTCTTAATTCCTCTTCGAGAAAATATTCACAAATTCCTTGATGGTGACAAAAAACATGCTGTTAGAGCATATTCTCAAGTGAGTCTCAAATAATATAAGGTTGTCCCCACAAAAATTACCCTCATTTTTTTAAATGTTGCATTTTCTTTAGATTTTAATTTTTTTAGTTTTATGGGTCTGTCCAGATTGAATTAAAAAAAATTATATGATCTTTTATAAATATTAAAAATTTCTATCATTTAAATTAATTGTTGTTTATTTTGTAATTTTTAAGAACCAACCACAGCTTTGAATTATGAATAATATTTTTTACTGAGCTGTAAAAGAATAATTGATTTTTTGGTAACTTTCTTTGTAAGAACCAGGATACTTTTTTTAAAACTTGAAATTTGCACATTTACCTGGCTCCTGAGATTGATTTTAATTTGTATTGCAGTTATTTATGTAAGACATGCCAAGTAAGAAATATCTGTTCACAGGTTAGAATTGTCAGACCAATTTGCCACGACAAGGGCCTCTGCTTTCGTCTGTCATTTGATGTCACAAAACATAGACGAATAAACTGGTCAGTGTCCCAAAGATTAAAGTTTGGCTCCCTGCTCTGCCTTTCATCAGACAACTTCAACACTTACCGCACAGCTATCGTGGAGAACCGTGATCCCAAAGATTTGGCAAAAGGTTTAGTTGATGTCCAATTTATATTGAATACACAAGTACCAAACATGGATGTTGAAGAGCTCAGGGATTTCATAGAGGCGGCCAGAGACCAAAGATTTGTGATGGTTGAGTCGCCTACATATTTCGAGGCATATAAATATGTTCTGCTTGGACTCCAACATATGACAGAGAATAATTTTCCATTCTGGCATTACATAGGAGAATGTATCGGTCAAGTAAATCTGCCACGATATCTGGAAGATGCTGATGATCCCAAATATGATCTACAACCACTGGTGGACACACATTATGTCATCACTGAGAATGAAGACATGAGACCAGAGTTTAGTCCTGAAGCAGCTGCAGCTGATGCTGTCAAGGTCCTGGATCTTGAATCTTGGCCCAATCCTAACACATTTGGTCTGGACACATCACAATTTGTCGCCTTGCAGTCTGCACTGACTAAAGAGTTCTCAATCATCCAAGGTCCACCGGGAACAGGGAAAACCTTCATTGGCCTCATGGTGATGAAAGCCTTGCTTCACAACAAAAATTTGTGGGTAGGAAATGATGAATCTAAACCAATCCTGCTGGTGTGTTACACCAATCATGCATTGGATCAGTTCTTGGAAGGGATCTTAAGCTTTTTTAAAGGACAATTGGTTCGAGTTGGCTCTAGGAGTAAAAGTGAGAGACTGGAAGAATACAATTTGAGAGGGCTGAGACACAGGGCCAGAGAAAATCGAAGGGTACCTGTTGAAATACACCTTGCTAAACAACAGACCAGAATTAGGATGAATAATCTGAAAGCTGAAATTCACACTGAAGCTGCAAAACTTGAAATTTTAGAAAGAGAAATAGTCAAAGAGTCCTTTTTGATTGATTATATTCACCCCGATCACTACAAATCTTTAACTAATAGAAATATAAAAGGAAGTATCATAACCCAATGGCTGCAAATCAATTTAGATTTGGAGAAACTTGAAAAGAAAAGAAATGCCCGAGCACAGAACAGAAGGGAGCGAATTCCGAATCCCAACAGACCCGGTGGTGAAGCTGCAGGAATGGTTGAAGAAGATGAAGAGGACATGGATATCATAGAAGTCTTAAATGCCGATGCTCGTGGAGCTGAACAGCTAGAAGTTGATAATGATGACATTGATGAAAATGAAGACTTGTTTGCTGAGCTCCAAGAGAATCTTGGAGATGAATTTATGGACAGCGTAAGAAATGTCAACAAAAGACTTGATGATGCTGATAAAGAGGCTATAAGAGTCAAGATAGAGAACACAGCTTTCAATATAAGTGATTATGGGGATGAAGACATGCCTTTAGGTTTGAGTAAACGAGAGAAAGAACATTGGAGAAGTCTTGTTCCCATTAAAAGGCACTACAGGGCAATACTCTTGGGTCACCTTCAAAGAACCGATAGAATGGCCGAAGCAGAAACACAACAAATTTATGATGTGTGGAGGCTAAACCCGCACCATAGATGGAGACTGTATCGTTATTGGGTTGATTCATACTGTAGGAAAATAAGAGAAGAAATCAGTGAAAAATCACAACAGTATGAGCAAGTGGCTAGGAGATACCAAGAGATCCTGCACCAGGAAGATAAAGTGATACTAGAAAAAGCCACAGTTGTTGGTATGACCACAACTGCAGCAGCCAGATATCAGGGCATTTTACGGGAAATCGGGCCGAAAATTGTCATTGTGGAGGAAGCCGCTGAGGTTTTGGAGGGTCACGTGATTACCTCCCTTACTGATCAGTGTCAACATGTTGTTCTCATTGGTGATCACAAACAGCTGCGGCCAAACCCTTCAGTTTTCAAGTTGAAAAAAGATTATAATATTGACATTTCTCTCTTTGAAAGACTTGTGATGAATGACTTCCCATTGGCCTGCCTTAGAGAGCAGCATCGTATGCGTCCAGAAATGACAAAATTGCTCCGCCTTCCTGATCTGTATCCAGACCTCAAGGATCACAAAATAGTTCAAAAATACCCCCATATTTTGAGGGTTAAAGGTGACGTGTGCTTCATACAGCATTATGTCAAAGATGAACAAGAAAATGACACCAGGACTTTCAGCAACCAGTATGAAGCCATGTTCCTGATTGGTTTGTGTGAGTATCTGCTACAGCAGGGCTACACAGCCAAACAAATCACCATCCTTTCACCCTATGCCGGACAGATTCATCTTATAAAAGCTCTGCTGGAGAGATTGCCCAGGTCCCAAAGTACAGCCAAGAAAATGAAAGGCCTGAAGATTTCATCTGTTGATAATTACCAAGGAGAAGAAAATGACATTATTTTGTTGTCTCTCGTCAGAAGTAATGAAGCCAATGAAATTGGTTTTCTCAAAGCAAACAACAGAATTTGCGTGGCACTTTCTCGTGCTAAAATGGGACTGTATGTCATTGGCAATTTTGCAGGGCTTTCAGAAAAAAGCGACTTGATTCGCGAGATCACAAGAGAGGCTAAACGTCTTGGATATCTTAGTGATCATCTAGTGCTCACCTGCCTGCGTCATAAAGGCAAAGAAACTATAATAAAAGAGCCAAAAGATTTTAAGAACGTTCCTGAAGGAGGATGTGTGCAAGTTTGTGCCATTCGGTTGGACTGTGGTCATAGCTGCAAAAGAATCTGCCATGCAGATGACATTGATCACAAAAATGCCATGTGTAGTCAGAAGTGCCAGAAGGTTTGTGAAAAGTGCAACCAGCACTGTAACGGGAACCATAAGTGCAGTCAGCATGATGGCTGCCAACAGCTGATGAGAAAGAAGATAACAATTTGTGGCCATGTTCAAAATGTTCCATGCAGTATGGAGGCCAACCAGTTTGAGTGTCAGGATCCTTGCCAAAGGATATTGCCTTGTGGTCATCCTTGTTCAGACAAATGTGGGAGAAGACACGCCCACACTGAGGATATGTGCAAACACACAACTGAGGTAAACAATAAAAAATATTTTTTTCTCTGTTTAAGAAATAAAGAAATTTGTCTTTCTGTTAATTATAATAATAAAATTATTATTTATTTAAAAATAATATGATAGCAATAATTTTAAGAAATAAAGAAATATGTCTTTCTGTTAATTATAACATTTAAATTATTATATTTTTTTTTTCAAAATCTGATACCTCTTATTTTAAGACATAGTATCTTATTTATCAATATTAACTTATTTTTAGGTGACCCCCAAGTCTTGTGGTCACCCTAAATTCAGGATTGAATGCTGGAAGACAACAGAAGAGGAGTATTTCCTTTGTCCAGAACCTTGTAATGTTGAACTCGAATGCGGGCATCTCTGCCTGGGCTCATGTGGTAAATGTTGTGGGGGCCGTCTGCACATTAACTGTCAACAAAAGTGCAAAAAGATTTTGATCTGCGGACATGAATGTAGAGACACCTGCAACAGTTGCCCCCCTTGCACGTACGTTATAAGCTCCATGACAGCCATTATTCGCTAAGTAGGAGAAAAAAATTGTTTGTGAGCAATAATATTATATTAAAAATGTTTTGAAGTCAAATGCTTCTTCCGTGCCAGTATAATTTGACTCAAGCAAGGGCATAATCCCAATCTTGTTGAAAACTTTAGATTAGATACCCAGTTTAACATTTAACTTGAAAATTATACAATAAGGGCCTGAATAGTTTTATAAATAGCTTGAAACCTGTCATGGGCTTGCTTGCTGAAAATAACAATGTCTTATTTGTTTTCATGATAACCTAAGGGCAATTAATTCAACTCGCTACATACAGATCTTCATTAGTTTTAATAAAAATATCCTGCCTTTGTAACAAAATATGTTGCCACAATCAGTTTGCCATGTGAGGTTGCCTGCAATCACTCATGTTGTCCAAGACAGTGTGGGGCGATATGTACCCCATGTATGGAGCTGTGCTCCTGGGAATGCAGGCATCACGAGTGTGTTGAGCTGTGCTCAAGACCCTGTAAGAGACCACCGTGTGATCTGCCTTGTCGTGAACGGCTAGGGTGTGGTCACAACTGCTGTGGTTTGTGTGGAGAAAAGTGTCCAAGGCTTTGTACTATTTGTGATAAAGAGGTGAGTTAAATAATATCATTCACAATGCGCCATCAGTTTTTTTGGATTCATTTAAAAAAATTTTCAAATTCTGATGCATATAGTCAGAAAAATTTGTTAGAGCTTTTATTCTGTTGTGTACATTGCTATTGAAACATCTCAAGAACATGAAAGGGAATCAGTGTAGATAAAAATATGAATGAACATGTAAAAGAATAGAGCTGTGGAGGATAAGAAACAAACATAATTTACATTGTTGTTGCTGTCAGTTGTTTTTTTTTTAAATTAAGTCTGTAGCTTAAAAATTAAAATGTATCTCCAAAATTAAATATTTTTTTTTTAAAAAATATAAACTAAAAATGCATTGGAGATGTAGCCTGCAGCTTTTGTAAAAATAAAACATTTGACATAGTTTCTAGCTACATTTAACCGATTACATCATGCATACATACAGATCAACATGTGTTAAGATCTATATTTGTAATTAGGAACTCATGGAGACCAGCCTCTATGGCTATGATGGAGATCCAACTACTCTGTTCATTGAGCTTGATTGTGGGCACGTCCTGGAGGTTGACTTTGTTGACCAGTGGATGACCACGTCTACAGGAACCAATGAGGATTCAGATCAGCAAGCCATTGGCATAAAGACATGTCCACTCTGTAAGACAGCTATCCGAAAATGCACTCGCTATGGTCAACAAATTAAGGTGGGGACTGAATTAAATGTTTTTGTTCTTTTTTTTAATTAATGACCGAAAAGCTAAAAATGAAACAATTTTCTTTACCATTATATTTAAACAGAAAAATTATATGTATTACAATTAGAATTTCTTGACATAAAGGATTGTGAATAACAAATCAAAAACTTTTCTAGATTATTATTGAATTAACTGTTAAAATCTAGAGATGCATTCAACAAATGGTGGTCCACAGACCTGTACCGCCCGTCGAGCCTTAAATGGCCTGTCCACACAACTAATAAAAAAGAAAATATCATTAATAAATCTGGCAAGGGGTCACTGGTGCAATTTCAAAACTTGTTCACCAGTCTGTCAAGCTTAGAAATTTGGGAAACGCTGATCTAGAGAACTGTGTACATGATTTTGAAGGAAAAAAAAGAATTGTGCAAGAAGCAGGATAGAAAATATGTGTCGAGTGAAGAATTACTTCAGTGTACTTAACCTGGGCTTCTCAGACTGTTTGGGGTAACTTCAGCTATGATTAATGGGTCATTAAATGAAGGAAAACCCAATGTTTTTACCACCCTAACTTAACTATAACTATTTAGGGGTTCATCTGTTGTACTAGAATACTTTCAAGAGTTCATGGAATTTAACAAACTCTTCTGTGACTCTGAACTGTAGTGCCAATGAGCAGCAATCAAGTATTCTGAAACATAGGTTTTTACTCCTACTTAACTTTATGCAGTTGAGAGTGAAATGTATTATGCAAATTTATTCATTGTAAAATACAATTAGGTATGTTAGTTTCCTTAAATTGTTGCCCCTTTTGATTTGATAGAGTATGTTGGAGCTCATTGAAAAGGTCAAGCGTAGATGTATTGGAGAGAGGAAGCATGAAATGGAATTTCAACTCTTGCAAGTTATTGCAAAAGCCAGGGGTCAAGAAAAAACTGAGATTGACAGGTTTCTGCAACAAGGTAGGCATATCATTGTAAAAACTGGTAATTTGTATGATTTTTTTTCTCTTCCTTTCTATTGCTCTTTATTTAGCAGGTAGGTTACGAAATTGGGTTAAGTTTAATTTAAATACATGTACTCTGTCAACAGCTTATATAAGGCTTCTATTTGCTCTATTTAATTACTGTATTTTTGCGCTATTTTTGGCAAATTGTGTAAACTAAAATTACATAAGATGTATATGGCGTAGCCATCTGAAGCACTGAGCAATTTCATTCCCATATATAAGATGCACCCTGGGTGCGGGCTACGTAAAACTTTGTATAAGATGCGTCTTATATATGTGAAAATACAGTAAAGCTTTACTACCCTCGTTACTTACAGAAAAAAGTTTGCGTCTTTGATAATTTCAAAATATCATGCTAAATGCGGTTCAACATAATGAACAAACAAAAATGTCAAACACAACTATTGGGATTCACATTTACACGCAACTCTCAAAGGGTAAAAGTATTTACACTAAATTGAGAGAAATCATTTTTAGAGACAGCCACAAATAAAAATGTAATCACTGAGCCCAATTTAATAAATTATTGGTTATTATCATTCATTATTATTGATACCCTAATACATCGAAATCTCCTCATGTGACACCAAAGTTATTTATTTCATTATTCACCATCTTATCTGAATTGAAAAATTAGAAAGAAATACCGGTACTTGAATTGAGAACACTGGAAGTTGTTTCATCATCTTAACTTTGACAAGACATTTTTTCAACAAAAATTTTTTTGAATAACCACAGGAAAGTTCTTACCAATAAATAATGGCAGTCAGTTCTAAAATGTTAATACCCTTTGCTTTAAACTATTTATAGACAGTAGAGTGGTAACATGGATCAAAGTTTCCAAAACTTTTAAGTTCGGCCGACAAGTTTCTACATTTCATCAGATTAATTAATTTTGTTCTTTTTATCTGTCCATAAACATTATCGTTGTGCAGATCGGCAACATAAGGCTCGTGGACCAGAGTAGGTCCGGGAAGACCACTTTGGGAAATGCTGACCTAGATGATCGGCCAGAACTCTACCATAAATATCGATGTGACGTTAAGCCACATTTAACTTCTACTTAATAGAAATTTAATTTCTTCCCCAGAGCATCCAATTTTTCTTCAGTAAAACTTAACAAAAATTTATGAATAGTTTAATACACATTTAAAATGATATTTTTCATCATCACTCAGGCGATCAGGTGTTGTCAGAAATTATTCTAGAAGCTCAGCTCACCCAAGTGAACATGTTCCGGGAGATATTTGCATTGAAACGAGCGGCAGAAGAATGCGCAGGCAGGTCGGACAGTCCGCCCCCAATCTTCAGGCCAATCCTTACAGACTTGAATCATTTCTCAGAATGGATTCTACAGAGAAGAGCCATTTTCTCAGAGCAGAATAAGCAGGATGCAGAGGATGAGATTGACAGGTTAGGTCTTCTGATAGATCTACAGAAAATTGAGATGAACGCAACAATACGGGGTATTCGTAACACAGTACTTGCTCCATATCTTGACAAAATGGATCGATGCAGAAAGTAAGTACACTGCTTTTTAAGAACCAATGACTAATTTCTTTTTTAAAACTTAATATTGAAATAATAATTTTTTTACAAAATTATTTGGCCTTTAACTTTAATTTATTTTAATTTCAAAGAGTTAACTGTTGATGTAGTGCATTAATCAAAAATGGATAATAAAAAGGAGATACAATACATTTTATGACACAGAAATCTATAAACTCATGAAAATCAAAGGATGTAAATTTACACACTACTGGAATTTATTCCTTTTCCTTTATGGCAGATTCCTTTTACGTTATGGAAAAACTGGCAAGACAATTATTAAAGAAAGCAAAGCTTTATGTGAAAGGCTGAGAGAGCTGGTCCCTGATACACAGCTAACTCTTAGTTATGAGGAAAGGATGACAATAATAAAGGCAGTGAATGTCAGTGCAGGGGCATGGTACTCATGTCCAAATGGTAAATTATTCAAACTAGAGTTGTCTCACAATTTATTCTTAAATTTCAAGTTTATAAATAGCACATTGAGATGGAATTTTGTAATTTTGGTGTTTTTACATTGAGTCAAAAATAACTATTACTGCACATGTTTTAATGTGTTTTTTTAGCCACAATTTGTTTCTAGAGAATTTCTAGTGCTCCTGTACAAAAATTCCAGTGTAATTCTAAGCCATTTATACTGATTATTTCATGTTTTATCATTTTGACAAGCATGATTCTTTAGTTTTTTTTTTAAATGACTAAAGTAGGCTATTTTTAAAAAATAAATTTTTCACCTCTTTAAAATTAAAAAAAATAGACAGAATTAGACAATTTTTTTCCTCTGATTATTAACATCATTAAACACAATCTTTATTTATTTTTTTTATTAAGGACACATTTATGCCATTGGTGAATGTGGCCAAGCCATGGAGGAGTCAAGATGCCCTGATTGCAAGGCAAAGATTGGTGGAACCAATCACAACCTACTACCAAATAACACATGGACTCCGGATATGGATGGCGCAGAAAATCCAGTGTGGCGTAACATCAATGCGGACAGGGATCTGGCAGAGAGAATTCAAAGACAACTTAACAATGGAGGACTTTAGAGATAACATTTGACCACAAATCAAAATTAAAAACTTCAATGCCCGGTATATATTATCAGTTATTGCTGTGAAAATGTAACTCTATTTATTTGAATGAGTCTCCAGATTTTATAGATTTTTTTATCATTATTTTGTGGCATACTGTAAACGTTTCATCCATGTTGTAAATGCATTTCAGATTTTTTAAAACCAAGTTTAACTAGGGGATTCAGTTTAATGTGTGGATTATTATAAGTTAGAGCATTTGCTAGAATTGTTTTAAAGGACTTTATGATGGTTTTCATTAAGCTTGTGCTCCTTTTCCTTCTTTAAAGCCTTATAATTTATTTAGTTAGTTTTGTTTATGCCCTCCATGATTACATTTTATTCATTTCTAAAGACAAAAAAAAATAAAAATTTTACCATCAAGTATTCTATGAAAATTTTGTTTTACTATTGTTATTTCTTTTCATGATTTTTCTGAATAAAATTAACAATTTCAAGTCAACACAGCACCTTAAAAAAGGATTCACTATAGTGGTAATAGTAATAAAGAAAATTTAATGTTATTTTTTCGTATTTTTACAAAAAAACTCATTAAAAACCAGTCTTTGGCAAAATGATTATGGTATTAAAAGTTCTTTTAACAAAAGCCAATCCTTAACTGCTATTTTTAAAATCAATTTAGTTATTCATAATTCAGTATGAATGGATGACTGGTATGACACTGTCAAATGAGAAAGGAAAAAGCACATTTTTATTCAACGGAGAAATGAGAAATTCAGTTGTATACCTTGTTGAGTTTTGCTAATGAAAAGTGTTGCTTGATAAACCGCTAAATTTTGATCACAGAGGTGTAAGAACACTGTCATGTTTATTTACAGTTTAATACGTCTTCCAGATCAAAATTAGAATAGATCATGGCTTCAGAGGGGTGTAAGAAAATAATTGATGCACTGCTTGTCATTCTATTTGAACAGTTAAAATTAAAAAAAGAGACAATTTAGTATTAATAATCAGCTCTATTGAAGATCTGCTGGCACTAGTGGTAGAGGTAGTCCCATAGTAATAACATAATTTACAGTATCGTTTTTTTTTATTGCCTTATTGATTTCATTAATTTTCTTTTAAATTATTAAAAAATTATTACATTTATTAAAATTATTTCATGTTCACAAGAAAATTCAAATTTTTAAAATGTATTTTCATTTTCCTTCATGTATCTTATCAATGATAAATGCCTCGCTTTTTCAATAACCTTCCATTGCTTGCACATAAAAAAAATTAACTATTTAATCCTTTTTATCAAATATTCATTAGAGAAAATGCCAACTTTAGAACAATTTAACACTATTTACATTAAAAAAATGTACAATATTGTTTTTGTACATTAAGAAATGCTAAGTCAAGATGTTATTGCATTGAGAAAGTTTTGTTGTGATATGTTTAAGTCTATCAAGAAGGCAAATAAGCTCTTTAATGTAAAACACCTTGACTGCTCCTTTATGTGGCTGTATTGTATTTATGATAAATATGATAACTTTTCTATGTTTTAAATGACTGGAACTGTGGTTGTGAATTAAATGTGATTTATTTTCTGCAAATAAAGCCAAATTATTAAGTTACAATACTGGTTATAAGTATTATTTAAGCATACACCATGTTTCAAGTATAAGAACCAATATCAAAGATAAAACAAACTATAAATTTAAACAGATTCAAAATACTTGTACAATGTTCAGAAGTAAATCTATGGACAATCTTTAAATTTGTAGATTGAATCATTTTTAGCCTTCAAAATTTAGACTTAAAATGATTGATGAACTGTAAAATGGCAGTTTCTATCCAGTGCACAAGCAAAAATATTTGCATTACTTGATAGCGATAAAGAAGTTGAAGGAGCCTGCAAGATACTTAATTGAAGGCAAGAACAGTATATGTATAAAATAATATATTACGGTATGTACACAATTAATAAATAGCACCATGAGATGAACAACAGCTGGAGCTGTGCAGGTTTTATACATCAAGCCTCTATACTGACTCACCCTAATCTCATGAAAGTACTTGTATTCAATTTCAAGTATTGTAAATTACAAGAACCAGCACACAAAAAAGACATGTTTTATCACAAATTAACAAATCTATAAAATACATGCCAAGTTATATGAAGACAATATAGTTCACAAGACTCTCTAAAGTCTAACTTTTCTATTATGTTATATTATGGCAATAGAGAAATAAACTTTACACATAATTTAGTTAAATAAAAAGGATTTTGGAAAGCCAGTCCCAAAAGTAACAAATATATTGTGATTAATGTAGCACAAAGAGGTTTGTAATATAAATATTCTTACTAAGTGGTTGGCTTAATCTTTGCTGTAAGTTTTTATTTTTAATTGAAAAGTACATACCCGACTACTTTTGCATAACATCATGAAATTAATTACTGTCTGAGATTTCAAACTCGAGATAGTACAAATGACTAGGAAATATTGTTTAAAGAAAGCCATAAATGATAAATAAATACACATGTGTACAGAGCTAAAATCATGTAGAATATTGAAAGAATAGGTTGTCATCACACATTTAATAGATAACATAGATCTAAGAGGCATTTTTTGAGGTAGTGTAAAAATTATTGTTTTTAAACTCTCTAAATCTGTGTTGTGATGGAATAAAATGGCAGTTTGATATTAATGTGAAATATATTTCAATAAAATAGTGTATTTACTGCTCATTACTCTAGAACTTTACATGAAAAATACATGAACTGACTTCTGACCACAAAAAAAGTGTGACAATCTCCCTTTAAACTCTTTTACAAGTTTACTGTCAATGCCTTTAAAAATGCTTTATTTACATTAACAACTTTAATTGAGAAAACTAAATTTACTATTACAAAAACTAAAACAATTGAATACGAATAAAACTAAAAGAATGTGCAAAAAATATAAATTTACATTAATTAATATAAACAACACTGAGTAATGTGCTGCAATAAAATGACAAACCAGTATATAAAGTTACATGTGTATAATTATATAGCCTTACAGTTAACTCACGTCTATGGCAATATAAAAAATCAAAATTGATATTCATAATAGTATCAATAGATGTGTATAAATGCAATCCCTTTTTTATATCAAGCGCATCAGTTGATAAATTCTAACAGGTAATTAGAATGTGAAGCCTATAATGAATAACTATTTCTCTTAAGATTTGGGATGATCACAATTTTTAAAGAAATATTTAACTTTCAGAAATGACTTTTTAAAAAAAAGTGGGGAAAAAAAATTTGGTCAATGTTGTCTTAAAATTAAAAGTAAACTTTTTTTAGCTTGTGAGTAGCGACCAATTAAAAACTAATTTTTACAAAAACAACTATAACCTAACCATAAATGAGCTTATTTCTTAATCCTGCTGATTTTCTTAGACTTGTCATTCGTCTTGGCTGGAGGTGCTGCCCTTGCTGCTATGTGGCGACCATACAGGCTTTTGAGGGGGGGAGAAAAAACATTACTTTTATTCAAACACTCATTATATAATAATAATAAGGCTGTACTATTCGCACCCGGGTATCAGAAGGGAGAGGTTGGGGTTAAAAAACTGTTTAAAGTATTATTGTTGGGTTTGTAAGACAAAATGAGGTATCAAATGAAAGATAATTGAATGGACTATGTGTTTTTAAACTTACTTCTTCAGTTTAACTAAAATAAACTACCCCAAATGACATCTGAATGGGATTTAGTCTAAAAGGACTCGGGTACGCAAAGCGGCTATACGTACCCGGGTCCCTTTAGACTAAATCCCAAGAAAGTAAAACCAGCCCCATGAAGGATAATAACTAAAACCACAGAACCAGCCCCATGAAGGATGATAAACTAGTATATTACTTACAACTTGTATGTGTCAGAACGGATGTAATCAAACACATGTGATACACCAACTTGAAATTGATCAGCAATGGGAGTCACCCAAGGGTTGTTTTCAGCTTTGAACACTTGTTTTGTGCCGACCAGGTCCAAGTTGCCTGTGAGAAATAATTCCAATCAATGTTAATTTGTGACTTAAATACTAAAAAACAAAAAACCTGATTGATACTCATGTAGCTGAGTGGTGGCCTGGGTGACAGTTTAATTACATTAACAAGGAGACGCAGGTCTGAGAACTATAGCTTTTATTTTTGTGGTACAAGCCTTTGAAAAGACATTCTAATCTCTCACAAATGCAGCCGACTCCAACTATTAGTTCACACTCCCACAGGTTGAATCACCCGCCTTATATATCACACAAAGAAAACTCATGACATTAGCATCATAAGTTGGTCATCTGTCACCCGTGGGGCACCCAGTTCATTTGGTGTGAACATGACTAGGGTAAACAACAGTAACACGGGAGCGTGCTCCTTTTACCCATTGGTGGCACACTGCCACACCCACATCTGACCAAACCAAAAAAAAAAAAATATATATTCTTTGATAAGATAATACAACATACCCATTTCTGGAGGAAGGACAGTTAATCTGTTGCCTTGAATGTGGAGTTCTCTCAGTCTGATCAACTCCCCCATATCTTTGGGTAACTCAATGAGATCATTGTCTCTCAACACCAGCTAAATGACAATATGAAATATTTTTGAGATTGGCTGTAAATGATTTGAGAGTTGAACACTTTTCAAAAGTATTCCTAAGCACATTTAACCAGTATATATATTTATATAAAAGGAAGAAAATGTAACATTTAACTATATTTTATTGTTTAATCATACACAGACAAAGGCAAAGAAAAAGAGTAGTGTTTAAAATTGAATTCCTTGTTGATACTTACAATCTGGAGATTTTTAAGGCGGCCTATTTCTGGTGGCAGCAACTCAAAGTCATTATCCCCCATGTACAACGCTCTCAAGGTATCTGCAATATAATTTACATGAAAAAATATTCATAACATTGATTTACTAAGGGATGAAAATACATTTGTAACAACACAGGGAGAAATTAATGCTGAAAATAATACAACTTTTACAGATTACAATTTTTTTTTAAAATCGGTGAAGGCTACCAAAGTACTAGAGGTGGGAATTTTAAAAAAGTAATGTTTTAAACCAAGTCTATGTTGCTTATGACATACCCAGGCAAAAGAAGTTAGCAGGAAGACTGTTTTCATTTAGATTGTTGTAGGTGACATCCAACACTTCCAGCATTGGACATGCACCAAAGCCTCTTGGAAGAGTACTCAATCGGTTCATGCTGAAATGACCATTTTCATGTAGTGAAATAATATTTGTCACATTTAAAAAATAAATTTTTAACACTGTAGCATTGTGTGTATTTCTGATCAAACACATTGAAATTCTGGAAAACAAACTTACTCACAGATTATATTGGAAACCTGATCTATTGCAGTGTAAAGAGTTGGGTAAGTTTTTAATTTTTAACTTTTTATCATTCATTGTAACTTGTAATCTTTTTCATAGCTAAATCTATCACACATCAAGTCTTTTCACATACATTATCTCTCAGGATGACGGCTATTTTTTAGCATTGTACAAAGTTATAGAGGAAAAAAAAAGTCTTATTCCTTACCCAACATTTAGAATTTTCAGCTTTGGCATCGAACTTAAAGTTGTTGGTAACTCCTGAAGAAAAGAAGGAAAATGAACATTTTGACTGGGATACCAAAATCATCCGCAAGTAAAACAAAATATACATTGGCAGTTTTATCAAATTTAATTACCGCTTTAATAACGGAAAAATGACAAATGTAAAACAAAATATACAATGGCAGTTTTATCAAATTTAATTACCGCTTTAATAACGGAAAAATGAAAATGTATTATAATATTTTAACCTAATTATCACATCATGCAAAGATCAGCTTGTTTATAGCTATAGATAACGTAAAACATAAAAAAAAAGAAAAGAAAAATGTAAGATTGCTTAATGTTACCTCGATTGCATTGTTGAACAAGACAATAATCTCAAGATTCAGAAAATTGGCAATATTAGGAGGCACAGCTGTGATAGAAGATAAACAAATGCTTAAAATTCAAATGGACCCAAGCTATGATGATGAAGTATAAGCCATATTTTTATTCGCAATATCTAGTTACAAGCCCAAAAAAAGATTAATGAATTTTTCTTCTCCCATCATTAGAACATTACATTTTTTTTTTACAAAGAAACCATAATATTTTTATTACAACACCTTAGAAAATAACTTGTGTTTTACAGATAGTTAAAAACTCTGTTTCTGATATACCTTATTGATATTGGTTGTTTTTTATTGTCTGAAATGCTTTGCTCTTTAACTTATTGATGATGTAGTTACTCTAGCATTGCACAATGTTACAGTAGAATACAGAACTGTATCGGCACAGCATCTATCATGCAGGACACTTACACTAATATCAAATAATATATACAAATACATCATTTACAAAAGTACTTACATGTGATTTTGTTGTGAGCTAAAACCAACTTTGACAAGTTTTTCAGATTCACTGTTAATAGGAGACAAAACATGTTAAAATGAAAGACCTAAATAAACTCCAGTATGCAGACCAACTTGTATTAGAACTGTTGGAGGTACACAGAAATATACCATAAATGTGTAGCCATGTACTTTGGACACCTCAGCTGTTAGTTGAAATACCCATACCCGAGGACACCACTTTAAAAACTATGATAATAATCAAAACAATTCACTGCCATACTGCATGCCAGTGGTCTCCAAATCATGTAAAGGTGGTATTAAATAAAAGAATTTTGCAAATTAGATAGAATAATTTCATAAAATAAATCCATTGTGATGTTCTCAATATTCATTTAAATCAATGGTTCTCAAACGTGTTCTGGCCACCACCACCTACCCCCCTTTTCCTTCTATAAACTCACTCGGACAGCAACCTGTCGAACTCAGTTATGAGCATTCTTAGACTATAATTAACAGAGCCCTTTATGGCAGGTTATTACACCTTGAAAAGTGCAATTACAACAAATATTTAAAAACTTAAAGAAACACAATGCTTGTATTAATTCAATAATATCATTAATTTGATCAAGCAGTTACCTTTTGGGTTTATTTTTTAGGAAGAGGTTTAGATATCTAACTTCTTTACTGGTCATTTGTTCTCAATGGGATGGAGGCATGGGCTTAGTAAAGTGAAATCAGTTTTAATATATTCAGTAAATGAAGCAGGTAAACTACACTAAAACCACCAAATACAATGAGGAAAATGCACATGTAGCTTTCCACAGAGGGGAATAGGATAATAAGCATCATAAAATAGGCAAATACCTGTGTAACATTTTAAAAACTTTTGCTTACTATAACTACTACAATCTTTTTGCTGAATAAGCCCCTTCTCTACTTTAAAATCTGCATCAGTCATAAAAACATTTTTTTTCACCCAATCAAAAGAAAATCCTAGAATCGCTCAGAATATTTCTTAAAGCTTATCCAAGTGGGCCCAGTACTAGCAGACAATCACCTTGCCTCATACCATTCTTTTCTAGTTTAGACATGCTAGGAAATTAATACAACTCGGGACGGCCCTATATTTTGCGTCAATGGAGTTATTATTTGAATACCAAAGTGAGAAAGACAGATTTGGTTTTTAAAAGGCCGGTCTCATTCACCTGCATCTGCAAATTCATTGTTATTAAATTTGCAAATATTTCTAATTAGAAATGATGTGTGTTGTGTCTTTGGGTTGGAGTCAGCAGCAATGTAAGCAAAATATTCAATGAACGTAATGAAGCATCTCTAACGGACTAACAGAAGCATACGTTTCAATGAACATCATGAAAGCAGCAACTGCTGCATTGTTCTCAGCAAAGTGTGTCAAGAATAGTCAATCACCGTTAGTGAATGCTAACATTTTTCTACACCAAATGTTTGAGATAAATTACACAAATAATAATTATTACATTCAGCAGTTGTTTCTTTTTATATTCCTGGAATAAGCAAAAACGAACGGTTTAAGCCAGTCATTGATGGTGCTCCAACAGCTGGAATAATATGCTTTTTAGTGGAATTATCTTGCATTGACAGAATTGATCTAAAATAAAATAGGTTTTTCATTGTCTTATTCCCAACATTCATCTGTAGCAAAATGTACAATAGAGATAAAAGAATATACATTTTTTAAAAAGTAAATTCATTCAGTTGTGCTGAGGTCTTTTGATTATGCTATGCTATATAACTAATATTCCATACTCCTGAGTGTTTATGAACAATTTTATATTTTATGATGCAGGCAAGCTACCTCTTTTTTTATATTAAAAGCATAGCAAAACAAGCATAGAATTCAGCTCGGTTGTAAAGTTCATTAAAAAACTGTATGTCTTTTATATATTCAGCTCACAGTGTCTAGCTAACTTTCGATGTCTAGTTTATCATTGCTGCATCATGGTACATCTATTCTGAAAATAGATCAAAGGTCTTTGTTTGCTTCGTTGTGTGAAAAAAAGACAAATGTTTACCATCGAATCTTCTTTGTTACTGATAATGAAAACCAAAAATAAGTCCTAAATCTTTCTTTAAAATACATAATTTTAAATTTAAAACGTATTTTGAATATAATCATCTTGTGTAGCCAGATGTTATGGCTTCAATCCACCTTCATTTGCACACAGTTCATCACCTAAATTTCACTATGACAGACTGTTAATTTGTACTGGCAGCGTAGTGTTTCACTAGGCTTAGGCCTATATAAAAGAAAAATAGTTAAATTATAAACATCACAAATGATCAAACTTAGTGTTTAATAAATTATAATCCAGCGTTGAGCTGGGGGAGAAGTGACAAAATCATAATACGAGATGGGAAGAGCACAATGCTTTCTTCCTCACATTTGCCCAAGCCTAATTTAGGATAAATGTAGCCTAATTTGGGATGAACATAGCAATTTTATAGCATCCCTCAAATATGCAGTAAGGCTCACTGATGCCTGAGGTCGCACCTATCCATGCTGTGCATTGCAATTATAGACATATAATATATATTTTTTAGATTAAGTTGTAATCTGATGAAAATAATGCGTTGTCTGAGAAAGAACGGAAATATGAAATATTAAAAAATATAGCGAGTGACTATTACAAGAAATTAAAAATTGCACCATGGGAAACCCAATTCTAAACAGAGCTAATTTCATCCTACTAATTCACTGTGTAAATTAAAGGCCTATATCATATCACATTCGGTCAACTTACACTTTACGGGTCCCCTGAATTTCTGTGGATGAGTGAACTCCCCTTTGTTTAATCCCAAATTGTTACTTGAGTTAACTGTCCTCTTTTTAAAATAAATATGCTGATGGAATGATTTTTTATTCATGGCTTTTTAAACTAATATTTCACAGCAAGGTTAATTACAATATTTCAAAATAATGCTATTTGCCGCTGTCGTGTGAAAACGGATTTTTAATTTTCTGACATATTTTGGATTTTATTTCAGATGGAACCTGTAATAAAGTGTGTAAAAGTATATTCCTTTAAAATGTAAGTTGGGTTTTAATTTTCATTATTATTAATATTTTTTTTAAATAGTCTTAATCTTTTTATTCAAATTTATGATTTTCTTGTTACAGTCTGTAACTGTAGCATACAAACATGTTGTTTTAAGGTTCACGTTAGGTCATAGATTTTAGGTTTGAAGATTTAATGCTTGGAAAAAAAAAAGGGGGGGGGGGGGGGGGGCTCTAAATTTGAAGATTACACTTGAGTTAAGAATACTGACTTTCACTCGGGACTAACGCATTCAGGTTAGGCAGAGTGATATTAATTCCCATATTTTTCATTTGTGTTGATAAGTAACTAAAAACACTATCTCCCTTTCTCCTCCCCATTTTTGCCAACTTTTTTGTCATGAAAGGAGACGTCATGGCAACAAAAATGGTGATCATTTAAAAAAAAGTATTGCAAAAAAGATATGAAAAGAGGGGATACAATTTACCTGACATTCAAATGACATGGAAAATAAAGTTTATAAAGGTAACAATTATAGTCAAGCTAATAGTGCCTTATCATATATTATATTTTGAAACATAGTCACCATGCATAGGGATGAAAGTTGAAATGGGTCACAGCCCTTGGTAAAATTTACCTAGAATTTGTATGGCAATGGGTGATAGAGAAAAGGTCAGAGGCAGAGGTGTTCATGATAACAATAACAACATTGAACATGCCCCACCCCAGCAAGACTGATCCTAGTCCAAGTCATAAAATGAAACATGTTACTCAGATGTGGTTTGTGGATGGAACACTGCCCTACTTTAACAGGCTAGAACAGTGGTCAGCAAACTCATTAGGGATGATAGTCAAAAGAGCCAAAAATCAGTAGCAGGATGATTAAAAACAAATTTTGATTGTCAAATTTCTTTCAAGAACAATGTTTCTCAGAGTCAAAAGCAATTTCTGTCCGAATGGCCAAGCCGCACTTAGGTCTCTAGAGAGCTGCATGTGGCTCGTGAGCCACGATTTTCCGACCACTGAGCTAGAACACAACATAACAGGCATTTTAAATTTTAACTTATACTTCCATATAACTACTAATAAAATAAGTAGGGATAACAATACATGCCCGCGCATGGTTCTGCGAATGTCTCAAAATGAGGCATAAGCCTTTGACCTACTTTTTGAAGAATGCTTTCGTTGACATCGTTAAATAGCCTCGAGCATCAAAATTTGCATAAAAAAGCTGTGTTTTACGTCACCATTGTTGTGTTGATTGGTTTCTGCACACGACACTATAAGTTACATTACGGTTTGATACTGCTACACTACGCTGTCGTAAAAAAAACACCGGTAAGTGAATAAAAGCTTAAATACTTTTTTTTTTAGAAACGCGACAACTAAAAGAACATAATGGACAATATTCTAAAGTATTAATTGATTTTTATAACTTATTATAATTAACGAGACTGCGCTCAAGTAACCGCAAAAAACTCCCTAAATTGGTGACCAAAACTCCTAATTCTCTTTTCGCCCATTTACTGTCATTTGTGAATTAAAATTAATTAAATAAAATTAGTCCTTTAGACTTCAATTCAGTTAATTCACTAAGACTAAGACCTAAGGTAATACTAATGCTACTAATACTAATAAATACTTAATCTTAGTCTTAGTAATACAACTAAGTAATAGTAATTATACTAGTAATATTACTAGTATTAATTAGTTAATAATAAAATACGTTTTTTTGTAGGTTTGTCATTTATTCTACATTCAATATTATTATTCATTTATTGTTAAGATTGTTAATGTTATTGAATTTGTAAATAAATTAACAAAATAAAATAAACAATCATATAAATTATTATAAATATAGTATAAGTATAGGCTAATTGAAATATAATATAAATAATAAATTATTATAAAATTGAAATATAAACATTTTCATTATAATTATACTATACTATATTTATATAGACAGTTATAGTTATAATAAAAGAGTAGTTAATGGTCTGCACATTTTGTTAATTTTATTTTGTTTTTTTCTTTTCAGTTTGACTTTGTAATTTCTAGAAATGTCAGTGACAATGAGGATTATAACCTGTATCTGGCAAGATTTTTCCAGGTTGCAGCCGCATTTGTGAAAAGAAATGGCTATGCTATCTATCTGTATAGTAGCATACCAAACAAGACAGAGGGCATGAAAGCGTCTGTTTCTGCTCTTGATGAGGCCTTCCAACAAGAGGATAGCAACTATGTTTCTTACAAGGTTGCAATATATATAAATGCAGACCTGTTTACCCTCAAACTCTTAAAATCGCACAACATCATCACAAAATCATTCAATACATTATCTTAATAGTAAAAAATAAACATACAGTATACCAGATATATAATGTATACATCTCAAAATCATTCATTGTACGCCAAAATGTTAAGAGTAAACAGGTCTGTATATGTGTCAAGATTATATAAAAAGCTTTCTGTTTTTTAGAAAGGAATTGAAACTAATTGGAATTGAAGCCAAAATCTTTTGTTGCAGCCAGTTGTAGTGCCTGTTAACAAGAAGAAGAATATGTAACACACAATAATTGTTTCCTTCCACAGGTATTTGAGCACCAGGCAACTCCAGGGACTCAAGATGTAACCAATGTTATAATTAACACAGCATTGATTTAATTTTTGTTGGGTATCATTACTTTAAATGTATAAGCCTCTGACTTTTTCTTTTGGAATAAAGGAATACCGAAACATTTAAAAAAATTATTTGACCCCTTTTTTTTCTTTTCAAGTCATAATATTTTAAATTCTTCATCTCATACTGGCAAACGTTAATATTATTAGTATTGGTTTAACATTTATTGTCTGTAATTTATTTACAAACTAAGTATGAACCATTTTGTCTATATTTGAATAATTTATTAACATTTCTATTTCTATATTTCTTTTCAGGACGTTATATTTGAATAATTTATTAATAACATATCTATATTTCTTTTCAGAGTCCCATCAATAAAGTAGTAGCACTGACTATTTCATGTAATTAGTTAATTGTATGGACCTTTGATTTAAAAAAAATGAATTTAACATTTTAATTATTTTTCTTTTCAGGTATTTTCAAATTCCCTACAGAACATAAAATGACTATAATTAAAATATAAATTTGATTAGATGTTGTTGTTACTTTAAAATGGAATAGACCTGCAATTTTTTTGGTTTTTCGTGTAAAAGAAGTAATACATTTGACAAAAAAAATATTTTTTTTACAGGTATTTTTTCAATTTCTCTGCAAAAACAATTTTCAAAATAAATATTTATTATATAATGTGAAACTTTTGTTGTTCATTGTGTTGTATATTGCATTGAGAATATCTACTGAAAATTTGGTTCCATTATCTTTGAAAATAAAAAAGTTATGGGTCAAAAAGTGAAAAAATTTCAAAAGTGGGTCACACGTTTTTTGGGTCGAATATATAGCTTATATAAGGGGCATACAAAATTTGACAAAAAAATTAATAACTCAAGTTATATAAAAGATAGAAAGATGAAATTGGTGTTGTTATAAAGCTTATAGCTAACCCTTTAAAATGATGTATCATTCATGGCAATTGGACCATATTTAAATTTTGTGTCAAAGTACCTAAAATATGTATCTTATTGACTTTTCGGTAATTGCATGCTGCTGGTACCTCACATTTTACTATGGCCACCATCGTGGTTGAGACGATTCAAATCTATCCCTCACCCTAGCCTGAACCCTAAATCTATCCCTCACCCTAACCTGAACCCTAAATCTATCCCTCACCCTAACCTGAACCCTAAATCTATCCCTCACCCTAACCTGAACCCTAAATCTATCCCTCACCCTAACCTGAACCCTAAATCTCAAAACATAAAAAAAGGGCAGTGACTCCTTATAAACACGCAAATGAAATCGAGGGACCACATATAGGAATTTGCCGACTTTTCGATTCATTCAATAATCAATTCATTGTGTTAGTTTGGCCTTGGCACTTACCAAATCCTGGAATTTCAAGAATGTTCACGATGCCTTTATCAACCAAATCTAATTCTGTACTATTTCCTTCTTTGGTATCGTCTACGAGTTTCTTCAATTTACCAGCCATTGTATTTCAAAGAGTTAAATTTGATACGTAATTTTATGTTTTATATGCGTTTTTGTCTTGAAAGTTTGCAGTCTATGCCTTTTTAAGGAGACCCGGAAATAGAGATCAATAAGATACCGAAATAAACAAGTTGTACATAAACAATTCCAAGATAATTTGTTCCAATGCATATGATACATAAGGTAATTAATTTAAAAAAATTAAATGATGTTTTAAAAGATGAATATGATTGTCCATTTAACTTCTTCTTACTTTTAAGTTATCCGTGGTCAAAATATCATTTTATAATAGAAAGTGTGTTAATAGCTGTTAAGGCTATAAGAGGATATTTAACTGGAAATGATTGAAAACCTTAAAAATATTATTCAAAATATATATGCTACTCTTTCCTTTAACGTCAAAATAATGAAGAATAATCGGTAATCGATATTGAAAGGCGCACAAAATGTTACTTGTAAATCATAGTTAAAATGTGTTAAAACTAGTAAGAAAATCAAAGAATGGTAACTCACCATGTGTGACGACTCTTAGGGTAACCACAACCACTTTCTTTTTCTTTTCAATATCATCCGGTTATACTGGTGTATGGTGAGTGTCAAATTTTCATGGCGAAATTTTAAGATCGGTAGTGTCATGGCTTTTGCTTGAGTTTATGCATAAACTCTTGGTTTTTAATGATGGTGGCGGTGATGGTGGACCTATGCCTGCATCCACATCAGCAAAAAAAATACCGTTGTCTTGAGATATGGCGGTTAGATATGATCTTGTGGTAAACGCTAGATGATATCAAATTTGGTTTTCGATTCCCCTAATATGTTGATCCCGTTTTACTAGGCCTAAATCTAAACCTTTTTTTCTTCATCTCCATTCAAAATATATTTGATAATTAATTTAATTATTAAATTAAATGATTACCACCTGAGCGTCAGTTATTAAAACATCAGTGTTGCACTCTCTACAACCAACCCCGCCTTCAGTATCTTGCATAGTGATGACATAGTATAGCACTGTTAAGGTAGTAAAGACATAAAGCCTTTATTGAATTAGAAGACTGACTGAGGGCTAGAATTTAATAACCAAAAAAAAATCCATGCCATTACTATGTTAAGAGAAGAACAGACGAATGAAACCATTAAAATTAGAAACCATACTTTTGAAAAAGTAAATCAATTCAAATACCTTGGATCTTTATTAAATTAAATGAAAGAAAAATATTGAATTGCTAACACAGATAAAAGAAAGAATATTGGGTGGAAACAGGGCATACTTAGTAGTCAGAAAATACTAAAAAGTACAATTTTGACAAGAAAAACTTGGACCGTAACAAAAACAGCAGAAAACCTATTGAACACATGGGCGTCATGGGAGAGAAAAGTTTTATGAAAATTGATGGAGACAACAAAACCAACCAGGAATCATAAAGTCTTTATCAGGATCCCATGCTTGTAAAAGAAATAAAAAAGGGCTGGCTATGCTGGGCGGGACACTTTGAAAGAATGCCAAATGACAGAGGATTGGCAAGGGTGCACCACCGAAAACCCCAGAGGAAAATGGCTCAAAGGCTTAGCTGGATGGATGATGTGGAAAAAGATCTACAGTCTACAGCAACTGGGAATCCAAGCATGGAAAAAAAAAGCATCAGTTATGTCTGAGTTGAAGGAAGTAGTGAGGCAGACCAAAACCCTTCATGGACTGTAGCTCCACAGGGATGGATATTTTAATCGTATATTTAAAATAATTAAATAAATGAAAGATTCAGCCCGTTTTATCTTGTTAAAAAAGCACTTGTCTAGCTGTTACCTGTAATATTATATTATTAATAGGCAGGCTATTTAGTTTAGTAAATTATTATAGAAATTTAATAGGCTTTATAGATGTACAATTAAATAAAAAAATACTATACAGGCCTATGGATGTTCTATGAAAGTTTCTAAGTTAGGCTGAAAGTTAAGTTGTCTGAAAAATGAGACATTTCATTTCATAAAATTATTTTAGTATGTAGATATGGCTGCAACGTGGTGTTCAGTAGGCATGGAAAAGAAAATTCCCAGAAGTCAGTAATAATTGGCATTCTTATAAAGTGTGTTACTTGAATGCATGTTTTGTAACTTCCGTAGAGTGGTAGTTCACGCATTGCGGCAGCCATTGTTTGGCGGGTAGCTTCTATTAAAAATAAAACTTTAAAAGCTTTAACAAATTGTTTAACAAAAACATATGGGCCTCATCATCATCATTATCATTGTCATCATTGCCTACTTGCAATATAAAACCTAGAAACTAGAGGTATTTTCTTTTTAAAATTAAAATAGCTTAAAACTTATAGACTTATATAGCTAATAACTTATAGGCTTATATAGCTTAAAACATACAGACTTATATAGCTAATAACTTATAGGCTTATATAGTTTATTTTGCCTTATAATGGATTAAAGTCTACAGATAATAATAAAATGCAGACATTGAAAGAGTCCCAGACTTTGACAGGGCACTCAGACAGAGCCTGGTGTGTATCCTGGAGTCCCAGTGGAACACTTCTTGCATCCTGTGGCGGGGACAAAACCATTCGCATTTGGGGAAAAGAAGGTTAATAATTTTATGCTATCAGGGCTTTAAAATACAGTGAAAATATTTTTTGGATATATGGTCATTACATAAACTAATCTAAATGCATAATTACATTTTGTATTGGATGGTATGTTTTCAAATTTTGATCCTTTGGGGGTTGAGATACAATAATAGTACATTAAATTAATCATCATTAAAAAAATTTTTTTATTGCTCAGCTTATTTAGAAATTTGTTCTAGGTGATAAGTGGGTGTGTAAGTCAATCCTAGCAGATGGTCACACCAGAACAATACGGTCAGTTTCATGGTCACCTTGTGGGCAATACCTCGCTGCTGCCAGCTTTGATGCAACTACAAGTGTATGGAGTAGAAAAGCCGGAGAATTTGAATGCCTGGCCACACTTGAGGGTCACGAGAATGAGGTCAAATGCACTTCATGGGCTTGCACTGGAAATCTTTTGGCCACATGCAGTAGGGACAAGAGTGTATGGATTTGGGAAGGTAAATTCCTTTGCGAAACATAAACTGGTAGAATAGAATTTCTAGCAATTTTCATTTATTTAAGCCCACTATCCTGTATTGTCTTCCCCACTTTTAATTTTTAATAAAAAATATATTTAATGATTAATTGCCCCAAATCTTATTTTTTGCTGAAATAACATCATTTTTTAAGTTGTATTTACGGAAGGGGACATAGGAAGTGTATGCACTCATTTTTAATTCGAGTTTTTTATTTTCTTAACTAACTGTGGGTGTAACATACATTTATTTATGAAAAGAAATTGACAAAGCCTTTCAATTAAATTGACCTTTTAAGGCATAATTTTTAAAATGCACCTTCATTTTTTTGCAAATATTTTTTTCATGTGAGTTTATATTTAAAACTTACTTGAATTTATCAAGACTCTTTGAAAGATTTCCTTATTCAATAACTTACAGTGACTGCTGATGAAGAGTTTGAATGTGCAAGTGTGATGTCAACACACACACAAGATGTCAAACATGTGAAATGGCATCCCTGTAAGGAAATCTTAGCCTCATGTGGGTACGACGACACCATTCGCATGTTTCGTGAGCAGGCAGATGACTGGGAGTGCTGCACCACCCTCAAAGGTCATGAGTCAACAGTCTGGTCCATTGATTATGATAAATCTGGCAGCCGCTTGGCCTCCTGTAGTGCAGACTCGACTGTGAAGATATGGCAGGAGTATGAGCCTGGAAACTCAGAGGGTGTGGTGACGATGGACAATATTTCCACCTGGAAGTGTGTGTGCACCATTGGTGGGTACCATGAAAGGGCAATCTACGACATCAGCTGGTCTCAGTTATCAGGTTTGATAGCCACAGCATCTGGTGATGATACCATCTGTGTTTACAAGGAGTCCCCCTCTCCAGATTCCAAGAATCAACCTCAGTTTGAGCTGGTGGCTCGTGCCAGGGGAGCTCATTCTCAAGATGTGAACAGCACAGAGTGGAGTCCCACGGAAGAGGGTCTGTTAGCATCATGTAGTGATGATGGGACAGTTAAGTTATGGAAGCTCGAACAAGAGTAGTTTTAAGTCATTTTTTCTCAGTGATACCATAAATTATATCACTTTTTTAAAAAGGAAAATGAAGAAATTTCCAGAATTTGGGTTTTGAGAGAAATATAAATTATATTTCACTTTTTAAAAAATGCAAGATTTAAATATTAAAGTAGCATTGTTTCTATGGATCTTGTTCTCGCCCATTTTTTTTTAAATGGCTTGATTTCACAATCATCCTTTTCTCTTAATTGCTTGTGTGTTTAATGAAACTGTTTGTTCAAAATATAAACTATCTGATTTTTTCATAACAGCGCAACTGCCTGAATTGTAACTGCTACACAACAAAATAAAATTCAATTCAATTGCATTGACTTGTAATCAAGATAATTCATGTTTCTCTGTTAAGAAGTATCGTAATTAATGTGCAGGACAAAAATTATTATTTTTTTTTTTTAAATGTAATATTCAATCATTTGTACACCTTAAAGTTTGACTAGCTTTTAGTGTATAACTTGGGTGGGACACATTGGGACTTTAAAGCTGCAATCTAAAAATGTTTTATTTGAAAGTGTTAGAATGTGTTTGAAAATTTTACATAAAAATGGTATCTGACATTTCATTTTCACACTTTCAAACATGTCATCAATTATTTTGTATACTCTTTAAACACATTAAAGAATGGGGGGAATTTATTCTGTAACATTAGATTCTTTGATTCCACAGCTTCCCACACAATCTTGGCATGCCCTACTCCATTTTGTTCCCCTGGCCATCTTTTTATTAAATATTTGTACAAATTTTAAAAACATTGTTTTTTTTTTTTTGTGTGTGTTAATTAAATAATTAAAAATCTTTCTGTGTAAAATCCTTCATGCAGTATAGTTCAGCGAAACTGCTACGTTAAGCTGTTTTTAGGATTTAGAGATTTCTTCTGCATGTGTGCATAATAGTTAACCACATGTGCTGTAATCTTCACATATTTTCTGCCCCTGACTTGTTCTTCAATAATTTGATAGTTTATGCAATAACCTTTCCTTATTTATAAAAAAACTGTATTTTGACGTCTCACTGGGTTAGGGGCAATAACTCGAATATTCTTAAAATTTTACAAGACATACCAGTGATTACCAGGTAATCATCAACACAGATAATATAATTATCCCAGATTTTGAACTTGGGTTGACCTAACGCTTATTTTTATTAAGTTTTAGTTATTTTGTTGTTTCCAATGGTATTTATTTTCTGACACTATCCAAGTTATTTTAATGGTTCTACATTGAATTGAAAATTCATTTTTAATAGTTTTGGCTTGATAATAACTTATGTGTTTCGACTATTCAAAATTAGACTTATCAAATTAGGTAGTGAGTTTTAAAAAAAAAAAAAGGGTTGCAACGGCTGAAAATATCGACCCACACAGCAACATGAGGGCTGTTTTAATTAGTACACAGAAATTGAATATTCACCACAGCAGTTGCCTCCCCTGTGTAGTGTCATCTTTACGCTAATGACTTTAATGATTTTCTTAACCTCATTCTTATCCAACATGTTAATTTGGCAGAACTCGGGAAAGAAGTGCCACTTCCGGGGGAGGGGGTGGGGGTTTGATTAGAAGTTACTTGGAGCACACATGCATAATTGACCCATGAAGTTCGGCACAAACCTGATGAAGAAAATCTTACGTTCAACAACTTCAAGTATATTAATGAGACACATTGAGTTCAACAACTTCAAGTAGATTAATGAGACACATTGAGTTCAACAACTTCAAGTAGATTAATGAGACACATTAAGTTCAACAACTTCAAGTAGATTAATGAGACACAGCTTGCGTATATATTACACAGGTTAAGCTTTAAGAATAGTTGCACAGAATACGAATCATCTTTAATAACAGTTGCACAGAATACGAATCATCTTTAATAACAGTTGCACAGAATACGAATCATCTTTAATAACAGTTGCACAGAATACGAATCATGCGAACGTTAAAGCAAATTCGCTACCGGTACAAAAAAATACAAACCAAATAAACAAAAACATTCGTAATATAATTATACATTAAATTTACAAGATGTTTATAGTTAATATAGGCCTGCATACATGTATCCTACCTAAACGTGTAAAGAAAAGTATAAGAATGGGCATCAGTCCTTGACAAAAAAAAAAACAACAACTAAGAAGAAAGAAAACGACTTTTATACTGGAGGTTCGGATCTAAGTCACGGTTTAAAAAAAAACAACAACTAAGAAGAAAGAAAACGAATTTTATACTGGAGGTTCGGATCTAAGTCACGGTTTAAAAAAAAACAACAACTAAGAAGAAAGAAAACGAATTTTATACTGGAGGTTCGGATCTAAGTCACGGTTTAAAAAAAACAACAACTAAGAAGAAAGAAAACGAATTTTATACTGGAGGTTCGGATCTAAGTCACAGTTTAAAAAAAACAACAACTAAGAAGAAAGAAAACGAATTTTATACTGGAGGTTCGGATCTAAGTCACGGTTTAAAAAAAACAACAACTAAGAAGAAAGAAAACGAATTTTATACTGGAGGTTCGGATCTAAGTCACAGTTTAAAAAAAACAACAACTAAGAAGAAAGAAAACGAATTTTATACTGGAGGTTCGGATCTAAGTCACGGTTTAAAAAAAACAACAACTAAGAAGAAAGAAAACGAATTTTATACTGGAGGTTCGGATCTAAGTCACGGTTTAAAAAAAACAACAACTAAAAAGAAAGAAAACGAATTTTATACTGGAGGTTCGGATCTAAGTCACGGTTTAAAAAAAACAACAACATAATTCTGGTGTACAATCCTCTCCAACCAATCAAAGGCTTCTAGTTCTAGTGCTGTCAACGTTAAATTTGGAGATAGGCACACACAAAATTAGGAAACTTTAACAGTGGTGAATTAGACGTGCGTCATTTGAGTAGGGCAGGGTGGGGCATTTGCCCCTCCCCCCAACCTGAATTTGCAGGTTTTATTTAAATTGCTATCTTAAGCCGACCAAGTTTTAGTCCCCTCCCCCTGAAAGAAACCTGAAATGACGCCCCTGGTGGATTAACGTAAACGGTATAATGATGTGCGTGATTTGAGTGTCCCCCGCAACAAAGGATGCAAATATTTTATTGAAACAATAATTTAATCTTGAATGTTCGTGTAATGGCGCAATTTACAATAGTGATTGGCATCTCAGACGAATCCATGCATAACAAGTTATAACGTAAGATTGGCATCTCAGACGGGTCCATACATAACAAGTTATGAAGTAACTGGAGAAAGGAAAAGAAAAATAAGGGAAGCAACACACGCCATTTTTTTCTAGAACATTAATCATCTTAAGGTGGGTTTTGACCCGGGGGGGGGGGGTGTTATTGTTAATTAATTCGTTGTTTGTTTTTTTTTAATTAATTTTTTTTCGGCAAATCAGTTATCGGTTTTAGGAATCTGGCTTTAAACCTTTTATCGGCTTTCACAATGCACTCACCCCCCCCCCCCCCCTATTTCAATATAAATGTCAGATTGACATTTTATAAGATCGAAAGAAGCAGTTGAAACGTCATTCATTCCAAGATGCCTTCATCTATATTCAGGGACGTTCTTAGCGGTCAGGCACGCGAAGCGGCTATGCATGTTTTTAACACTATACTGAAACAGAGTTTTATAATAACTTTGTAAGTCTTTTATCGATATAATAATTATTTTTATAAGTCTCGATTTACCACAACAAAAAAAAAAGATTTATGTGTAAAAATAAAATCTTTAATCATTTTGTAAACAACCAACAATCGGTTGTAGGTTTCAAAACGGATAACCAGACAATAATTGGTTATCGTTAATCGTCTTAAATTTTGACTGAATCATTTTTATTCCTTTTGATGACTTTTCAGTACTGTGCTTTTAAATAATGTGATCTTACTATTATTGTTCGTCCTTCGCGTGAGGAGATGTCTCAGTTATATTTGAATTGAGCAGTAGCTTTGACTTGCGCTGTATTTATAGTTTAAAGTGAGACAGAGTTGCGCTATTCGTCCGCCTCACTCTCCCCCTTTCTTTCTCCGTCTTTTTTGTGGGAGCTGTGGGATACTATAGAGCGTCTAGGAATCCAGGGTTAAGAGAACCCTCGGCCCCGGAGACACATGCGGCTCTTTGAAGGCACAGACGCAGTTCCCAATAAGTATATTTATCAGCCCAAATTTATAAATATGGCGCCTGGCTCAAAAGAAAAAAAACTTTGCCGACTCTCGTGTTAGGGCGTTGTATGGTGAATAGGCAGACATTTTTCTCACGCTCATACCAGCAGCCAATCACACAGAAGTAGCAGCTGCACTCGCTGTTTTGATCTTTTTAAATAAGAGCGGTACTGACATTAAAAAAAAAGAAGAAAAAAAAGATGACAGTCTTATGAGGCTTACTATTTATGTAATATATATATATATATATACGTTTTTTTAAAAAAAGTTCATCTTCAAATAGTGTTTCTCGTTGAGTTCCGGAAGACGACGTATACCGAAATTTAAGAAGCTGTCACTGTCAAAAGATTTACAGATTCGAGGATTTGTCATAGGGGGTAACAGAGTTGGAATTGCAGAGACAAGGTTACATTTTAAGCACCTTGTTTACTATGGCAGTTTAAAAGAGTCTCGGGAAACAGTTCTAGTGTAGCAATCACACGAACTCATTTTTAGGAAATATTGTGCAACGAACGTTTCCGAAAACTTACAACGGCGTTAAAATTGTGTAGGTGATAAATGAAAACGAACGCTTGAATTAAATCAGCTGAAAGCCCGTCATCAATGGGTCTTGAAAGACGTAATAAAGACTGAACTTATCAGTGGCGTAGCGAGCTTAACTCGCGCCCGGGGCAAACTACCTTTTTAGCGCCCCCAATACCTTTTTAGCGCCCCCCCCCTATTCGAAAACCATACAATATTATATTAAAATATACCATTTGGCGCCCCTTTGTGAGTAGCGCCCGGGGCATGATGCCCCCCTTGCCCCCCCCTCACTACGCCACTGGAACTTATGTCAAGTTCAGGAAATCTGTGAGAGTTTGTGTGTTGTGATTTTGGCACAAATGGGATTGGTGAACGAATGTGAACGATGTTAATATAACGATTACATTAGCTGTTGAGAGATATAAAAGGGGGAGAAAGCTAGTTGAATCGAGAGAGAGATTATTATGTTCACGGACAGGTGTGTGTGGCTGAGTCTGGCAGGGCTATTGTGAACTAGGATTTATTGCTGTGTACCTCCGGCATTGGAGTTGATGAACATGACATGCTATATATATGATGAAGCTAATAAACTCAGATTATTATCTAATGGGCTCAGTGTATATTGTCTTGGACTATATATAATAGTAATAGTAAAGATATCATCACACCCTGAGATCTACAGCTCGTCAACCTTAGACCAGACGAAATATTTCTATGAGCCAGAACACTTTGACATAAGACCATAAATATTTGACAAGGGACCAGAAATATTTGACAACTTACTTGTCGCCATGTCTTCAAAGACCCAATAGAGACTGAACCCACTTGTCGCCATGTCTTCAAAGACACGATAAAGACCGAACTCACTTGTCACCATGTCTTCAAAGACACGATAAAGCCCGAACTCACTTGTCACCATGTCTTCAAAGACACGATAAAGACCGAACTCACTTGTCGCCATGTCTTCAAAGACACGATAAAGACCGAACTCACTTGTCGCCATGTCTTCAAAGACACGATAAAGACCGAACTCACTTGTCGCCATGTCTTCAAAGACACGATAAAGACCGAACTCACTTGTCACCATGTCTTGAAAGGTCCGATAAAGACCGAACTCACTTGTCGCCATGTCTTCAAAGACACGATAAAGACCGAACTCACTTGTCGCCATGTCTTCAAAGACACGATAAAGACCGAACTCACTTGTCGCCATGTCTTCAAAGACACGATAAAGACCGAACTCACTTGTCACCATGTCTTCAAAGGTCCGATAAAGACCGAACTCACTTGTCGCCAGGTCTTCAACGACACGATAAAGACCGAACTCACTTGTCGCCATGTCTTCAAAGACACGATAGAGACTGAACTCACTTGTCGCCATGTCTCAAAGACCCAATAGAGACTGAACTCACTTGTCGCCATGTCTTCAAAGACACGATAGAGACTGAACTCACTTGTCGCCATGTCTTCAAAGACACGATAAAGACCGAACTCACTTGTCGCTATGTCTTCAAAGACTTAATAAAGACCGAACTCACTTGTCGCTATGTCTTCAAAGACTTAATAAAGACCGAACTCCCTTTTCGCCATGTCTTCAAAGATCCGATAAAGACCGAACTCACTTGTTACCATGTCTTCAAAGACACGACAAAGACCGAACTCACTTGTTACCATGTCTTCAAAGACACGACAAAGACCGAACTCACTTGTTACCATGTCTTCAAAGACACGACAAAGACCGAACTCACTTGTCGCCATGTCTTCAAAGACACGATAAAGACCGAACTCACTTGTCGCCATGTCTTCAAAGACACGACAAAGACCGAACTCACTTGTCGCCATGTCTTCAAAGACACGACAAAGACCGAAATCACTTGTCGCCATGTCTTCAAAGACACGACAAAGACCGAACTCACTTGTCGCCATGTCTTCAAAGACACGACAAAGACCGAACTCACTTGTCGCCATGTCTTCAAAGACACGACAAAGACCGAACTCACTTGTCGCCATGTCTTCAAAGACACGACAAAGACCGAACTCACTTGTCGCCATGCTCAATGAATACGTCCTCGTCCAAAACGGCAGCCTCCGAGCTTTCGTTAAAAACAAAAAAAAGATCGCCCTAATAAATTGAGGAAAATGAATCTTTAATCAAGTTTTTTTTTATTCCAACGCCTCTTTTCCTTTAACAAATAACAAAAGTTCGTCTCGACAGTTCTGACATTATGAGGTAGTATGTGACAGGGAAGGGGGGGGGGGCGAGAGGTAAAATGTCGAGTTCAGTGGCGCCAGCTCATGGGGGTCTTCATGCCACCCTGGACACCAACAACAACGATTATAACATTGATAATAATAATAATAGAGAGGCCACAAAATAGAAACATAAAGATGGGAAGAAAAATAAAAAGCCCCTAAGAACAAATTTGTTCGTATAAATCCTTTATAAAATATAATGTCGAGCACTGCGTGGGGGGCTGAAAATTTGACCAAAAATGCATACAGGTAACGAACTGTATAAGAATCCCAATTAGCGTTCACACCCTCAAGGCTCGCTACCACACACTTTTTTAAGCCCCTGAAATGTATTAATATTGTAAATTCCTATCCGCTCTTACACCGCAGATTTATTTCACCAATTATTTCAGAAAAAAATTAATACATATATAATTACCCACCAAAAGCACTTGCTAAATGTTTTTTTTCAAAAGAATCACATTTAGCGCAGTTTTCGGGAATGTTATCTTCCCCTTGAAAAAACCGGAAAAACTGATTTATTGGTTGGGGCTGAACATCTGATGGAATGTTTTGTCATCGGCAGCAAGTCTATGTGCCAAGTTTCAGATCAACTGGTTGATGGGAAGTGGGTCAATTAGCCGTCCAAAGACTTTGCCAGCTGGCAACGAACAGAAGTGAAGTTAATATAAAGGATTCAATAGCGACGTCATGTTGGGATGTTTTAACCTTTTCGCTACCGGTGACGTCGACGCGACGTCATGATCACCCACTTTCAAATACCAAGGACGTCACATAGTCGTCATAACAAAAAGGCAAAGAACTTTTCTGAAATACCAAGGACGTCACGTCGACGTCATATTTCAATGCTATATATTTCTTTATTGGTTTATCTAAAGGGGAGTTAAAAAGCGAATTGGATAGAGAATGAAATTATCGGAAATTTCTTCGTTTTTAAATGTTGTTTTGCCGAGTCAGCAAAAATCGTTGTCAAAACCCAGCGGTAGTTAAGGGGTTAATTTATGTCGTGTGTTTTATTTATCTATTTCTAAAATACATTTTTAATAAAAACATAACTTATATTGAGTGATAATGATGCACACAAAAAAAAGGACATATTCGAAGATAGTTTTAGTCTGGAAGACTTTGATCTAGTCGCTTTGTTATGATAGCTACCGTGCGTTTAATTACAATATGTGGTACCTAAAAAACAACAACTCCCCTTGAGGTAATGCCATTGCTCCCCCTCCCTTTCCCAAATGTGCCACTTTGCAGCTCGGTGCCTTTTAGACTGATCTATTATTTGAAATGTTTGATCTTGAAATATGAGAATATTTTTCAGTTGTGCTCGCCTGTAATAAAGGTTTATATAAAGAATAATTACCATCTGGTGGGACTCACTGAAAGCGAATTTACTTTAATACAAACTAGTGCCTGCGAACAGATAAAATACCTCACAAGTGTGGTAAACATTAAAATATTTTGGGTAATAAGGGCTTTATTATACTTTATACACATATCCATCCCTTTGGCGCTACAGCCCATCTAGGGATTTGGCCTGCCTCACCACTTCATTCACCTCAGACCTGACTAATGCTTTTTATTTTCCATGCTTGGATTGCCAGCTGCCGTAGATATTTTTCCACATCCATCCATCTAAGCCTAGGTCTGCCTTTGAGCGTTTTCCTCTGGGGTTTTGGTGGTGCACCCTCTTCACTCCTCTGTCATTTTGGCATTCTTATTTCTGCAACTATCGTGTGATCCTGATGGAGACTATACCCTTCCTGGTTGGTTCGTATTCTTCATCCATATTCATCCGTTGTTCGTCCATATATTTTCCAGTATAAGGGTTTTTTTAGACATAGATAAAGTTATATTAAGCTTTATGTTACGACTAATTATTTTTTACTTGTCCAGAGAAATAATGAAACGTTTTGGCTACTAGTGGCCCGTATTCTAGCAACACAGCACGTCTTGTCTTGAATACGCCATTTGGACCAAAGCGCTCAGTCTTTTATTTAACGCTCAAAGATCTCAAGAGATGGACAGACCTTAAAATCTGTGCATCGAGGACCGTCAGGGCAAAGGTGTTAATTAATTAAGTAAAATATTTTGGATAAATAGCTAAAACGAGTTCCCTGACTCCTGATGGAATAATAGCTAAATGAGTTCCTTGACTCCTGGTGGAGTAATAGCTAAACGAGTTTCCCGACTCCTGATGGAGTAATAGCTAAACGAGTTCCCCGACTCCTAATGGAGTAATAGCTAAACGAGTTCCCCGACTCCTGATGGAGTAATAGCTAAACGAGTTTCCCGACTCCTGGTGGAGTAATAGCTAAACGAGTTCCCCGACTCCTGGTGGAGTAATAGCTAAACGAGTTCCCCGACTCCTGATGGCGTAATAGCTAAACGAGTTCCCTGACTCCTGATGGCGTAATAGCTAAACGAGGAGTTCCCGGACTCCTGATGGAGTAATAGCTAAACGAGTTCCCTGACTCCTGATGGAGTAATAGCTAAACGAGTTCCCTGACTCCTGATGGAGTAATAGCTAAACGAGTTCCCTGACTCCTGAATTATATACCGTTTCCACGCTGGGGTGCTGGCGTGACCAGTAGATTTGGCTTGACCAGTAGATTTGGCGTGACCAGTAGATTTGGCGTGACCAGTAGATTTGGCGTGACCAGTAGATTTGGCGTGACCAGTAGATTTGGCTTGACCAGTAGATTTGACGTGACATGCAGGTATAGTGAAAATTTTCTGGTTGATGATGGGTACAAGGAGGTACAGTCAAATTGCTTGTTAGGCATGTCTGCACAGTGGTTTTTATCGACAGGGCCGTGCAGTACAGGGGCGGCGTGCGGTGTAGGATGCAAAGGGGGCATAATCACTGGGTGTCAATATCAGGGTTGCCAAATACTTTGTTAATACTGCAGAGTGTATCATATGTTTTGTTCTTCTTTTGTTGTTATTGTGGGGTGCGCCAAATACTTGTTTTGCTAAGGGTGCGGCTTGTTGGGGGGGTCAAACGTAATTACTAAAGATTTCTTTCAAGAATGCATTCGTAGCCCCCCCCCCACCACACACACACACCGTGACAGATGCGTCCTCCAGTGGTGTAGAAAGGGTTAGTGCCGCGCCCGGGGAGGACCAATATCCCTCGGCACTCCCCCCCCCCCCCAAAAGAACAACTCTACAGTTGACCGAAAAATCCCCACCACTCAATATAAATATATACATATAGTGTCGCCATTGTTGGTGGCTTCCTCCACCCCTCCCCCCCCCCTCTCTCCTACTTTAGTGATAATATCGAGATGTATCGATGATGAGCCTTCAATCAACTGTCAGCAAAATATATGCAATTATAAAAATATATAAATGGCAGCATGACTAAAATTCGTTTTCAAATGTTTGTCCATGACATCCTGTCACCATTTTCCCAATGTCACTACCTGGCCGTAAGTAGTTATTGGCATTGCATAAAAATGTTTAATGGCGGAGAATTATTTAACACTATACAGTGTGACTTTGAAGTGAATTTTAGCATTTATAACAGGGGCAAAGCTCGGGTCAGTGCCGACCTGGGAGGGACGAGATTTTTGCCGCCCCTTTTCAGCGATAAAAAACCACTGCCGTTCTCCGAAAATGCTACCCCCCCCCCCCTTTTTCCAGATTAAGAAAAAAGTTTCGCCCGTGGCGGACCAACGCCCCCGCAACCGTCTTCGTACAGCACTAATTAAGAAACCCTTTCATGTTACTTCTTTCACACACAGAGGCGTTCCGACCGTAGGTGTGGCAAGGCCACACACAGAGGCGTGCCGACCGTAGGTGTGGCAAGGCACGACGACACCTGCCATGAAATAATGGAGGGGCGTGCGTAAAATTTGGTGAGCCAGAGATCATCATACTCGTAGTTTATCTGTATTGAAAAACAAAACAAATGCTGCACACTAATCTGCTTACTCTGCTGTCATTGAATGCCCACGATAGGCAATATGTTGGCATACGGCCAGGGAGGTAAACCATCCGAATAATTTACAGAAATACCGTAAATTGTATTGTATGGCATCTTTCCATCTACGAGAGACGATAGATTTATCTTTTCTGATTGCAGCTCTTGGTGTGGCTAGTGAGACCGATCCTCGAGTGGCAGTCTCTTTTGCATGTCCCACACACGAAATCGGTGGAGCATTGTTTTCTGGCCTTTCTCTGCGCTCTCTTTACAACTGTTTCCGCCCTGTAGAGCTCCTCGGCACGTAGTGATCCTTCCTTCAAGATGCCCCGCCATGTGGATCGATCCTCCGCCAGGTCCTCCCAATTTGAGATGTTGATGTTGGCCGCCTTCATGTCTCTTTTGCGTAAATACTGTAAAAAATGCGTCCTAAAGTAACTGCTCCATAACAGTCCGTAAAATTCCGGAAAAAATGCGTCCTAAAGTAACTGCTCCATAACATGTCCGTAAGAATTTTAGGGTGTCTTTTTAAAAAAATGAGACAATGTATAAAAAAATATATTTTAAAGGGGAACAAAAATGTTAACCACTCCCGTTTCTATTTCTTCTTGATTGCTTTAAGCTTATGAGATAAAGAACAGGTGAAACTCAACACTGGTGGGACTGGTATAAAATAGACTAAGTCATAAAATAGGCTTATGAAAAGTTACTAGAAATAGCCCGTGGAAAACCACGGAAGCACATCCACAGAGGGCTTCCGCCCCCCCCCCCCCATGTCCAGAGCACTCCCTAATTTCGCTCGGGAGCCTTCAGCGCAATCGCTGTCTGCTCCCTTACCCTCATTCTTTCCCCAACCTCGATAACGGCTGTCGATCCGAATCATTTTCTGAATGTTTGCAACGCTCTGTAAATCAAAGTTTTATAGTTTCTCTTAACATGCAGTAGTTCAACAAAACTTCACAAACTCACGAAATTTTTGTGATTTGTGTGCGTCTTCTTACGGGATTTTTGGTGTCGGTGACTTTTCGGAAAGACAAATTTCTATTTACATTCAGGAATCCATCGAAAAGTTTACCAGCCTCTACACTTGTTTGACTAACTGTTATGGCAAAGTGCGAAGGCCTAATTTTAGTCGCCACCACTTGACTCCCCTTCGTTTTGTTTTGATGGTGACGTCACTGATTAAATGGGCTGTGCCCCTCCCATTTACCCACCTCTCCTTTTGATTGGGAATAGGTTATTTACGTTCGAATACGTTCTATTTCTTCTAAAGAATTCTTATCATGTGACGCAAATTCTGGGATTTTTTTTCTTGATGGTTCTGATTTAATCCGTGTAACAGGCTGGGAGCTTTCCTAGCCTTGAGAGATTGTTGCTATATATCCCAGACAACTTACGAGACTTTATATAATAGATTGATTGTACTCTTTAAGTGTGTGTGTGTAAATTAATATTTATATTCTTCGATATTGTATCTTCTCACTTGCTGTGCCGAAAGTTGATTTTTAAAATACTTTTTTTCGTTATTTTCACTGTATATTTAAATTTTCATTTTAAAGAAATTTAATTCTAGAATTCAATTGAATATTGTTAGTATCAATAGCTTTGGCAGCGTTCTTCGTTATGCACTGGTTTTCAGTCCCTTGTTATGCGTCCTTCTTTCTACAAATCAAAACTAAAAATAGCTTGATAAAACTTTCAAAACCATATAACGGTACATTACACTAACTATTTCTTTGATAAAAATGAAAAAAAAAATCCAAAAAAAAAAAAAAACCATCAAGATAGGCGTAAAAAAAAAGATCCGTATTGGGACAAAGATAGGTCTATAATAGGTCCGTATTCGGACAAAGATTATATGCCTGTAATAGATCGGTATTTGGACAAGGATAGTCCTATAATAGATCCGTATTTGGACAGAGACAGGCCTCTAGTAGATCCATATTCAAACAAAGATGGGCCTATGATAGTTCCATTGCTCCGAGTTATTGAGTAGTGTTTATGCTGACGATCTGAGAGAAAGCCCAGGGCTAGCAATGAGATTATAGGGTTTTGGCTAGCATTGTTGTGGTGGAGAGGTTGTCAGTGATGGAAAGTCATTAAATGGGAGGTGATAAATGATTCAGGTAACATATTTTGAACTCCGGTGGCGATGATCCCCCATTAGGAAGTTAGTAGCAATTTTTCTCGAAATTTCTTAGCCAAAGGTACAGTCATAAAAGTTTTTATCTCAGACACTCTTAGCTAATGTAAAAGAAAATTATTTCTACAAATAGCTTTACAAAACTATTTTTTTTCACGACCTCGTTGTCTAGAATAGTGAAAGGGTGTTTTTAAGTAGGGTAAAACACAAAACAACATCTATAATCATAGTTTTTGGTATAAATCCTTTATTAAGTACAGTATCGAACAATGGGGTGGGACTGAACATTTGACAAATCATAGATTCAAGTAACACACTTAATAAGAATCCCAATTAGTGCTCTCATCCTCCCTCTCAGACTCGCAACCACATATTGTTTTCACCCTCTGACCTATATTAATGTTTTTACACCGCAGATTTATTACAACAACTATTTATGTAAGGCAAAAAGAAAATATTACGCACCAAACGCACTTGCGATATTTTCCAGAATCTCATTTAGCGCACTTATCGGGAATTTTATTTCGTGTAATCACCGGCATCTGGTGACTTTTAACTGATTTGTGGGGATTTGGGTTGGGTTCGGGAAGGGGGGTTGGGCTGAAAATTTGAAAGAATGTGTTGTCATTGGCAATGAGTCTAAAGCATTGCCCCCCCCCCCTTTTTCCCCCCACACTTCTAGGTTTGCCACTGGTTGAAGAGGTAGTTTTATTTTAAAAGGAAAAAAACCTTACTTATATAAAATCTAAGTTAATAGAAATTTATTGCGTTTTAATGACATTTTCATTTTCCCCATTAACGACTATACAGTAGGCCTGCTCTCAACGGTAGGCCTACTCCTAACACTGCTCAACAGTAGGCCTACTCCTAACACTGCTTAACAGTAGGCCTACTCCTTACACTGCTCAACGGTAGGCCTACTCCTAACACTACTTAACAGTAGGCCTACGCCTAACACTGCTCAACGGTAGGCCTACTCCTAACACTGCTTAACAGTAGGCCTGCTCTTAACGGTAGGCCTACTCTTAACACTGCTTAACAGTAGGCCTGCTCTCAACGGTAGGCCTACTCCTAACACTGCTTAACAGTAGGCCTACTCCTAACATTGCTTAACAGTAGACTTACTCCTAACAGTGCTTAACAGTAGGCCTGCTCTCAACAGTAGACCTGCTCCTAACACTGCTTAACAGTAGACCTACTCCTAACAGTGCTTAACAGTAGGCCTGCTCCCAACAGTAGACCTACTCCTAACAGTAGACCTACTCCTAACAGTAGACCCACTCCCAACAGTAGACCCCCTCCCAACAGTAGACCAACTCCCAACAGTAGACCTACTCCTAACAGTAGACCTACTCCTAACAGTAGACCTACTCCTAACAGTAGACCTACTCCTAACAGTAGACCTACTCCCAACAGTAGACCTACTCCTAACAGTAGACCTACTCCTAACAGTAGACCTACTCCTAACAGTAGACCTACTCCTAACAGTAGACCTACTCCTAACTGTAGACCTACTCCTAGCAGTAGACCTACTCCTAACAGTAGACCTACTCCTAACTGTAGACCTACTCCTAACAGTAGACCTACTCCTAACAGTAGACCTACCCCTAACAGTAGACCTACTCCTAACTGTAGACCTACTCCTAACAGTAGACCTACTCCTAACAGTAGACCTACTCCTAACAGTAGACCTACTCCTAACAGTAGACCTACTCCTAACAGTAGACCTACTCCTAACAGTAGACCTACTCCTAACTGTAGACCTACTCTTAACAGTAGACCTACTCCTAACAGTAGACCTACTCCTAACAGTAGACCTACTCCTAACAGTAGACCTACTCCTAACAGTAGACCTACTCCTAACAGTAGACCTACTCCTAACAGTAGACCTACTCCTAACAGTAGACCTACTCCTAACAGTAGACCTACTCCTAACTGTAGACCTACTCCTAACAGTAGACCTACTCCTAACTGTAGACCTACTCCTAACAATAGACCTACTCCTAATAGTAGACCTATGCAGTGTGAGACTTATCGACACTACTTGATTCAAACTGTCGCTTCCATTTTCTTACTTCAAAAACCAAAATGAAACAACGACACGGTTTTTGTGTAGGTGTGTGAGGGTGTGGGGTGGGTGCAGAGGCGTAGCGTAGGGGGGCACGGGGGTACAGATGTACCCGGGCGCCAGCTATTTAGGGGCGCCAAAATGTGCTTTGGTATTATTTTATTGATGAAAATAATGGGTTTGAGAGTTGAAAAAAAGGAAAAGAGGGCGCTTTAAAATGAATATTGTCCACTGGCGCGAATCTTGTCCCCGGGCGCCAAAAACTCTAGCTATGCATCTGGGTGGGTGTGGTGCATCTTCTTGTCCTGGATCCTTATTATAGTCCGCATCGGTAAGACGCCCAAATAAATTCAACTTAACAACAGTCGGTCGTACGTCAAACTATCGCTGACGCTGTTTTAATGGTTTACCCCCCCCCCCCCCAATCCCCACACACCCCGACACCCAGCCCATCTCTTCGCCCGCGTGCATCAAATCAATAGCCAGCGACTCTTGTCTGTCGCGGTAGAGTTGCACAGTTGGTACTCCGTACACTTCACCAAACTGGATCCCAGTTAACAGACAGGGGGTGCATGTCCTACGGTCAGAATAGAAAGAAATCGTGTACTTGCTTAATTAAGTGTTCGTGTATCTAATTCATTTTAGTGGACGGTGGAAGCTGTGTCGGTTTCATTGATAGAGATGTCAGCTGGCAGGGGTGCATTGGTAACATGGCCGTGGGTCAAGCCTAACGGTGCTGAGTGAATGAGCGTGATTTATATATTTGGTGATCAGGATAGTACAATCAACCTGTACATTGTGGGTTGGTGCTCAAACCTGCACATTGTGGGTTGGTGTTCAAACCTGTACATTGTGGGTTGGTGTTCAAACCTGTACATTGTGGGTTGGTGTTCAAACCTGTACATTGTGGGTTGGTGTTCAAACCTGTACATTCTGGATTGGTGTTCAAACCTGTACATTGTGGGTTGGTGTTCAAACCTGTACATTGTGGGTTGGTGTTCAAACCTGTACATTGTGGGTTGGTGCTCAAACCTGCACATTCTGGATTGTTGTTCAAACCTGTAAATTCTGGGTTGGTGCTCAAACCTGCACATTCTGGGTTGTTGTTCAAACCTGCACATTCTGGGTTGTTGTTCAAACCTGCACATTCTGGGTTGGTGTTCAAACCTGTACATTCTGGGTTGCTGTATGTCTGTCTGGCTGTCTGTTCGTCATTCTAAATCTTATGTAGAAATCACATGTACCCAAAGTAAAACTTGGTGATGATTATTATGTGATAAACTAGTCACTTGTTTCAGTTAAGACGACTTATTAATTTTAAGATTTCACTCATTAAAAAGAAAAGCAGCAGTTTATAGATAGTTACACCCCCTCTTTTCCAATGCGAATCACTTACTCTTACATAGGTCTAATTATTACTATGAAATACGTATCCCAGAGTGGAAAATTAGTAAAACAAAGTGTAAGATTAAACCTGAAAATCGCAACAAAATAACGAACGTGTCGGCAGGAAGCCTTCATTAGCGAACACATAGAATAGTCACTATCCATTTGCTGCCCTCTTGGATACTTCTTCTCAGCTAAGTGCTATTTTTAAAAATGTTATTCTGTTTTTTCTGTTTGTTCGCTGACGAAGGCTTCCTGTCGACACGTTCGTTAATTTGTTGCGTTCCTTTTTTTTCAGGTTCAACCTTACTTTGTTTTACTCATTTCCTATTGTGCTAACCTGATTGCAGTCTCTCCCCTTGGTACCCCAGAGTGATAAGCGCGTGTGTGAACTGCGACTAAAAAAGAACTGGGGGGGGGGGGGGGGGCAGTGGTGAGTTAGGGCTCTTGCCGTCTCGGGCGGATAAAGTTTTTTGCCGCCCACTTGAAATAAAAAAAACAACAGCGAACATGCCGCATCCCCTCCCTGCCTACGCCACTGCGTAGGGAAGACAAATAGGATGGGTGGGGAAGGAGGAGGGGGGATTACGGTATTATATATTTTCACGATCCGGAATGTGGAGTAGTTTAAAACACTATCGTTAGTACACGACAGAACTGGTTACTCATTGAGGGCTTAACAATAAATGTGTTATTGAAACTTGTTGGCTTCGTTGAAACGAAAGGAACCAGTGGCTATGTGGAAGCTTCAAGTATAAAGACAGGACAGTAAAAGGGTTATTCCCTTAATTAAAACGAACTAAATACTTATTTTAACAACAACAACACAACTAGTAGCCTGGTTGCTACTGACCCTGTGTTGAGGTACGAATATTCAGCAAAACAGGTGCGTTCATAGAGTAGGTTAGCCGGTACCGTAATATAGCAATGTATAGTTTAAATGTTGAAATATTTTGTTAATTATCCAATACAATCAAATAATTTTATACGGTATAGATGAGCCAACGCTTGTTATAAAAAATATGTTTTAAAAAAAAACTTTGACAGAGTTTCTGGTCTCTGTGGAAGGTACAGATGACACACTGGACAGAAATGTGTTATAATAGTTAGGATCCACACCAACAGAAAACTTCATTGCGTCTGGTGACCCGCGGAGATGCGACTCTTACATAAGAGAAAGTTTCTGGCCGTCCTTCTCCTGGTGATCTTCATTTTGATAGGATTAAATCTGCGGATAGGATACAGAACTGGTAAGGAAACGTGTGTGTGTGTGTCTTATGACAAACCTATCAGCATGTTAAACGTTGTGTCTTATGACAAACATATTCAGCATGTTAAATTGCGTGTGTCATGAAAAACCTTATGAAAAACCTATCACATCTTAAATTCAAAGTTTCTGGTGTATTCATTGGGGTACCTGACGGGGGGGAATTTGTGGGGGTTTTTTTTGGGGGGGGGGGGATGGGGGTCCCTGCTCCGCTTGGCGCTTTTATCAATAGTCATCACCAACATAAATTAATAGCCATATGTTGGCAATGTTCATTTCCAACACGTAATATAGACATACCTATATGTGTGTATGTGGGAAAGGTCCATTTCCAAATTATAATATAGACATATGTTTGTATATGTGGGATGCGTGTGCAATTTTTGGAGTTCGCCCCCTTGTTGCGTCATGTTCAACACAACGTTTCTCAAACTATTTTTCACTGTTGCCCCGCTTTAACTTTTATTTTTCTCCGAGGTACCCTTCCGTGTTACAATATAGAAAAACTGTTTTCTTTTTATTTACATAAAATCCTTTTATTTTTTTCTTCAAAGTTTTGTGGCTCCCAAGAAATATTCTATGGTCCGCCTGGCGGCCGTATGTCTTAGGTTGAGAGATTTGACACTTTCTATAGGCTTAAGTGTCACTTTTAGGCGTTAATGTTTTGAGGAAATGAACACTTTGTGGCTGAATTTTTTAGCGCTGTGTGGTTGAATTTTTCAACACTGTGTGGTTTGACTTTGTCAGCGCTTGATTGCCTGAAGCTGCTATCTTAATGAACTCTATTGTGGTCCGCCTTGCGTGGCCGGTCCACTCAGCATAAATATCTACACACATGGATGATGAGATCCCAACAAAAAGAAGCCTTATGAAGTTCAAGTTTTGCATGACGATCCTTCTCATACTGGAGGCGTGCAATAACATTTTTTCTTTGGTTTAAATTCAGATTCAAGTGGCCTAAAATGAGCAAAATCTGAATTAAATGGAAAAGCCATTGTTTGTTTCGTTTGCATGTTGTTGTTTTTTCTGTTTTGACAGCACGTTTTTAAATATGTTTAACATGCGCTCTTTTATTATTATTATTTTTTTTTTAAATATTTTTTTTTTGCGATTGATGCACACCCAACGATGATGCCGGTATATTCAAGTTTTTAAATCATGTTAAATCCTGTATCTTAGGTTAAATACCACCAAGGGATAACTTTCAATAACGTTTGATTTTTGTGTTGAATTCAACTTTATCATTTCTTTAAGCAGTTAAAATAATAATAATAATATGTTGGCGATAGCTCCGTAGTAATGTCGTATGGTAGGTTTGATGACTAATGTGTTTAAATCCTGTATGGTAACATCGATTTTGTTCGCGGGTTTTTTTTTTCTTTTTCGGATTGTGGAGCAATGTTCGGAAGGCTAATTGGCCCACGTCGAGCTGAAACTTGGCACATATACTCGCTGCCGATAACAACACATTCTGTCAAATTTTCTGTTTTTATTGCTGTCAGTTTTTTTTAAAATGACATTTGCGTCCTCGGCAGTTCTATAACAGAACACAACTATGTCACAGAGCATGTACTGAACACACTGGAAAACGTGGGTTTTACAGCTCGACCAACAAAAAAATGGATATTGGCTTCTAAGTAATCGAGATTTCTAGGCCACATAGTCGGACAGGGTACACAGAAAACCATTTTAAAAAAAATTTCTTTAGCTATTTATAGACTGTGTAAAAAACACAATGCACAATTAAAACAAACCAGTAATAATGGCGTTCACATTAGAAGAAAGGAAATTCCTGGTCACCATCGAAGATGTACTCAGCTCAACAAAAACCAAACACCCACTCCTTTAAAAAAAAATGGCTTCTTGTCGCTCATAACAATAATTACAATAATTTTGGGGGGAGGGGGGATGGGGGTTTGAGTGTGGCTTTATAGGCTACAACAGGATCTCAATCAGTTAGCTGAGTGGGAGATGAGCTGGGACTTGGATTTTCATACTGACAAATGCCAGAGACTGTCAGTCTCTAGAAGTTGTACTCCTCTACACTACCATTACGAACTGCATGGCCATATACTTGAGTCATTTTCCTCCGTAAGGTACCTGGGTGTTACCATTCATAAATAGGTCCGCTGGTACGAGCATATTAACAATGTGTGCAACCAGGCAAACAAGACCCTACGGTTCTTTTAAGGCAAAATCTAATGATCGGCAACTCCATGGTGAAAGAAAAAGTCTATAAAGCCTTTGTCGGCCACTTTTAGATTATGCATCTTCAGTCTGGGACCCATTTACACAGAAGAGCATCGACAGGTTGGAGGTGGACCAGCGAATGGCAAGTTTGTCCTGAACCGCTAAAGGAATACCTCTAGTGTTGGCAGCATGCTGGAAACTCTGGGCTGGTCACCATTGGAGGAACAACGACGACTATCCAGGCTCTCCATGATTTTAAAGATAAATAATGGTCTGGTCCACTGCTCCAGCATTAAACAGAAAATCGTCCCTCTCCCCCATAGACAGCGATGAGGCTATGACAGGAAGTTCCGGCTCATACCAGCTAGAAACCAGGTAACTGTTCATTCCTGTCAAAGACAATCAGGGACTGGCACAAGGTTTCAAAAGGAACAATGGAGGCGACAACACTTGACACATTTGCATCTATTGCCCCAGGCCTTCCAACCCCCAGTTCACGATACCCTTGCTGAGTAGCCCTTGCAACCAGTGAAATATCCTCTTCAACACCAGGCACAGAAACATTGCAAATCCCCTCTACATGCATAGGAGCCAGAATGATCAATAAATTGATCGTGGGACATTAATATATAAAAGAAGAAGAAGAGAATGCAACTGATTTCACAAAATAAAATTCCCGATAGCTGAACTAAAAGAGATTCTGAAAAATTTCGCGAGTGCGTTTGACGTGTAAAATTTTCTTTTGTTTTACAGAAATGGTTTTTGTTATAAATCTGCGACGTAAAAGTGGGTGTTAAAAAATACGGTTGCGAGCCTTAAAAGGGGGAAAAAAAAGGGGGGGGGGGTGTTACACTAATTGGGATTATTATAAAGTGCGTTAGTTGAATGCATGATTTGTCAAATTTTCAGCCCCTCGACAAAAAAACAATTGCTCGATGTTACAATTTGTTTATAGCGGTTATTTAAGTTTATGATTTCGTGTGCGTGCTGTAAAAAGAAAAATGACTACATGAATAAAGATTTTAAGCCTGGCGAGAGACATGCGCAGTGCTTACCCACAGGAGCAGAGTGATAGTGCCAGGAGTAAGCGTGTTCCATCACTTTCCGTATTGAAAACTTGGAAGGCTATTAAGGTTATAATTTACACACGGACAAGTCAACGTCTGTGGACTATGCGCTGGCGAGAAATCAGTCTGTGGACTCTGTGGTGGGCGAGATATCAATATGTGGACTCTGTGCTGGCGAGATATCAGTCTGTGGAGTTAGACGACGTTGTTCACTGCACAGTAGCGTGCACAGGGGTAGGGAACAGGGGGGAGGTGGTTTTGGAGGGGTAGGGAACAGGGGGGAAGGTGGTTTTGGAGGAGTAGGGAAGAGGGGGAAGGTGGTGTTGGAGGGGTAGTGAACGGGGGAAGGTGGTTTTGGAGGGGTAGGGAACAGGGGGAAGGTGGTGTTGGAGGGGTAGGGAACAGGGGGGAAGGTGGTGTTGGAGGGGTAGGGAACAGGGGGAAGGTGGTGTTGGAGGGGTAGGGAACAGGAGGAAGGTGGTGTTGGAGGGGTAGGGAACAGGGGGGAAGGTGGTGTTGGAGGGGTAGGGAAGGGGGGAAGGTGGTGTTGGAGGTGTAGGAAACAGGGGGTAAGGTGGTGTTGGAGGGGTAGGGAACAGGGGGAAGGTGGTGTTGGAGGGGTAGGGAACAGGGGGAAGGTGGTTTTGGAGGGGTAAGGAACAGGGGGGAAGGTGGTGTTGGAGGGGTAGGGAAGGGGGGAAGGTGGTGTTGGAGGGGTAGGGAACAAGGGGGAAGGTGATGTTGGAGGGGTAGGGAACAGGGGGTAAGGTGGTGTTGGAGGGGTAGGGAACAGGGGGAAGGTGGTGTTTGAGGGGTAGGGAACAGGGGAGGGTGGTGTTGGAGGGGTAGGGAACAGGGGAGGGTGGTGTTGGAGGGGTAGGGAAGTGAGGGAGTGGTAGATGGCGCAGGTTTCAATATTGAATGAGTTCATGCACACCAACGTGAAGGTTCAAGGAGGTTGTACATTTCAAAGGTTGTGAAAATAAGGTCTCTACAGGTTGGCCTATAAGTCGGCTCATATTACGCATTGACGAACCCGACGAGCCCAAATTACACATTGACCAACCAATAGGCCCACATTACAAACTGACCACCCAATAGGCCCTCATTACACATTGACCCCTCAATAAGCCCATGTTACACACTGACTACCCAATAGGCCCTCATTACACACTGACCACCCAATAGGCCCTCATTACACATTGACCCCTCAATAAGCCCACGTTACACACTGACCACCCAAGAGGCCCTCATTACACACTGACCACCCAATAGGCCCTCATTACACACTGACCACCCAATAGGCCCTCATTACACACTGACCACCCAATAGGCCCTCATTACACACTGACCACCCAATAGGCCCTCATTACACACTGACTACCCAATAGGCCCTCATTACACACTGACCACCCAATAGGCCCTCATTACACATTGACCACATTATAAGCCCACATTACACATTTAACACCCAATACGCCAACATTACACATTGACCACCCATTAAGCCCACATTACACACTGACCACCCAATAGGCCCTCATTACAAATTGACCCCTCAATAAGCCCACATTACACATTGACCACATTATAAGCCCACATTACACATTTAACACCCAATACGCCCACATTACACATTGACCACCCATTAAGCCCACATTACACATTTACCACTTTATAAGCCCACATTACACATTGACCACATTATAAGCCCACATTACACACTGACCACCCAATAGGCCCACATTACACATTGACCACATTATAAGCCCACATTACACATTGACCACCCAATAAGCCCACATGACACATTGACCACCCAATAAGCCCACATTACACATTGACCATATTATAAGCCCACATTACACATTTAACACCCAATACGCCCACATTACACATTGACCACCCATTAAGCCCACATTACGCATTTACCACATTATAAGCCCACATTACACATTGACCATATTATAAGCCCACATGACACATTGACCACATTATAAGCCCACATTACACATTGACCACATTATAAGCCCACATTACACATGACCACCCAATAAGCCCACATTACACATTGACCCCCCAATAAGCCCACATTACACATTGACCACCCATTAAGCCCACATTACACACTGACCACCCAATAGGCCCTCATTACAAATTGACCCCTCAATAAGCCCACATTACACATTGACCACATTATAAGCCCACATTACACATTTAACACCCAATACGCCCACATTACACATTGACCACCCATTAAGCCCACATTACACATTTACCACATTATAAGCCCACATTACACATTGACCACATTATAAGCCCACATTACACACTGACCACCCAATAGGCCCACATTACACATTGACCACATTATAAGCCCACATTACACATTGACCACCCAATAAGCCCACATGACACATTGACCACCCAATAAGCCCACATTACACATTGACCATATTATAAGCCCACATTACACATTTAACACCCAATACGCCCACATTACACATTGACCACCCATTAAGCCCACATTACGCATTTACCACATTATAAGCCCACATTACACATTGACCATATTATAAGCCCACATGACACATTGACCACATTATAAGCCCACATTACACATTGACCACATTATAAGCCCACATTACGCATTGACCACCCAATAAGCCCACATGACACATTGACCAACCAATAAGCCCACATTACACATGACCATCCAATAAGCCCACATTACACATTGACCCCCCAATAAGCCCACATTACACATTGACCACCCAATAAGACCACATGACACATTGACCACCCAATAAGCCCACATTACACATGACCACTTAATAAGCCCACATTACACATTGACCCCCAATAAGCCCACATTACACATTGACCCCCCAATAAGCCCACATTACACATGACCACCCAATAAGCCCACATTACACATTGACCCCCCAATAATCCCACATTACACATTGACCACCCAATAAGCCCACATTACACATTGACCCCCCAATAAGCCCACATTACACATTGACCACCCAATAAGCCCACATTACACATTGACCCCCCAATAAGCCCACATGACACATTGACCACCCAATAAGCCCACATGACACATTGACCCCACAATAAGCCCACATTACACATTGCCCACCCAATAAGCCCACATTACACACTGACCGCCAGACTGTTTAACTAATTTCACTTAATTTGAATCAGTGGCGTAGCGAAGGCTAATAACGCCCTTTGCGGGCCAAGATTTTTGACCCTCTCTTTGATAAAACTCTGAAGTTAGCCGAAAATTCCATCCTCCGCGTAAAGAAAAGGTAGCCACCGGGAGCTAACCTACGTCCAGATTCTTATAACCACGCCATTGCTTTTATTTACTTCTAGGCTTCTAGGGCTTGAAAATAAAAACAATCTTCGCTTGCTTTCGATAGTTATATTTATTTATTTTCAAATATATATATTATATTTTCCTTTTTTGAATCTAAAATTAACCAATTGATTCGGCGTCACTGGCCATTTTTCTGACTGAGATCAGACAACCATTGTGAATGAATTAAAAAAATAAAATTGTATATCTTTCACGAAGAAGCTTCACAAAGAGAAAGAACTCAAAAATGACAAAATTCTCCTCAATAAATAAAACAGAATATAACCACGAAAAAAAAAAAAGAAGAAAATCACACATAATAGAAGACTTTAAAAAAACAGAGGTATTTTTTAAAAAATGTATTGGATCTTGGATTACTTACAAACAAAAGCTATGGTAAAAAATATTTTAGTTAATTTTTTTTTTGGGTTGTAAAAATATGCAATTTTTAAAAAAATAATGATTTTGTAAGATGTTTTAAATGATTGTTTCGAGATGTAAAACTGAAATGGTGTAGGCGGCACTGCTATAAACCTAATGTGTTTGGGGTTCTGGGTGGGGGAGGAGGCGTGTTAAATTCGTTTTAGGGGCTTTTAAACCAGTGGATCTCAACTTTCCTTATGGCACGACCTTTTAATACGGTTCCTCATGTTGTGGTGACCACTTACCAGAAAAATTATTATAGCTGCTACTTCGTAAATATGTAATTTCCGATGGTCTTAGGCGACCCCTTTGTAAGGGTCGTTAGAGCCGTTTTCCTCTGGGGTTTTGGTGATGCACCCTCTTGTCATTCTCTCTAAGTGTCCTACCCAAAAAGCTGCATTTTTTTTTTTTTACATTTCTGCTACTATCATGGGATCCTGATATAGACTGTACAATTCATGAGTGGTTCCTATTCTCCATCCATATTCATCGATTGTTGGACCATATCTTTTCCTGAGAACTTTTCTCTCCCATGTGTTTAATACATTTTCTGCCGTTTTTGTTAGGGTCCAAATTTCACTTACACATGTGACAACTGGTCTGATTACAGTTTTTATCAATAGTTTTCTTTGTTTCTCTTGTAATGTTTTAACTTTTGAATATTTTTGACTACTTAAGTTTGCAATGTTTCCGGCTCATATTCTTTCTTTTATTTCTGTAAGTAATTCGTTTCTTTCATTTAATAAAGATAGTAGGCATTTGAGTTGATTTACATTTTCAAAAGTCTGGTTTCTAATTTTAATGGCTTCATCTGTCTGTTCTCTCTTATCATAGTCATGCATTTTGTTTTTTTTTGGTTGTTAACTTCCAGCCCTGCTTGTAATCATGCGTCTTCTAATCCAATAAAGGATTTTGATATGTCTTTAATACTTTCCCTAGCAGTGCTATGTCATCAGCAAATGCAAGATACTGAAGGAAAATGGCACAGCTTGCCCCAATCTTTGAGGGAAAATTGAAAATGATAGAAAATCATTTAAAAACCAATTAAGGACTTTTTTTTTTTTCTTTAAATAGATTCAGGAACATCAGAGCGCAGTGAGCGTGCTAAAGTAGCATGGATACAAGCGCTGTATAAATATTCAATCAAAAGGGGTTGGTTGTAGAGAAATAAGTCAACACCAAAGTTGAAACACCACACATCAACACCACCGGCCACTACGACATGCCACAACACCATCTGTCAATACTACGTCTCAAAACCGTATCTCACAAATTATTTCAGCACCACTTTTTCAGTCTACACCAGATGACAGTCTGTACATCAGGTGACAGTCTGTACACGACATGACAGTCTGTACACCACATGACAGTCTCTACACCAGATGACAGTCTGTACACCAGATGACAGTCTGTACACCACATGACAGTCTATACACCAGATGACAGTCTGTACACCAGATGACAGTCTGTACACCACATGACAGTCTGTACACCAGATGACAGTCTGTACACCAGATGACAGTCTGTACACCAGATGACAGTCTGCACACCAGATGACAGTCTGCACACCACATGACAGTCTGTACACCACATGACAGTCTATACACCAGATGACAGTCTGTACACCAGATGACAGTCTGTACACCACATGACAGTCTGTACACCAGATGACAGTCTGTACACCAGATGACAGTCTGTACACCAGATGACAGTCTGCACACCAGATGACAGTCTGCACACCACATGACAGTCTGTACACCACATGACAGTCTGTACACCAGATGACAGTCTGTACACCACATGACAGTCTGTACAACACATGACAGTCTGTACACCACATGACAGTCTGTACACCAGATGACAGTCTGTGCACACGACATGACAGTACTTTTGAAAAGATTATATTCCTAAGGTATTTCCCGGGAAGTACTATTAAATCAACAGAAACAACCATCGAGATCAGTTCAACGTTGTGTTTGCGTATGAAAAACTTGGAGAGCGACTACACAGCCTTTAAAACCGTGACACCACTACACAACAACCAATGAGCCGGCGTGAAGCAAGGCATAACTGATCTTTCGTATTCTGTCATTTTCTTCATATCCCATTTCAACATCACATGTCAACACCACCTGTCAATACCACATGTCAACACAACATGTCAATACCACATGTCAAAGCCACATGTCAACACCACATGTCAATACCACATGTCAACACATGTCAATACCACATGTGAATACCTTCTCTCAAAACCACATCTCATAACATTTCTCGAACATCACACGCCAAAAACAGTTAGCCTCATTTAATTTGGATAATTCGGAGGCGGAATCCGAGATGATGTTTCTTTCCCAAATAGGCATGCCAGTGGCGTAGCTACGGTTGGTGTCACCCGGTGCGGTAAACTCATGGTGTCACCCCCCTTCCTCCCCCCCCCCCCCAATTTCCACGATGGATTTCTTCTGGTTAAAATAAGTCCACAGTATAACAATGACTAGAACAAAAACAAATTAATTGTAGGTCATGTGGTAAACTATATTTCAGAACTGTAACAACGTTGAGTTAGAGTTATTTTCACATTAAATTTACTCTATTTAAAATTTTCATTTCCTGGTCTTCAAAGCTGTAAACCTGTCAATCACTTGATCAAAATCAATATACTTCACTGTATCACTTTCAGTTGATAATAGAACCAGATCAGGAAGCCTTGACTTCCCCATGGTGGATCGTAAATATAGTTCTCCTGTCATTCACTTCTTAAACATTAATGGTCTCTTTATTTAAATTTCACATTGGTCTGATTTTAAAAGTTCCTTTTCAATAGCATGTTCCGCCATGGGACAGCGCTTCTCGTGCAGAAATAACCTAAGGCCTCTGGGTGGTTGGTCACAACTTTGTCAAGAGTAAAGCCCTTTTGTCTGCAGATACTGCTTTGTAAAAATAACTTCCGCAAGTAGATCAGCCTCAAAGGTAAAGGTAACAGTTAAATGTGAATTCATTGACGTCGTGTAAAAGACCGTGTGCTGTATGACAATCGTGCTCAAATGTTAAAGGCGGTGTTGGTGACGAATCGGCAAATATATTTATTTTTTAGTTTTTCTTGGCTTCGATGTATTTGGATTCAAAAACCATGTTCAAATTTGAATCAATTTATATTAATTATTAAAAGATATTAGAAAAGTTTGTAAAATAGTATTATGTTAACCCTATCAATGGGAAAATAATCATTTTTTAAAAAAATGTTTTTTTAATTTTTACCGATTCAAATCGTGTACTTAGAATCGCCCCGACCACATCGTATTTGGTATCAATGGAAAGCTCTATTTCTCAGAATTTAGATAAATATAGATTCCTGTCATTCGAATCTTACGAAAGTTACCGAAAAATTCAATCGGCGTTAAATCATGGTCAAAATTGTGTTTTTCTGACCTAATTATACGTTTACCTTATTTCCGACGCATTAAACTTGAACTTTTAATAAAATCCGCAGTTTTATTGGTTACATGAGTGGAAATTTTGAGTCCGATCAGTTATCCTCTTATGAAATTCTGTTAGACCAATAGCATTGTGTGCTCTGTTAGACCAATAGCATTGTGTGCTATGTAAATGTGTAATTTTCAGTTTGGTGTCACCCCCCGAGATGGTCTCACCCGGTTGCGATGCGCACCCCGCACCCACTAGCTACGCCACTGATATAGGCCATCCAGGGGCGTAGCTAGGGGCTATGATAAGTGGAACACCCCCCTCTACCCCCTCCTTTGTTACTGTGTCATTTACAATTATTTGCCTACCGTTACATTCGTTATGAACTCACTCAACCTTATCCGGGATCCTGTTTCACCTCCCCATCTTTTCTCGCGTCCCATCTTCTTAAAGAACTCAGCTCGTTCTCAGTGTTCAAATGTGGTGGGTGTCCTAGAAAACATGCGACCAAGTCTGAAGGCTCCTAAAAAAAAACCACCCTTAAGACAGGTCTAGGTGTTGCGAAATTGTGACGTCACTGCATTCGTTGCTGTTCACGTGTGGACTGGGTGCAAATAAAAGTTAACAATACAATAATTTTTCATTTCACGCAGATAAAAAAAAAAAAAAGCTTAAGTCGGAAGAAAACCAAAGCTAAAGCGACACTGGCTATAAAAATTGGTCACAAACTGATCTCACAACTATATAACTATTGGCGTGATTTATATATTTGGTGATCAGGATAGTACAATCAACCTGTACATTGTGGGTTGGTGCTCAAACCTGCACATTGTGGGTTGGTGTATATCTAAATATAGTTTAAAAACTCGTAATTTACTCCTTTTTTTTTTTTCTAACAATCGTTAAGGTAACCTCCATACCATTATACAGTATAAAGTCTATCCCTTTTTTAACAAATCTACACAGCCACGATGAAATAAATTATGGGTGATTTGTCAATCGTTTGTCTCTAAGTTGGGAGGCTGGAGGCTGATAATAAACCGACACTCGTGTATATATAATATGTATATTGCGTCCTTTCAATATAGGTCTGCGTTGTTTCACTTAAAAAACTATGAACATGATGTTAACATCCATTAGCCTTAGTAGGTTGATCTTTGTGGTGATCTCATTCCTGCCACTCGCGACAGGCGATAATGTTAGACAACCAAAACTTACTGTAACCTCGCTGTGCCAGGGCCGGCGCTAGGGGATGGCGAAGTGGGCGACCGCCCAAGGCCCCGCGTTTCCGTAGTATGTTTATAATATATCTAAGCCTAGTAATAATTCCTAATCCAGTCAACACAATATTCGGAGTTATTAAGATAGTCAAATGGTCTGAAGGTCAGTCTGGCTCCCGTATTATCCCTTCGAGATGAATATCGGGAAGACCTCTGGGCGCATGTGAAGCAGACAAAAGGGAATTATCTGGGAATTTTATACTGTATATATAGACCAGTTAAACTTTTGTTCAGCCTTCATCAGACGAAAAGAATCAAGAAGACGAATGATATTTACTGTTGTTTCGTATAGATGTTGCAGAATGGCGGTGACGGTCGGGCTATACCCACTTTCTGATCTTTCGGAGTCAGTCCAAGTTTCCAAATAATTCTCTTAGATTTCATGCGTCACATACTATACAAATGTTAGAACCCGTTTTTGGAAACTCTGTCTAAGGAGTGCACGTCGCTATTTTGGATCAAGTGGGCATGAAAGGAATTATTGTGTGCGGCTTAAAAACGGTTTTGTTTGTTTTACTACCTCGTCTACGTCTCGTGATCTAATTAGGTCAAATGTTTTCTCGTAAAGAGCAGACGTGTGATGCCTGGGAACACATTGAACTGAAATAGCAGCAGGGAATTTAGAAGCGTGACAAATGAAATTGTGTGGCTATTCATTAAAGACGTGATCAAATCAAATATATATTTACCCCCGGTGCCTTGGCAAGAGAAAGCTGCACACTGGGCGAAACCTGAAAAACCACCACAAAATGTACACCAATATCTTAAGAATGAAAAAAAAAAAGATGTTCTCGCTCTATGAAGGTGACGCACGGGGGGGGGGGCTTTACTCCCCCCCCCCCCGTTTGCACGCTCCTGTTTACCTAACCCAATCCCCTGCCATCATTTCACTTGACTGCTCCCCACATCTGATCGTCGTCTCACGAAGGATGTGTGAAGGATGAATCAAATGAACATACAAGGCGCAGTGGCGCACCCGGGCTTGGGGCTGCCAGGGGCGGGAAATGCTTTTTCCTCTCCATTTCGCGAAAACAAAACTCTTCAGTTGGCTATAAATGCCGCCCTTAATATGGAAGAACAAAAAGTGCCACCCGGGGTGGATCAACATGTGGAAGGGGCGGGGGGGGGGCAGCGGGGCAGTTTCGAATAGGAAGCAGGACACACCAGAAACAAAAAATATCTCTATATATATATAAAAGACTATGTTAAGCTATGGGTTAAGTTATTCAAATTAATGATAATTATGAATGTCTTTACCAAGCATTTGAACAGTTCAGGGGTTGTTTCATACTGGACGTCTGCAAACAAAAACGCTTCTTTTCCACCCGTACTAATTATGTTGCACACTTGTCCGCCTGTGGCTTGTACACCCCTTGATCCGGCTGTGGAGGTCCGCATAGCGTCTCGCAGACAGCATTATACATTGCGAAATGCCATGAAGTTAAATAACCATAGTAAAGATCAGTATCTAGATTTTAACTTCTAGACGAGTTTGAATAAGTCAGATAATAAAAATCATTTTATTGATGTCAACCAGACTTGAGAACTACCTTTTTCTTTAAGCCTAAAAAGGTTATGTTTAAAATAATCTCCCTTAAGAATTCTCTACAAATTTCTTGGTGTTTTTTATTAGCTTGCGGAATCTTCACGATCCTCTCCTAGTCTGTTGTTGTCCGTATTTGGACGAACCCCCATTCCCACTTTTTCCTGGACCTTAATGAACTAATGATAGTAGGGTTTTGACAAAATACAAATTCTAACTTTACGGAAAGTGCATTCATCGGTACAAACAATTTAACAAATTAAATATAATTTTAAATTAAATGTAATTAATATTGGTATATCCTAAATATACCTAAAAAGGAAATAAAATGAAATACTAGGAATGGGCATTTGCGTAAACGTTTGCATTTGCATTATGTCTCATCATAATTAACGTTTAAAATATCTTGTTTTATTTACTCAAATTGTATGTGTCTCATTGTCGTTTTCGAACTACCCCCTTGTGAGAAAGTTGTTTGATGTTTTAATATACCGCTGGAAATCTTCTTATGGTGACTTTTCATCGTGGAAAGACTTAAATTATTTACCCACCTAAATGTTATTTTAATTTTTTTTAAACTTTTACATAGCAGTTTTAAACATTGGTTGGCGAACTGTTAAGATCTCCGTACCTTACGATCTCTTTGGAAATCGCTTTTAAGTCAAAGATTTATATATTATTATTACTACAGCGGTCTTATATAGCGCGGTACCCCTAGCCTAGGGATAGGCTCACCGCGCTTCACAAAAAAGAAACATGACATTAAAAACAGTTACATAAAATTATTCATGAAAAAAAACTTTGTAAAACTACTGACCTCGCCCACCAACGTACTATTTACCCCTGTCTAGACATGGACGGCACCCATCAGCATCTAGCATTCTTTAATCGGTCAGAAAGGGGGGGGGGGGGTGAGAATGAGTCGGATTAGTAGAGCTTGGAAGAGCAGCGTCTTGCTTTCAGTTTTGGAAGGACAGGAACCAGAGAACAGAGTTGTGACAGCGAGCAGACAGCTTGTCATCAATGCGTGTCTGTAAAGGGAGCCAAGCTTGTTATCAAGGCGTGCCTATAAAGGGAGCCAAGCTTGTCATCAAGGCGGGCCTGTAAAGGGAGCCAAGCTTGTCATCAAGGCGTGCCTGTAAAGGGAGCCAACGAAGTGACACAAACACCCAGGATTTTAAAGATTCTGGCTCCTGCTCAACGCGTCCACGAGTAAATTATGCTACGTATGGCCAAGTGGTTCCCAACCTGTGCTTCGCGTGCACTTCTCGAGGGGTCCGGGAAAACTCCTAACACTATTAACTTGCGAGATAAAGGGTAGGCTTAAGGGGGTTCCACCTTTGAATTGATTCTGAAAAGGGCTACGTGGGTCAAATATTTTGGGAACCACTGCTGTATAGGAGATAACATAATTTTTTTTTTATTAGCACGCATTTTAAATGATAAAAACAATGTCTGAGTCCGTCATCATTTCTCCTGATACGTGAGCTCTATTTTATACGGCACAATCGATTACAAGATTTCCTCGCCATTCAATTAACTTCAATATTGGCTGAATTCAGTGGCGTAGGAAGGCGAGTGCGGAGGGGTGCTCCACCCTGGACAGCACAGATTTACTTAATATGGAAAGGCTGCAATCTCGACCAACAGAAGAGTTAATTTTTTTTTTTTTATCGAAAGCGGGGCGGCAAAATTCTTAACCCACTTAGGGCGGCACTAACACTAATAGCTACGCCACTGGGTGAATGGCATTGTTCCGCCGAGAGTCTGTCGGTCCGCAGATCTCCTTATCAGCGACCTCGTTGAGGAACGTTTGACGCAAGCAGAATGATGTATGTTAAAAACAGCAAGCCAATCGATGCGGACATTTGAGCAGCCAAGACAAGAATTTTATTTCTTTTTACTTTCTTATTTATGCTATTGTCTTCCATCCCAGCAAACACTGCACAGTTCACCAATGCTCTCTCCGTATTACAACCCAATAACAAACCAAAAAACAAACTAATCTTCCCCAGTCACGTGAAAACATATTATAGTGATTTGTTTTTTTTTAAACATTAAATTATTATTATGAATGACATAATAGCAAATATAGTGTTTGGGCCAGTAAGTAGCAATTTAAGCGCAATGGCATCGTCATGACCTGATATCGTTTTCTTCGTGCCGCCCATCTACAGCTACAGCCATAGGTATCTTACTTCCTGATTCATCACGGGTCTACTTGTTAAGTAAATGCTAGCAGATCCTAGTGACATATAGGTATCTTACTTCCTGATTCATCACGGGTCTACTTGTTAAGTAAATGCTAGCTGATCCTAGTGACATATAGGTATCTTACTTCCTGATTCATCACGGGTCTACTTGTTAAGTAAATGCTAGCAGATCCTAGTGACATATAGGTATTTTACTTCCTGATTCATCACGGGTCTACTAGTTAAGTAAATGCTAGCAGATCCTAGTGACATATAGGTATCTTACTTCCTGATTCATCACGGGTCTACTTGTTAAGTAAATGCTAGCAGATCCTAGTGACATATAGGTATCTTACTTCCTGATTCATCACGGGTCTACTTGTTAAGTAAATGCTAGCAGATCCTAGTGACATATAGGTATCTTACTTCCTGATTCATCGCGGGTCTACTTGTTAAGTAAATGCTAGCAGATCCTAGTGACATATAGGTATCTTACTTCCTGATTCATCACGGGTCTACTTGTTAAGTAAATGCTAGCAGATCCTAGTGACATATAGGTATCTTACTTCCTGATTCATCACGGGTCTACTTGTTAAGTAAATGCTAGCAGATCCTAGTGACATATAGGTATCTTACTTCCTGATTCATCACGGGTCTACTTGTTAAGTAAATGCTAGCTGATCCTAGTGACATATAGGTATCTTACTTCCTGATTCATCACGGGTCTACTTGTTAAGTAAATGCTAGCAGATCCTAGTGACATATAGGTATTTTACTTCCTGATTCATCACGGGTCTACTAGTTAAGTAAATGCTAGCAGATCCTAGTGACATATAGGTATCTTACTTCCTGATTCATCACGGGTCTACTTGTTAAGTAAATGCTAGCAGATCCTAGTGACATATAGGTATCTTACTTCCTGATTCATCACGGGTCTACTTGTTAAGTAAATGCTAGCAGATCCTAGTGACATATAGGTATCTTACTTCCTGATTCATCGCGGGTCTACTTGTTAAGTAAATGCTAGCAGATCCTAGTGACATATAGGTATCTTACTTCCTGATTCATCACGGGTCTACTTGTTAAGTAAATGCTAGCAGATCCTAGTGACATATAGGTATCTTACTTCCTGATTCATCACGGGTCTACTTGTTAAGTAAATGCTAGCTGATCCTAGTGACATATAGGTATCTTACTTCCTGATTCATCACGGGTCTACTTGTTAAGTAAATGCTAGCAGATCCTAGTGACATATAGGTATCTTACTTCCTGATTCATCACGGGTCTACTAGTTAAGTAAATGCTAGCAGATCCTAGTGACATATATGTATCTTACTTCCTGATTCATCACGGGTCTACTTGTTAAGTAAATGCTAGCAGATCCTAGTGACATATAGGTATCTTACTTCCTGATTCATCACGGGTCTACTTGTTAAGTAAATGCTAGCAGATCCTAGTGACATATAGGTATCTTACTTCCTGATTCATCACGGGTCTACTTGTTAAGTAAATGCTAGCTGATTCTAGTGACATATAGGTATCTTACTTCCTGATTCATCACGGGTCTACTTGTTAAGTAAATGTTAGCAGATCCTAGTGACATATATGTATCTTACTTCCTGATTCATCACGGGTCTACTTGTTAAGTAAATGCTAGCAGATCCTAGTGACATGCATATCATAAAATATGCTTATCTCTTTTCTTCATGGCTGGGCTAAAGTACAGGGAACAGAGGAATGCGTTAAACTTATCGTTAAAATCTTGTATCCGTTTGTATGACTCTTAAAAAAAATTTAAAAAATTTCATACGTGATATTAAGTTGAAATAAAAACAAATAAGGAACATATCTACTCGCTGAAAGAAATCCCACTCAAACAATCCAAGCTCATAGTTCTAACAGAGACAAGTACAAAATAAAACCATATAAAATACTTTTAGTTTTAAAATACTCTTTTATTTTTTACTTTTTAGCCAAAGTGTACAAAATTTCAGCTCAATTGGATATTAGGAAGTGGGTCAAAATGAGATGCAAGATTCGATCCAGACGAACAGACATAATCGCAAGTTAAATAAAAAGCATGTAAGAAGTGCCGCCCTTGGAGGACAGGCGCCCGTTGTATTTGTAAAGTTAATGGGATTTTATCTCTTAATTCACTATTAAGGTCCGATCTAACAACGATTTGGTCGCCCTCCACCACTTGATATTGGCCCCCCAGGGTGAGTGCCCCCCTTCCAACGCCACTGTAAAAAAACGTTTTCGATTACATTTTGTTTTCAGAATCCTCAGACACAATCCATACAAAAGGGAGCGGACTCAATGTCAAGGACGTTGACCAACACGTGCACTTAAATCCCATGCTTCCACTTTTCCAGCTTGAACAAAACAGCGTATCCTCCGATACGAATGACCACTCAAGTATTACAAAACCCCTGTAAGTAGCCAAGCTGTTTCAGATATCAAATTTAAAATATTATTTATATGTATCACTGTTATAGCCTGTGTGTTGACCTAAATTTGTTCGCCACCGGTCATGGCATTTAACCTTACCTCCCCTCCGCTTTTTTGGTTTGATACCTTGTTGACACTGTGCTGCCACTCCCTTTGTATTAAACCCTCACCCTCCCTTGATTAGGAAAAGGTTGTTTACATTCTAATTTATTCTAAAGAATCATATCGGTGTGATGCGATTTCTAGAAGCTCTTTACTATAGGGTTCTCACACCCTCCCTAAAATGTCAGTTTTCGCCACGGGGGGGGGGGGGGGGGGGGGAGAGAGAATTTTTTGCCAATTTTTCTAGACATTTGCGAGACTTAATATATTTATAGGAGCCTTACAACAGTGTACCATATGTGTGTGTGTGTATGTGTACTAACATGTGTATCTTTCGTGGATTATGCTTTTTCACTTGCTGTGTTGCAAGTTAATACAGCTTGCATTTCTGTATATTAGTATAATTAAATTGAATTTGGTTAACATCACTAACATCACTAACATCACTATAGCTTTGGTATAGTTTTTGCATGTATACGGGTCTTCAGTCCTCTGTTACGTATTGTTCAGCGATAGAGACAAATCTTGAAACAGTTGAAATTTGCAGAAGCATTTAACGGTAGGTAACAACATAACAGCCTGTAACAATATAACGGTATATAACAATATAACGGTATAGGTAATAATATAAATGTAGCAAACAAAATAACGGTAGGTAACAATATAACAGTAGGTAACAATATAATTGTAGGAAACAAAATAACGGTAGGTAACAATATAACAGTAGGTAACAATATAACAGTAGGTAACAATATAACAGTAGGTAACAATATAACAGTAGGTAACAATATAATTGTAGGTAACAAAATAACGGTAGGTAACAATATAACAGTAGGTCACAATATAACAGTAGGTAACAATATAACAGTAGGTAACAATATAACAGTAGGTAATAATATAACAGTAGGTAACAATATAAATGTAGGTAACAAAATAACGGTAGGTAGCAATATAAAAGTAGTTAACTATATAACAGTAGATAACAATATAACTGCACAAAAAATAATTTTTTTGTCATTATTATATTTGAATTCCTTGTAATAATTGAATAATTTTAAAAAAGTATACTTGAGTCTACATGTTATTTCATAATATGCACATAATTTATAGTAGCTTGAGTAAGTGGCGTAAAATCGGTGGTAGAGACGATACCCACAAAATACATTTGAATTCATGTAGGTTTCGGTTCCCCTGTCTTGAATCATTTTGCCCTTTATATTACTATACGTCACAGGCAGTTACTCTTTCCTGCTTGTCTATTTTCAGCAATGTATTTGTCGACTCCTTATCAAATGCTTCAGACCTTGATTTCTCAATGCCCACTCTACCAGGCCTGGTCCACTATCTGCCACACCTCAAGGACAGACCTGAGTTAATCGTCCCCGAGCTAAGAATCTCAGCAGGAAGGGGGAACGGTAGGTGAACTGGGGCTATCCAAACATGCATTAGGAGAAACATGCAGTAGAACATAAGGGTTAAACATAAAGTATAATATAAGGGGAAAACATGCAGTATAAAAGAGGGGGAAAGATGCGGTATAACATAAAGGGAAAACATTGAGTATACTGTCCCCCCCCCCTTACCCACAGTTTGAGCATGGGGCGAGTGCCCCCCTTCTCGCGGCCCAGGTGTTGTGTTGCTAGGGGGGCCCCCAGTGCATTGCTGTGCCCAGGGCCTCCTTTGGTGTTAAGACGGCCCTGCCTTTGGTACAATTTGAAGATTATGGGAATGGAGGACATGATTGACTTCGAGAGATGGAGATGTATACACATTTCAAGGGCAAAAGAGTTGGACATGACCTTAAGTTTTTCTTTTTTAAATCTTCCACTTTGTGGCCGGGAGGAGGGGGCTCAAACCTTTTTTAGGTTATTAGGTGGGACATTGACCTATGCTAATTTCGTAAACTGTAACAGCATAAATTTTGCAAAAATAAGAATTAATTTTTAAAAAATAATTCTTCTATAACATTGCTCTCTACCACACCTTACCCCATAAAACACAATATACGAAAATGACAAACTAACCCCCAGCGTCTTTGCATAACATGATATGTAAATTGTCCCCTTGTTGAGAAATCCGACCCTGCCTACAGCATAACTTTGATATCCGTGTTTAAATCATGTCTCATTATAGCAATGGCTTTCTTCGTTCATAGTATTACACTGTGAGAAATACCATACTACAAATATCAATATCACACGATGAAATAAATATTCAGAAACGTTGAGTCACACAAAAAGCTCTTTTAAAAAAATTTAAATAAATGAAGGAACAAAAATAGGTTTACACATGAAAATACATTTTAAAAAACGCACCAACTCTTGTATTATTTTTTCCCCCCATCTAAGAGAAGGTGGTGCAATCTGGCAAGTATCTGTAGCGCAACAAATGAATAAGGATTTTTTTAATCTCAGGTTTATAATTTTTTTTTTCAAATCTTAATTTTGTGGCAGCATTAATTTGGCTTCTATTGACACGGAGACCCGGTCGATGCACTTTTCTACATAAGAGGACAACTCTCAGTTTATCAATGTATTTATTAATTTTGTTCCAAATTATCCTAAGGCATTCAGAGATTTTTATATTTTTTTTAAAATCGGCTTTAATAATTCTTTCGTTTAGTGACATTTGTGATCGGAGTCCCCAGCATCATGAGGCCGGTGGATAGTTACATCATTAATACTCTGAAATCCCTCATCACTGGAATGAATGCAACAGAGAAGGATGAGACTTTGATTATAGTCTGCATAACTGAGGTTGGTGTTACTGACGGCGGGGGGGGGGGGGGGGGGGGTGAGGGCTGAATTTAGCCAGAAGGTGGTGGTGCGAACTATGCCAATCGTGTCACGGTGTGTATAGCAGTGCTCCCTCGGTCGTCACATGAACCATGTCCAGAGGCGGGTTTTTTTTTGGCGCTTCTGGCTAATTTACTTTTTAAATAATACAAATAAAAAAAATTAGAGATTTATCGGCGCCCTTTTGAACAGGCGCAGGCCGGCGCCTTTGGCAACTGCCCCTATGCCAAGCCGTTGTTACGCCTCTGACCATGTCATTCCCGAAACCGTAAAGATCACACGGATATTGCAAGAGGACGCCAACTGAACACTTGCTACATTTTACCACAAAACCCTGTCTGTATTATTCAATGCTCTGTTATATATTTTTTGTTTTGTTTTTTTTGTCCCTATTGAAATAAAAGATTTTACTGAAAGGGTCGCTTTTTTCCCCTAAACCTAGAACCTCAACATCCAGCTTTTATCTAATAGTTACGCCAGCACTGAGTTAGTACCCCCGTGAGGAAGCGGCTATAATGAGTTGCTTTATTTGAGGCAATGGTTCTAAATGTTAGCCACATACCCCTCCCACCCCCCAATTGGGGGGGGGGGAAGCCCACCATATCTCTTGAGAGTCACTAGTAAAGGAATAATTTATTGATAAGGCCATATAAAGTATGATAAAGTATCAATTCTTTGTATACAAAACTGAGGGCTGGGCCAGTGGGTGAGAAACAAAATGTTAAAGTTGGCCACCAGTACAGATAAGTTGAGAAGCGCTGATTTAGAGTATAGCAATTTGAAACGGCTGCTGCCTGCCGTGACTATAGATATGCCCTAAACCACGTGAAAGATAGCTCGCAGATTATATTGAAATTGATGATTATAAAATTTGTACTTGCTATATAGGATCTTAGGGTACTTCAATTTTAATTCACCGCAAAAATTATCTTGAAAAATACAACTGATTCTGTAGACGCCATGAATTTTTTTACAATTTCTGCGTTAGTTCACAATAAAGCCGGTAGTATCTTGTTTCTACAACAACACGGTATTATACATGCTGTCAGACGATGTGCTAACTTCTACAACTGCACGGCATTATACATGCTATCAAACGATGTGCTAACAACCGTAACATGATTTAATCCTTGAATTACCGACAGGATCGTTGGAGATGCCACCACACTATCTGGTTTTAATGGAAATGTGAAAAATATTTAATGTATATGTTTAATAATTTTGCATTGAATTAAAAATTTTTATTCAAAAGAACATTTGTTTAGTTGGAAGTGTGAATGATAATAATTTTTGCTGTGAATTAAAATTGAAGTACCGATCTTAGAATAAAATTTAAATACACTTTGATCATGTAGGGATCCGATTTGGTAGGTAACTGGCAGTTCAAACTCACGAAAAAAGACAAAAGTTGATGTTAGTCAGACGAGAAGTCGAGCCAGTGTTGCATATTGTAGGAAAAAAACATCACTGGAAAAAAAAAAAGTAACAGAAAAACTTTAAATTAACTGTAATTTTATTGATAAGGCCATATAAATGTTTATACTAAAGATCAGTAAATTAAACCAAAATTCACAGGAAGAAAATTGAAAGGAAGAGAATAAGAAAATATGAAAATCAGACGTATTTCCACAAATATACATGCACTAGATGTATAGCCCGCCAAAAATTGGCGACAGCAACGCGTGAACTTCCCATCTATACTATGAAGTTACTTGACGAAACATGAACTCAAGTAACAAATCCCAGTTTTTGCTACACCCCTTCCCCATGATACGTCACTGCACACATTTTATTTCACACCCATGAACTATATTAAATAATCTGATGTCCCAACCACTTTTAAAACGATTATATTTTTTTTACAACATACTTAAACTTAAACTGAGACGATTTCATTTTCCGAAAAGAAAATATTATGCGCCAATCGCAGTTGCGTTATTTTTTTTTTTAATGTACCATTTAGCGTAGTCATCGGGAATTATATTTTGAACTCATTACTGAGCCACTAGCGAGAACCCGGCATGCGTTGCATGCCACTCAATGAAAAAAGTGTTTGTGTTTTAATTTAGTTTTGAAGTAATTTTTAAATAGAAAATAATTTTTTTTTCCGTCTAGTGCGTACACAAATAAATTAGAAGTTTTTTCAACGCGTGAGCAGGCAACATATAGCTGTCCACGTGAGAAGCGTGTATTTTCAAAATTTAGTCCACACACTTGTAGCGATTGATCCACCCACGCAGTAGCTCTGTTTTAAATTATATTTAGATAGCTCAAATATTTATTATTTTTAAAATAAGGCCCCCGGCCCAATACGTAAAATTTTAAAATGGTTGTACTTATGTCACACACAAACTGAAATGTCGTTTGTATTTGATTGATTTCTAGCCACCCATGCAATAGCACTGATTGAAATTATATTTGTATAGCTATTATAAGAAAAAAATAATTTGGGGCTCCGGCCCGAAAAGGAAGATTTCAAAATGGATAAGCTAATTCAGAAACCATTGGTGCGCACAACAACTTACCAAAGTTTTATCGCAATCGGATGAATGGTATATGAAGGCATACGAAAATTATATTTAGCTCATAAAAGGGGGAAAAAAAGAATTTAGGTCCCCGGTCCCAAAACGGAATATTGTAAAATGTGTGTAATAATTCAGAGACATTTGCATTTTTTTACAATTCACACAATTTTCATCACTTTGGATTGATGGTATAGAAGCACATACGGGATATACTTATATATGTATAGATATAGTTTACCGAATTAAGATAACTTTTTTGCAATTATTCAAGGATGATCTGTCTGTCTGTCTGACTGTCTGTCTCTTTGTCTGTCTCTCTGTCATTCTGTCTGTCTCCCTATCTGTCTGTCTCTCTGTCTCTACCTGTCTCTATGTCGCTCTGTCTGTCTCTCTGTCTATCTCTCTTTCTCTCTGTCTGTCTCTCTTTCTCTCTGTCTGTCACTCTGTTTCTCTGTCGGTCTATATGTCTCTCTGTCTGTCTGTCTCTTTGTCTTTATGTTTGTCTCTCAAGCTGTCTCTCAGTCTGTCTCACTGTCAGTCTCTGTCTCTCTGTCTATCTCTCTGTCATTATGTCTTTCTCACTGTCTGTCTCTCTGTCTATCTCTCTGTCTGTCTGTCTCTGTCTGTCTCTCTGTCTGTCTGTCTCTCTGTCTACATCTCTGTGTGTCTGTTTGTCTCTCTGACTGTCTCTCTTTCTGTCTCTCCTTCTGTCCCTCTGTCTGTCTGACTGCCTGTCTGTTTGTCTGTCTGTCTTTTTATCTATCATCTACATATCTACATATTTACCATCTACATGCCTACCTACCTACCTGCCCACCTACCTACCTAGCTACCTATCTACCTATCTACCTATCTACCTATCTACCATGATCTAGCTACTATCTACAGACCTGTTTACCCTCAAAATCTTAAAATCGTACAATTTCATCACAAAATCGTTCAATACATTATCTTAGTAGTAAAAAAACACTCAGTATATATAATGTATACACATCAAAATCGTACATTGTACGCCAAAATCGTAAGAGTAAACAGGTCTGTATCTATCTACCCATCTATCTATCTACATATCTCCCTACCTACCTACCTACATATCTATCTACCTACTTACCTACCTACCAATCTACCTGCCTACCTAACTTTCTACCTACCTATCTATCCATCCATCCATCCATCCATCCATTCATCCTCTCACCCACCCTTCCATCCATCCATCCTTTCATTCATCCATCCATCCGTCTAGCTATCTTTTATCTACATCTCTATCTATCTATCATCTATCTGTGTATTTGTCTGCCTGTCTGTCTGTCTTTCTATCTCTCTATCTAATAAAATCTCTATTTTTAAAATTAAATTTTCACTTGTGTAAAGTGATTGGGTTTTGATATACCTGGGAATAATTATGAAAATATTTTTATGTTTGTTAAAGTCGTTGATTTTCTTAATTGGTTGACATATGTTCATATGTAAAATGAGAATATAGTTTCTTCTTTTTTTTACAACTGAAATGTCATTGAATTGAAAGATATTGTCATCCAAGTAAAAATGCATGAACTCAATTTCCTACCATCGATATAAATGTATCGAAGAAGGTTAATTATTGATTAAATTTATTCTGAGGCTTATCTTGTGCTGCACTGGGCAAAATGAATGTATAGTGTATAGTGGGAAACACAGAGTTTTAAAAAAATAAATAAATCATCCACTGGATTGTAGCCCCCTTACGCAGAATATTTTTTTTCATTTAATATGCTTATTTCTTATCTAGATCAGTGATAAGTGCATTAAAAATGCTATTTGGCTATTTAGCTTTGCTACACCAATTTAATTAAAAGGCATATTCTTATTAAAATTATTTTTAAATGTAGAGTTTTTACTACTTTATAATTTTCATAAAAGTTTATTTTTGGAAAGAAAAAAAAGTACAAACTTATTAAATGTTAAAAATACAAAGCTAAATTAGTTCTTCTGTTTCGGTACGTTGCTGCATCCATATACTGGCATATGTGCAACGGTTGGGGAAGCGATGTTGCCAATCTAACGGCCCCTAGCAGATGCCAGGGCGGCCTTGAAGCCTTCGATCGTTGTCGAGTTCACGGCGGTATTGTCCAGGTTGTTCCAAGCAATTATGGTGCGTGGAAAGAATGACTGCTTATGTTGCACTGTGTTACTCCGAGGCACAGTGAAGCATTTGTTATTGTTTCGGGTGTAATTTCTCATGGGGTTGTCAGATGTTAAGTCAGTGTTAAGTGACTGTTTGGCTCTAATTAATCGGCCTGGCTCTGTGGGGTAAGATAATTGTTTGCTGGGATGGCCGGAATTAGCCCCATGGCCATTTTATATAAGAATGTTAGGCGGATCTTTTCTCGTCTGTCCTTGAGAGTGGGGATGTCAAATCTGTTTAAAAGGCCAGTGACGTAGCCAGGCGTGGTGGTTATATAGTCACGTGCTATGAAGCGCATTGCGTTACGTTGTATTCGCTCCAATTTGTCCACGTCTTGCTTGAGGTATGGGTCCCAGATTATTGCACCATACTCTAGTATCGGACGAACGAGTGCAAGATAGGCATTTCGTTTGCAGGATGTTGGGCAGTGGCGCAGATTTCTTCTAATAAAACTTAGTATTTAAGTTTAGCAATTTAAAAAGCAATCAATGCTATTTATTAATTTTACTTATAAGAAGGGGAATGTACATTATCAGTTTTGTCACGCTCTTTTATTAAATCAGAGAACTTTTAGCTTTGGCTAAATAGGCAATTCGCACTATGACATCATTTGCGTGATTATTTAGAACTAATTAATTTTAATTTTATTTCGCCTTAAAGAACATACTAACAGCTGTTGTTTAGGTTTTCCCGATAAATGTGATTACTGTGTATTGCGTTGATCATATTTTTTCTATTTAATTTTTTTTTCATAACTATTAAAGGCATATTAAATGCTTAAGATAGTTCCTTAGTTGTTTCTTTATATGTATTTGTAATTTATAATAATAATACTTAAACGTTTGCTAAAATGAAAGCGGAAAAATAATATTTTTTGAGCATGTAAATTTATTCGATTTCAGTAAAATAATAGAAAATAACTATGTTTGTTTTTAAGAGTCCGAATGTATCAAAATATTTTCGACTCTTTCTTTGGCGTTATGTCCCTATTTCTTATTCTTATATATATATACTTTCTTTCAAACATATAGAATTATTTGTAATATACTCTCAATAACAAATTCGATGATTAGTTAGCAGTAAACTAGGAAGCAGTCAGCTTGTTAGGAAGCATTCCGCGAGTCACACCATAAGCGTAATATATATAACAGATTGAGAGGTAATAAAATAATGAATTCATAGATGCGTCAGAAAGTAAAACAGGGTTAAACGAATAATTCTGAATTATTTTTATAAGAACAGTCAGAGGGGCACACTGGTGAATTCTGACAAGATTAGGGAACAAATGAATGTTTTTTTATATCTTTTGGTCCAACGCCGCATTGTCCACATTGAGGCTATTGATTTATTGTCTGGACAGAGTTATCACTAAACTAGAATAAAAATGCACTGTTCTTTTCTTCCCTTTGATTCCTTTTAGTATGTGAGATGTGTCGGGGAGATCAGAGGCGGGAATCAATAATTGACAATCCTTTTGGGTGATAGCGTAATCTCTGCCCAATCGCTTACTACAATCTATTGCTATTTATTCAGTCTATAGTATTCGTGTTTATTGGCTTCATGCGTCACAATTTAATCATGAATAAATCATATGTCATATGTGATTATAATATTTATAAATAACAAAAATAAAACACTCATATTATGTAATCCCTAGCGAGAATAAAACCACGATTCTTATGAGCCGTCTGGTCTTACTTCCATTGTCTGAAATTTTGTCTTTAATAAATGTTTATATGGACTTACAAATTAAATTACAGTTAATAAAACATTTTGCTATTACTTTTTCCCTGTGACTTTTTTTTTCTCAACACAATTTATGACTTTTTTTCCGTCATTTTTTTTTTTTGTTGTTGTTTTGTTTGCTGTGACTTTTTTTTCCATTCACCGTGTTGTCAGGGGTAGGGTATTAAAATTCAATGCGGAAAAAAATCTGAGTAAGTTATAAACTGATGGCACATGCGCAGTGCCCTTGAACTATCTGAACAAATCAGTGCGCAAATATCTGCTTTAATATCGGTGAAAAAAACTTCAAGTGCTGTAAAACATGTACATCTGTGTCTATGGGTATATGTGTTTTTTGTGAGTCTGAAACTGAGAGGGGGCCCACACCTGAGATCATAATCAAATAATATGGGAGATAATTTCGATGGCTTATCTACAGATGATCTCTATATCTCCACAGCCTTGGAATAAAACATATGTAAACAAAATAATTGGAGACTTGAAGCAGGCGTAAGTTGAGTTCTTTTTTTATTTCATCTTTGTATGCGTCATCTCTCTAAGACTTATTACTTGCATGTTATATCTTTGACTAAATATTGAACACCTTATACAAAATAGTAAATGCGTGCTAAACTAATAAGCTTATTCTACTTCTATAACTCGAAAAAAATATTATTGAGATGTAATCATTTGGTGTGTATCCAGGGTTAAAATGCAGGCCGCATATCACAGGCCTTTGTGGTTGTTGTATTTACTCTTTGTATTTTTAAATGATTGTATGTTTGTTTGTTTGTAGATTTCCAACTGAAATCTCTCAAGGTTTGCTTGAGGTAATAACTCCCCAGGCCGGTTACTACCCTGATCTTAATAGTTTGAAACCAAGTTTAGGAGATTCACCAACTAGAGTAAGGTAAGATATGTCATAGTATACTACACGTTACGTACAGAGCTGTTGTGGAGGGTAAGTACCGTGTGTACCATCTGGTTGGTTTCAGAAAGAATAGTTTATACTTTTTGCTTGGGATATAATGATGATGTTTTAATATTTAAATTTTTTAAAGGGTATAATTCCTGCATTTTTAAACTTGTGTAGGCCTACAGCATTCCTTCTGCGGCGTTTACAATAATAGCAAAAAAATTAATTAAAAAAAATAAATTAAAAAAATTTTTTTTTACCGTTACATTCATTAGATTTATTTAAAATTTTGTAAAATGTCTTGTAAAATCTCTTTGCAGATGGAGAAGCAAACAAAACTTAGATTATGCGTTTTTAATGTTACATGCCTGGACTCGTGGGAAATATTACATACAGGTAAATAAAGGCAATGATGATGATCATGTATCAGTTAACGTTCTCCTCTAGCTTTTTCAAAAATATAATTTTATTAACAGATTTACAAAAAAGTTTTGAAAAAGGGGGATAAATCTAAATTTAGCTTAAAAGTCATTCCTCCCTTGTAAATCCTTATTTCCCCCCCCCCCCCCCTTGTTACAGTTAGAAGATGACATTCAAGCCACACCAAGATATGTAACTGGAATGAAACAAGGCATTCTCAATAACTTTGGCGACTGGTTTCTCCTACAGTTTTCAACGCTGGGTTTTATAGGTGAGCAGCTGGCTGCACATTAAAGTTATACATTAAATGAGTTGAATCAATGCACCAACCTGAAAATTTTGTAAAAAACATAGAGAATTAATCTACACGTAATGCATTTTATAAAATTTTTAATTATTTTCTGCTTTTTTTTAATGAGTGTACTGGCGTCTTTGATAGAAAGTCTTTTACTTTTATCAAAAAATCTTTTTTTTATCTTCGTCTCAAATTTATTCGTTTTTTTTCGAGTGACACATTTTATGATATCAACCAATTAATTGGCAATTTTTTAATATTTAAAAAAAAATTGTTTTGAACTTTATTTAAATACTTTAATGATAACAAATTTTAAATAGATTTTTAATTTCCCTAGTCATTAAAGCAGTATTTCAAATTGTAGTAGGAAATGCTATCTCTATTATTACTAGAGTCTTTAAGAAACAAATGGTGACCTGAGTGTGTCAATGTCTCATTGTGATTATGTTGAGCCTCAGCTTTCAATAAGTCAGTTTCAATAAATATTAGTCCCATGCTTTTAGTTTTTAGAAACAAATATTTCAATATTCAAATCAATGACTGGATTCAATAGAATTTAAAAACTTTCCATGCTTTCTCTATTCCCCAAAGGAAGGTTGTTTAGATCTATTGACGTTCCAAAAGTATTGGAGTTTTTACTGATGTTTTTCTCTAGTAAGCCTTGTGATTGGCTACTTGAAGATTTCCTGAGGGTCAAAGTTTGTGGCCATGGTGACAAATGGGTAATCACACTTAAAACTTTCCCCAAACCCGGTCTCTGTATTTTATTTTTTAAAATTAAAAAAACATTCAAATTATGAATCAAATTCAAATACGACTTCAAAGTTATAACTTAACAAGTATTGACTCCAACAAAATATTTATACCATATCGTACTAATGAGTCTGGCTTATTAATCCACAGTCCTTGTGTATCCATAAAATAAAAAGCATTGCCAGGATTCTTACACCATCTCTGTTTCAACATGAGGGGCTGCATTCATCTTTTGCTGGAAACCTGAACAAACTAAAAGTTTGTAACTTTCTTTTTATCATTGATCATTCATTATTTATAATAGTACAGAGATATTTGATTACACAATTTTAATTTGTTTGTAACAATTATTCTTTTATTCTTTAGTTTTAAATTTTTTTATAAAATTTTTTTTATTTATATGTTAAAGTTAAAGTATTATTTTATATTGTTACAATTAATTTTATCATTATAAAATATAATTATGGATATTTTTCGGGCAAAAAAAATTCAAAATTAATCAAATTTTCATTTTAGAAGGAGCAGCTATAGCTAATACATTGTTTAATGCTCTAGATTTATTACGTGCAATAACATTTCAGGATAAAAGTTTTGGAAGTGATGGACAAAAAATATTTATAAATCCTCCGCTGGCCGGAGTCATCACAACTCTGCAAGTGTACTCCAATTACGACATCTATTCAGTCTATAATGGTGATGACATTTTCTGGGCCAGCTTTCCCAAAGAAGGAGATATTATTGATTTTATATTTGATCATGCAATCCATTTAACAAAGTAAGTGTTTGTTATAATTTGTGCCGTAACCCTAACTGCCTTAAATTCAAGTAGATTTAAGCACTGCTCTCTCATTAAGTCTGATTTTTTAGAAATTATTTTCAATTTGAAATGAAACAAATCTAATGAAAGATCATGCTACTTTTGCTAAAAACTACTTATAAAAATTTTCTATTAATGTTCATTTAAAAGAAATTTAATTAAATAAGGTAACAATAAATAATTATTTAATCATCTTTTGATATTTGTGCATTGGCTTTTTGAAATATGTTTCTTATAAAAATTTCTGATAAATAATATTATAATGAAACTAAAGGAGTGTTCTCAATAAAAAATTGAAATAAATATTAATAACAATAATGTACTCAAAATATAAATAACTATTTTTTTTATTAACAACACTTTGGGTGAAATATTTGCAGAATCCTCATACAGTCAGGTAATAAAAATCAAGCTGATATTTTCAAGGACACAACCATTGAGATTTTGCCAGAAAATTTTGTCATTGATGGAGACATGACAAGAACAAATCGCACTTTGTCGGATCAGGAAAACCAGGCCAACATCAACAGAAAAAACTATGTGCCACAATTAAAAACTGTCAATGATACTTTTCATACGCTTGGTATGTTTGACATGTCAGGCCATTTCACTTTTGATGTTCCTGAAAAATTTGGAAGAGTTTGGATATTACGACTATGCATGCATTCCAATTCCCAAACTTGGGTGATAATAAACAAGGTATGTTTATTATTGAAAAGTTTAAATACTTACATTTTCTTATTGTGAGAACATAGGAAAAAGGAACACTCAGCCGAAAGGCCATGAGTAAAAAAAAATTTTAAAAACTAACCACCGGGTAGTTGCATCTTCAGCCAAACTGACCTTTGCAAAAAACCTTTCTTTACAAGCAAATGTAATTCATAAACCAGGAACTGATTGAAACAGAGATAAGTACAAGATTGTTACACACTACAAAAGTGCCATATACTGTAAATAACCAACTAGTATAGTAATAATAGTCATAATAAAAACAAAAGCAATAAGTCCTGATCATGGTTTGTGTCAAGACATAGTGAAATTTATCCGGTCTACATCAGGTGTTGGTTTTCATCTTATTTAAATTTTTTAAAGCATTCAACTTTTTAAAAATATTTAACTTACTGTTTTGCTTCATGATTTTTCAGATTGAACTGAGGCAAGCCTAGTTTTTCCAAGATCGTGAACATTGTTTGTAATTTAACGTAAAATTTATTCATTTGCTAATTTATCATAATATAGCATCAAAGAATGTTATCAAAGTAAAATCATCAAAATATGAAGTCCATTGTTCTTTTGCAAAAAAAACTTTCTCTTGAATAATTCATGTATAAAATGTATTATTTACCTCACAATTATGTATTAGTTGAAAATTGTTTTTGAAAAATTATCAATTAGACATTTTTTAAAGAAAACAGTGCCTTAAATGAATTTATTGTTGTTACAAATTACAAATATTACCAGCCATCCTTCCCTATGCTGTCACAGGTCATTTCTCTAATAGGCTTCTGATGATGAAAATCTGATCAGTCATTGATCTGTTTTGCCTGAATCCACATTGGTAATCACCTAGTATTCATTCAGTGCATGGTTGTAGTCTTTTGGCAATTAGTTTTGTACATTGAAGTTTGGAACCTTTCTTGTGTATTGTGGTTATTAGTGATGTGTCCCATTCTGTTAGAAATTTCTCTTCATACCAAATTTTAGTTATAAGTTTATGTGTCAGAGAGTGTAGTTCTTTTCGTCCATATTTAATAAGTTCTACTGTGATTGAGGTCTTCTCTAGGGGAATTGTGGTTTTTCTTCCAGAATTGAGGAGTTTATTAAAGGGTCTGGTCCTCAATACAGTGGTTGGTTATCTTCATTTTGTCCATTGTCTGTATTTAGTATGCCCTTAAAATATTCAGCCCACCTCTACAGTACTTTACTATTTTCCATAATTAATTCTTCATCATTGCTCTCACACATTTGAGGTCTGGATTGGTATCCATTTTTTTATCTTTTATCTTCATGTACATTCCTCTAATATTTCCTTCTCATGATAAGTTTTCTATTTAGTTTAGCTTTCTACAATATCATTTTTTTTCCTACACATTTTGTGGCTTTCCTCCTGGCTTCATTGTATATTTGTCTCGTATTTCTGATTTCCCTTTGCAGCATGGTCATTTGGGCCATGTTCCTTTTATGACAGTCTCCCTGAATTCATTATCAAACCAGCCTAATCTACTGTTAGTTTGCTGAAATCCTACTGCTTATTCTGCTGATCTTTTCATAGCATTTATATCCTATCCCACTGTTCATTTATGTTGTTTTCCCTGTTTTTTTTTCTGCTATGATTCTTCTAGTTGTGATGTTTCTTCATTTTGGTAAGCTTTTGCGGTTAGTGGGTCTTTGGTAAGTTTTTGGTTATCATATGGTTTTTCTCTTTCATTTCAGGGATTGCGTATTATGCTTACTCTCTGCTTACATAAAAATTTTTACAATATCTATTTTTAATATATTTGACATTTAAATTCAATGAGTCTAACTGGTTGTTTGTTTTTATTGTAAAATAGTTCATTACTTAAAAACAAACTTTGTTTCTGTAAAGAATAAAGCTTTATGAAACCTTGTGGTTGATTAAATAAAACAAAATAATGTGAAAACTTTTTAAAAAAAATGTTTAAAGGATATGTTATTCTAGAATGAATGCAAGTGTTAAGATTATGGATTTAACCATAGTTCACATCCTTGTGTAATTTAAGTAAGACATTGTGATAAAATATTTATATCACAAACTTGCCAGGCATGCAAATGCAGCTTTAATGTAGTAATAAATTTATAGTAGTAATAAATTATTTGTTCATGCATTTAAAGGGATGAGGCATTTCAAAACATGTTAAAAATGCATTTTTAAATTCTTTATATTAACTTAACTTTTGTTCGTGTGTTTGTGCCAAAATCTTCGGACGGCTAATTGACCCATTTATGACGGATTTGGGTAAGAAAGTAAAAATAAAATGTATTTTTGAAGGGGACAATGAAGTAAAAAAGAAACCTGTTTTCAACAGAAGTTTACCCATTTACATAACCACTTCTTAATAAATGATAAATCACGTAAAATGTATATAGTAAGGATTTTTAAGAATTAGTTTTTAAGCGTTGTTAATGTAATAAAACATGTTTCCCTTGTTTATGTTCTTCCAAGGACAAGACAGCAAATAAATAACTTTTAAACTCTATTCATGACAAGTTATACTAGCTGTTAAGTATACAATATCACATTTTGAAATAAGTATACAATACAAACCTTTGTTCTAATAGTACAACAGTCAACAGCATAAGATTTTTTAAAAAGTTTTTACTTGATAATTTCTGGTGTTAGGAGAGAAGAGCAAAATTAAGATTGTATAATTTATTAACGAAGAATACCTTACCTGATACTGATGGGCTATAATATATTTGCAAGCCATAATTTTTTTTATGTTCTTTTAAAGTATGTCAAAAAGTTGTTAAGTTTAATAAACAATCAATACTATTTTAAATCATTATTAATTGTGATACCTATAATTAACAGTATCATGCATCTTAATCTTAAAAGCTCATAATCTGTATGTTATTATATTTCCAAAAAATTATTAGTATGCATTTTATTTTCTATGTCAAATACAACAGAACAAGGTAATTAGATTTGCAGTTTCTTTTTATTTATTTTTTTAACATTAAAGTTTAAGCCGATTAAGTGCTATTTACCAAAATAATTAAAATCATACTTAGTGTAATATTTTTCTACTAAAACTTATACCATGTTGATGTTTGTAGGCCTACAGATCAATGGGCTTTGATACAAGAATATCATTGATAAATAATTGTATTAATGTATTATGTTCTATTGCAATAGTAAAAATTGATTGTTTGTCAAAATAAATATTTCTGTTCAAACAGATCTGTTCAAAAATAAAAAGTAGGAGTAATGTATTGTCTTAAGCTATATCATATTCTGATTGTTGGCTTGAAATAAAAGTAAAAACCATAATTTATTGTTTTTAAAATCATTTCATTATTGTTGTTTTCTTTTCCATTATTTTAAACATGTGATGAATCCTTTATTGTCTATCTCTTAGTAAGCACCATAGAATACATAGTTATTACCAGGGCCAGATTTACACATTTCTACGCCCTAGGCCAACCAAAACAAAAACACAAAAAAAAAGTTTATTTCTTCTGTATATACGCCTCCTGGCTGCTGCGTCCTTGACCAGAACCTAGGTTGACTCTATCATGCCCGATGGGATATCTGGCCTTGGTTATTACTGTGCAAGAGTTATTTGATTCCTGACTATTAAAGAATCATTTGAATGTAACACCTTTACGCAGGATGAGATTGACCCTGTCATTAGATTTCTTGTCAAAAGACTCACTGAAAGACCGCCCAGGACAGAGTCAGGTGGAGATCAGTGGTCAAGATAGGGGCTAAATCTTATGAAGCCAGTAGGATGGCCACCATTGAGACACGCAGGCAAGCCCGAAAGAACATTATTAAAGTCACAACTGCACCAACTATCCCCTGCCCGCGGTGCCACAGACTATTCCGAGCACGTATAGGATTGGCAAGCCACCTACGAACCCACCGTAACCCACCCCCCTAACCGGATGACTGGATGGTCCTAGTCGATTTGACGGACGAACAACACATGTCAAAATATAAATAAAAACAGACTCGAGTTTAACAGATATTGCCAAATATTGCATGATATTAACCCGACTTTCTAAGAGAAGATGGAAGTAATATGCACATATAAATATAACATTGCACTATACCACCCCACAACATATAACACACAATGTCACAATATTATAACAAAATGAGAAACCACCCTCACTCACTTCGTGATAATATAATTATTATTAATTATAAATGAAAATATGAATATGAATAATACAAATATATGAATTTGATCAATGATGTCTGTCACTTATCAACTCATTGATTGATTCCGAAAATTATGAATTGAGAAAACTATATTACTTTAAATGCCGGCTCTCTCTCCCTCTCACTGCACTTCTTTCTGTCTCTTTTACTTTTAATTTGAACCTTGGCACTGCAACAATCACAATCGTTGTCAAGGAGGCTGAAAAAGATATTCACGGGAGACTACTCTTAAATGTTTATAAGTAATTTCGAAAGTGAGGTACATTAAAAGTGATTCTTATTGATTGTAAGGTTAGATTGTGTATGTGTTTATGTAAAAATTTTCGTACATGGATCTACGTGACGTAAGGTCAAAGAAAAATTAAAAGACGGCCAAGAATAACTTTTGCAGACTATTATAATATAACTTGTAATTTACTATAAACTATAAGTGTCTATAAGTATATTATATTTAAGTATATTGACATAATAATTATTTATATTGACTATGTCTATGTCGTCTGAGTGTCAGCAGTATATCAGCACAGAATCAGTGTGTGTTGTCCAGTGTTGACTGTTGTCATGAACTGTGTCAATCAAATCAGTGTATGAATATGAATGAAGGCCTGATGATTAAAATTGGTAAATTATGGGAGATGGGTCCGCGTTTTTTACCATGGCCGCCATCTTGGTTGCCCCGACCCGCGAACTTTTACGTGTTCACGGGTCGGGACAACCAAGATGGCGGCCATGGAAAAATAAAATAACTCATGTTTTTGCTAAAATTACGAATAAAAAGTTTTTAAAAATGAAAAAATTATCTAAATCTATCCCTCACCCTAACCTGAACCCTAAATTCCTCCCTAACAGGGTTTTGACCCTCTCCCTAACAGGGTTTTGACCCTCTCCCTAACAGGGTTTTGACCCTCTCCCTAACAGGGTTTTGACCCTCTCCCTAACAGGGTTTTGACCCTATCGGAACCAGCGTTTTGACACTCTCCTTAACCTAACGTGGCGCTGGGCTGTGACCCTGAAAAGTAGGAAAATTTTTAAAAAAACAAAGAAAAGTGGCCAAAATTAATTATAAAATAAAGAAGTAATGAAAACCCAACTTACATTTTCATGGAATACACTTTTACACACTTTATTTCAGGTTCCAACGAAAAGAATATCCAAAAATTAATGAAACACAGCGTGGTCACCCTCTAAGATTATCTTAAAAAATAGCGGCGCTTATTAACATATTTAATAGGCCAACCAATGAAATTTTAAAAATTATAATTAATCAACCAATAAAAATTTGCCACCGTCATATTAATGAAAATGTAACTCTACTTAAAAAAATATTTAAAAAATAAGGGGAGTGAATCCACGCAAATGACGTCATGGCTCCATAACTCAGGATCAGCCGAAAATAATTTATTAATTAAATGTGTTTTGTTATTGAGTTACTGTTCAGGATTATTATATTATTGACAACCAGGTCAACCAATTTGACAAAAAAAGGGATAGAAGTAGAAGAGTCACATTCACATACTCATGAACGTAGACTAGAAAAGGAAGCTCAACTTATTAATTATTAATATTATTATTATAATCTAATTATTTTAAAACTACTACTCTAATTAGCCTATTTTTTTAGTTTAATTATAATTATTAAATTAATTTAAACATGAATCTATTTCACTACTATTTGACAACGACAAGACTATTTTCATTTTCTTTAGTTAACCATGGCATGGTTGGGTGGCTGGCAATTCCTTGACCTCACTCCGGACTTGTAGTGGGGGGGAGGGGGGGGCAAGTGGGGGAAGAGTTAACAATTAAAGTAGCAAAAGAAGAAACTACATACATTTTGGAGTCTCAATTTAAATGAGGGGTTATAAATCTGCAGTATATAAGGGGTGGGAAATTTGAATATTAATATAACTCATGGGCATGGGCTTGAAAAAAGTGTGTGGTTGTGAACGTTGGAAGGGGAGGGTTAGGTGGAGCACTAATTGGGATTCTTATAAAGTGGGTTACTTGAATGCTTGTTTTGTCATGTAACTTAAGTATGTGGCAAGTTCACATAATGTGGCTGCCATTGTTTGGCAGGATGTAGCTAGTAATATTTTATGTAAATTTTGCTTCTGGTGTGTTCTGCTGTCTTTTTAAAAGTGCCCTACCTCCAACTCCACATGTTTTATATTGATAGTACTGAGTGAAAAATTGGCTGTCGTGTGTGACATTTGAATCAGGTAGATAAAACATTTTGTGGGGAGGCGACCATTATATTAATCAATGAAGAGCCATGGGTATGTTGTAGACTGTCCGTAGGACTGTTAGTAGGATTATTGTTTATATGTCAGCAGGCAGGATATAGGACTGTTAGTAGGCCTATTGTTTAAAGGCAGACAGGTAGAGTGTAGGTCTGTTGGTAGGCCTATTTCTCAAAATAGCTATACCTGGTGTAAAAAAAAACTGCACCCGTTAAGCCCTAGTAAATAATATTATATCAGTTTTCCTTTTTTTAAAATTTTAAATGTACTTGTTTTTTCCAATTAGTTGAATTAATCAAATCAAATGAGGGAATCAACCAATTATTGATAAAATTATGGTCAAGTCATCATATGTGAAATATTCATTAAATCATAAAACAAACCAGTCTTCATTTATTTTTATTTCCAATATTCACCAGTGCATTTCACACGATGCAGTGCACATTCAAGATTGGCAGAGAAACTAAAAGTTTGTGCCAAAAAAAGATAATTTCACAGTTTTCACCAGTTAAAAAAAAAACAATCAGCTTCTGTGCAAAACACTTGGAATTCAGATGTTTAGAAAAGAAATTAGAAAGTTTTAAACACGCTGGAGGTTTGATGAAGATTCTTCACTGCAGTGCAGGATTTCAAAGCAATTTCACAGTTCTTCCGGGAGTAGTTGACCGCTACCAGGGTATATGGGTTGATTTAACCCACATAGGAGAACAATTAATTGAAAATAACACATTTCCCAGCACTTTAGAAGGTATTTTTAAAATTTTAGACCGCATTCAAATTCTTCATGCTAATACCCCTCCCCCCCCCCTTTTTTTTCCCCAAATCCCTCCTTAATGTGTTTATTTCACATTTTGTAGATGATTTTTCATTTCAGCCTAAAGAAATCAATATTTTTACATTAAAATTCACATTTTAATTCTAATTTGTTTTTTTAGAATTTGATTTGATATATATTTTATAAAAAATAACATTGTTTATAGGCTGCACCTATTGGTACACGGGTACCAGAATTGAGAGGTTGGGATTAAAAAACGATTTAAAATATTAATGTTGGGTTTGTAAGACCAAATGAGGTATCAAATGAAAGATAATTGAATGTACTATACATTTGTAAACTTAATTCTTCATTTTAACTAAAATAAACTACTACAAAAGACATCCGAATAGCATTAGTCAAAATGGACCCGGACATGCAGCACCTCCATTCGTACCCGGGTACCATTAGGCTCAATGCTATTCGGATGTCATTTGTGGTAGTTTATTTTAGTAAAACTGAAGAATTAAGATTTCAAACGTATAGTACATTCAATTATCTTTCATTTGATACCTCATTTGGTCTTGCAAACCCAACAATAATATTTTAAATCGTTCTTTAATCCCAACCTCTCAATTCTGGTACCCGTGTACCTATAGCCACTTCGTTGTTTATAAGAGTTAAGACCTTTCAAAAAATTTAAAAAAATAGGATTATTTCCAGATTCCAAGTGTTTGTCATTTTTTAAAATTTACATTCACAGAGATCATTTATATTTTGAAATACTGATTATTCTTATTTATAAACAGCAAGTCTCACAATTACAAGAACATGACGGAACTGTCCAAAAAAAATAAAATTTAAAAATGTTTTTTTATGCAGAAGAGCTTAACTTGGATGTTATTTATAATTATTTTTGTTATTTTTATTTGACTTTTTTTAAAGCTTCGGCTCAGAGTAATTATTATCAACAGTATTTAAATGCTGTTCCATTAAGTAAAGTGTTGTCACATATTTCCCAGCCTCCCTGAAGCAATGGGAGATGCAAGGCATAACATCAGCCTGGTTAAAGGTGTCCATCTCTCAGAGTGCTTTGATAGCCGATGCTGCCAAGCATGGCTTCACATTCCATCATGCTGAGGGATCAATTGCCACCTTAAGCTTGTGGATGGACAAGTCCAAAAAAAATAAAATACCCAGGTTTGCAACTCATCAAGTGGGTGTGTCAGGTATAAAAATAAAATTCGCTTGTTTGAATTTGATATCTTTAACTTTAATCAAGAAAGCTGATCATAAATAATTTGACTTGAATTTGTTTTAGATATCTTGCTTCATTTTAATAGATTTTTTAAACTTCATCTCCACCTTGATTAGTAGAGAAATTATGATGTATGGAAAAATTAATTAAGTAGAATATATTACTTGGTCCAAAGTAAAAAATTCCATTACCGCAAATTTCTATGTGATAAAAATAAAAAAATTTCTGCTTAAAATATATTGAAGCAAAAGTTTAAGGATTATTATTATGTAGTGAAAAAAAAATTTTAATAAAAAAAATTAAAGCGTTACTTCAAGTATTTTATCCAAACTTGAAAGTAAAGATATTAGTTTTATTATCAATAAATGAGCATCTGTATAATACTATTTTTAATTCGTAAATACATTTATCAGGAATACCGAAACATCTTTTGTTATTTTTATTGCGTTGTTAAAATTGTGAAATCAAATTTAAAGTTATAAAACTGTATACAAATAATCAAAATTTTTTGATCGAACTCAAATAAAGATAAATTTGATTAATTTCATAAGAGCTAAATTTTAACTTGCAAAACAAAGGCAAAAGCGTTTATTTTCTTTGATTTAATAACCGCATATGGCAAAACTGATGATGTACATTCACCTTTTTAAAAATAAAACTAATAAATATAATTGCTTGCTTGTTAAATTGTTAATGAAGCACACCAAATTTTAGCTTTGTATTTTTAACATTCAAAAAGTTTTACTTATTTTTAACTCCAAAATTGTGCTTATATCCAATTTATTAAAAAATACTTTTAATAAGAAAATGCAATTCAATCCAAAAGTGCTGTACATCTTCATAGCCAAGTACCACTCACTAATTCACTTACCACTCATCCAAATAAGAACGAACCATATGATGTTTTAATTGGTTTATTTTGATATCAATATCTCAAAACCCTATTATTTTACAGATTTGATATTTGGTATAGATTTTAATGTTAAAATAAATAACCATAATATTTCAATATACGGCATTATGCATAGAACATTTTTTGTTCTTGAAAATATAAACATCCCATCGATGATTTTATTAATGTTCATTAAAAACTGGGGGGGAGGGGGGTTTGATACTTTCATTTTGCCCAATATCTTTAAATCCAATGATATTACCGTAGCGAAATAGAGGTGTTATATATGAGATTTAACACTATTTTCATATTACATTTGTTTGCAGGTATGGTAATAAATAATGACACACATGAAATTCTTGTTGTGAAAGACAAAAACAGACCAGTAAGTTTGTTTATCATTTCTAATGATTTAATAGTGATTTGTAGATGCGTCCTTTTTGGTGCAGAAAGTTGCCATATGATCATTTATGGTGTTGTTTTGTATTCATCTGAAACAGAAAAGTTAACTTTCTGTTGATTTTCAGATTTGGTAGATTTTGGTTTCAGATGAAACAGAAAAGTTAACTTTCTGTTGATTTTCAGATTTGGCCTAAAGTGATTTAAGCTTTTGGTCATCCACCAGAAGTCAGAGTGCTACTCTTTCTGTCTGTGGGAAATCCAATATTTATTATTGCTAAATGCCTTGCTGTCATGGTATGATATTTATGACTACTCCTCTGCAAACATTGCTTACATCCACATGATTATCTTATTGTACAGTATTTCCAAAAATTTAAAAAAACAACAATTAGGCTTAGGCTTCGGTAAATAGTTTTGTGAAATATAAAACTAAGTGAAAGTGAATGGTACAATTTCCATTAATATTTTTGTTTTAATAATTATTTCTTTTACATTAAATTTGCGAGCCCTTCTTTTATTCAATTTATTAATTTGTGATGTTCATTTTGATCTACCATCATCATGCTCATGCAAATGATGTTAATGTTAATAGTGCAGATCAACTTTTGTTTCTGAATTATAACATTCGTTTGTTTGATTTCAATGACTAACCCATTAACCCTGAGAGAACTGCCTTTAAACGACTCTTACTGAAGGTGTAGGTTCCTAATGATTATTTCTAGATCAGGTATTACCTACTAAGTCTGAAGGTATTGTTGATAATGTTGAATTTTTTATTCCGTCATTGTTTCAGGACATAGTTTTATAACTTGTGCTTGGCTATTTAACAGATATATGTTTCGGTTTTGGTCAAGGATCTGGCTAAGCTTTTGGTTTCAGTTTTTACAAAATTTGTTTTTAACTTTCGATTAGGTTTCGGTTTCGGATGAAACCAGAAAATCACGTTCGGTTGGTCTCTAGAACTTTGTATTGTGTTTTGTTTTGTTTTTTGCTTGCCACTGCACCAGTATGAGTTAGTTTAATCTTATCAACAAAAAAAACTACATTGATTGAATGATATGACAGAACATTTGTTTTTTAAAAAGTCTCAGTTTATTAATAGGTGAACAAATCAGCCTAAATTAATCATACTGCTGTACTTCAGTAACAAACAGAAATCTTTATTGCAGAAGAACGTCTGCTAAATAAATTATACTCTCTAGCTATCCAGAAATATTTTAATTATGCAGAAACTACCCTAAAATATCCAGATGTGTTCTTATTACTGTTATGTTTCAGAAATTAAGCATCTCATGGTAAGGTTTATTATTTACTGCTGTGGAGTGCCCTTTACTCTGGGGGAAAATATTGATGCTTTGCAGTTCAATATATAAACTGCTTTATTCTATCACTAATCATTACAGCAAAAATATGTATGATTTTTTTGGTTAATAAGCATGTTGGATAATGTTATGTGATGCTAGATGATGTTAGGTGATGTTAGATGATGTTAGGTGATGTTAGGTAATGTTATATGCTCTTAGATGATGTTAGAAATATCCTTCATTTTATTATCTTGATTCCTTTTCGATTCAAGGACATCTCTAGAAGTTTTAAAAGTTAAACTTATCAACATCAATACTGTCAGAGCTTTTTTCCCCCCTTGTATTGACAGCACCAATTATGGAAGTTTCCTGGGGGGCTATCTGATCTTGGTGAAGATATAGGTAACTATTGATAAGATATAGGTAACTATTGATAAGATATAGATGACTATTTATGAGTTATAGGTGGCTATTTATAAGATATAGGTGACTATTTATGAGATATAGGTGACTATGAGATATAGGTGACTTATGTAAGATATGGTTAACTATTTATGATATATATGTAACTATTTATGAAATATAGGTGACTATTTATGTGATATAGGTGACTATTTATGATATATAGGTGACTATCAGATATAGGTGCCTATTTATGATATATAGATAACAATTTATAAAATTAAAAATCTATATTGAAATAAAAATAAAATGATATGAAAAGGTCTGCTTGATGATTTTCTTTAAAGAGGAATAGTTCCATATCTTTTTGTTTGAAGTTTGGTTGAAGCAATATTTTTTTTATTATTACAGTTAGCATAAGTCATTCAATGTACAATTATTATAAACCATTCAATGTACAATTATTTTAGAAAACTTGAGCTCATGAAAATTTGTATTTATTTTGTCACCGTTAATCTGAGGAAGCTTCATTTGTTTGCCTCCTTTCTTCATACAGATAACATTTTAAAACTATATCATTGAATTTGTATAGAAAAAAACAAAAGTGAGCTGTCGATATTGATTAATAAGCATCTCAGTTGGTTTATTAATTGAACATAAACAGAAACGAAAAAAAACATCTTAAATAATCATGACATTATCCCAATTTTGGGGGATATATATAAATTTAATTTGATTTTAAAAAATAAATAGAACTAATTTAATTCAGACTCTGTTGTTACTATTAATAAGTGTTGATGGCATGTTGAAAATGTTGATAACCACCATTTTATCTTTCATTCGCAGCCACCACTGCTGAGAGAGAGGTTTTTGAAGAGACAGGTGTCAAAACAGGTACACTGTTCACTGTTTTGATGTTCAATGTGTTTGATGTTCAATTGTATTGAAAGTGTGAATTTATTTTAAAAGGCTAGTATCGAACCAGCCTTTGTGTTCATTAGGGTTTAGAAGAGCAAGGTATGCAGAAGCTTGAAATATAAAGACAGGACAATAAGAGAAGAATGTTTCGGCTAAGAGCCTCCCTCGACAGACAGGACAGATGAAGAAACAAAAAGAAATAAAACGTAGTCAAATACGTAAGTGTTACTTTTGATATCAAAGAGGGCTTTGCATGTGTTAGTTGAAATGTTATGGTGTGCCCCATGTGCCGCTACTGTTATATAGGCAAAACTGGAAGGAGATTATCAGACAGGCTCACTGAACATCTTTGTGGTATTGGAGAGGGCAAACTTTCCCCGGTCTCATCCCATTTCAACACTGACAAACACAAAGGGACATCAGGTGTTTTCATCATGACGCTGATTTCCTGCACCGTCACACCAGTGAGAGCCAGAAAGGAAAACAAATTAGTTCAGAATTTCGGCACAGTATCACCATTTGGAATTAATCAAGGAAGACTTTTTAGCTAGATTAATCAGACACAGACAATTTGTGTCAACATATAAGAATATATAGTACTTTGTTTCTGTCTGGTTTTTGCGCTCACTCCTATTTTTTTTCTTTTTGTTTTAGGAAGGATTTATGTATACATGTATTATGTAAATTTAATTTATACTTATTTTAATGTTTTGTTGTTGCACTGATGAAGGCACTTGCCGAAACGTCTACTTGTGTTCTATGTAAAATTATTATTAAAGCTTAACATATATTGTTATATATTGACACAAATTGTTCGTGTCTAATTAAACCATTTTAAAGCTTTATCACAGTCCAACACTTTTATAATGAGATAAGACATTTAGCTCGTTCTTCTCTTATCGTTCTGTCATTCTGTTTCAAGCTTCCACATAACTTGTTCTGCTATTTCCTTCAAACAGCTTGAATGCAGCCCTTCATACTTTATCATTAGGGTTAATAAGTCAAGTACTGGGTTCAAACTGTGTGATGGTAATAGCAGAATAAGGTATGTGGAACAAGGTATGTGGAATAAGGTGTGTGGAATAAGGTATGTGCAACAAGGTATGTGGAACAAGGTATGTGGAACAAGGTATGTGCAACAAGGTATGTGGAACAAGGTATGTGGAACAAGGTATGTGCAACAAGGTATGTGGAATAAGGTGTGTGGAATAAGGTATGAGATATGTGGAACAAGGTATGTGGAAGCTTGAATTGAAAAACAGGATAATAATAGAGGAACTTTTCAGCTAGGAGCCTTCTTCAGCAGACAGGACAAATGAAAGTACTACAAAAAATTTACAAAACTTAAGTGATCACCGTAGTTAACATTTTTCCTTATATAATTATGTTTGAAGGTTTTCTTGAAATTAATGATGCTTTTTATTTTTGTAACTTGATTATGTTTTTTTAAATAATTCTAATATTTAAAAAGAAATTAACACTATGCCGCCAGGTACCATAAAGTAACACTGTACCATCAGGTGCCATGAAGAACACTGTTCTATAATCAGCAGCTGTATTCAAAGCGGCTTGCACTGAGAGCCGTCATCGCTTGATATTTGGAGAACCCCTGCCAATTTTCTTGTTTTGTGTCCCTTCCTATCCCAGGCCCCCTGCCATTTTTCTTGTTTGTGTCCCTTTCATTCAAAATAGTGAGTTACATTTTTTCCACATCACAACTTTGGACCTTTTGAATATCCGAAGCCATTTGCAGCTGCAGATGTAAGGGCCCTGATAGCTCATACTGAATACCGAAATGGCAATTAAATACTTATACCATGATGTTCCTATTAGAAAAAAGGCCTATAATTGAGTAGTCCCAGACAATGGGAAGTTTTTATATTCAAATAACTTATAAAGCAAGTGTATATTTTAAATATTTTTTAAAGAGTATCCAAATTCGTCAAACAATTGTATGTCAGTTGGATATTGCTTGAGTTGTACTTTCAATTATTGTTTGGTTTTTTTTTTTTGTTGTTGTTTTTTTTTGTTGCCATGTTCGCACATTTCTGGTTAGATAAGAGGTTTCAGATAATCAGATAATCAATCCTTACTCAAAATTACCAGTGTGGAAGAACCCAGAAAACAGTCGTACGGAGTGCGCTCTTTTGAAATGATAGCGCCAAAGTTATGGAATAGGTTACCTCAATCTTTGAGGAGTTTTGAAAAGGATAGAAAATCATTTAGGGAACATTTAAAGACTTTTTTGTTTACACAGATTTATGAAAACCAGAGCGCAGTGAGCATGCTAAAGTAGCATGGATACCAGCGCTATAGAAGTATCCAATCAATCAATACAAAAACAAAAAGACATAACACTTATTTGAATTCCTACTGGTTCTTTCTAACTTTTTAATAATTGGGCCTTAAGCGAAGATGCCATCACATCTCATGCCTTAATCGTTGAAAATGCCATCACATCTCATGCCTTAAACGTTGAAAATGTCATCACATCTCATGCCTTAATCGTTGAAAATGCCATCACATCTCATGCCTTAATCGTTGAAAATGCCATCACATCTCATGCCTTAATAGTTGAAAATGCCATCACATCTCATGCCTTAATCGTTGAAAATGCCATCACATCTCATGCCTCAATAGTTGAAAATGCCATCACATCTCTCCCAATACCGAGATTTTGTTTCTACATCGTTAACATTGATCACCCGGTCATTCAGTTCAACCAGAGTGACGTAGACGGTTATGGATCGGTCATTCAATTCAGCCAGAATGACGTAGACAATTATGTTCCAGGTCATTCAGTTCAGCCAGAGTGACGTAGACAATTATGTCCCAGGTCATTCAGTTCAGCCAGAGTGACGTAGACAATTATGTCCCAGGTCATTCAGTTCAGCCAGAGTGACGTAGACAATTATGTCCCAGGTCATTCAGTTCAGCCAGAGTGACGTAGACAATTATGTCCCAGGACATTCAGTTCAGCCAGAGTGACGTAGACAATTATGTCCCAGGTCATTCAGTTCAACCAGAGTGACGTAGACAATTATGTCCCAGGTCATTCAATTCAGCCAGAGTGACGTAGACAATTATGTCCCAGGTCATTCAATTCAGCCAGAGTGACGTAGACAATTATAGGCCGGTCATTCAGTTCAGCCTGAGTGACGGAGACTATTATGTCCATTATTCAATTCAGCCAGAGCGAAGAAGAAGATAACTACAATTTCAAATAATGGCACATCAGAGTGGAACATTGTCTCGTCTGGAAGACGCTGTCCACTCAGGACGTGTTTGCGCCAAGTCCCTCCACTCTGTTTCAGTGGATCTGATTGATTGACTGCACGGCCGAATTCAGCTTCCATTACAGAAGCCACGCGCCAAAAAACGAGCCAATGTTTGCGTTAGGCAAACTGTACCCGGAAATGTAAGGGTCCACTTGGATTGCTCACGCTTGTTCCACCTACGGGTAACTGCCGGTGTTAAATCTGGCGCAAGAGGTTGGGGGGGGGGGGGTGTCGTTAAGTCTGGCACGTCTCGTTGCCACGTAGCAAACAAAGCCAAACGAATAATATAGTTTAGACCTTGGTTGGACTGTCTTTCGGCAGTAACCTGGCCAGTAATGGAAGTACGAGACGGTGCTATGTCAATAACAGTCCATATTATTTGTCTCAGTCTGACGCACCAGCCCCGCCGTCTTTATCCCCCCCCCCTCACTCATGTCTCATCTCTCAGATACACAGGCTGTTAATCTCCCCAAGTGTCTTATAGTACAATATCTCCCCTGTGGTTGGTAAAATAGCCCCTATGGCTTAATACTGGGGCTCGTTTTGAGGTTACTCTAAAACTCCTCCGGGAGTACAAATCGCCTCTGCGGCTTATACAATATTACCTATGCGGTTAGTAAACATCTCCTTTTTTCCAGCTACTACATCATATCTTATATGGTTACCGTTGCTCCAATGTTAATTATGTTCGTACATATAAAAGGGATTTTTACTTCTTAACTGGTTAAAAGACCCCCGCCTCCCAACACTTTTTCTACCAATTTTCAATTTATGCCTAACATTTTTTGGACACACGAACCTCTTGAAACCCCCTGTGTCATTGGTGGATCACCATGTGTGTCATTGGTGGATCACCACCTGTGTCATTTGTGGATCACCACCTTTGTCATTGGTGGATCACCACCTGTTTCATTGATGGATCACCAGGTGTTTCATTGGTGGATCACCACCTGTTTCATTGGTATATCCCCACCTGTTGCATTGGTGGATCACCACCTGTTTCATTGGTGGATCGCCAGGTGTTTCATTGGTGGATCACCACGTGTTTCATTGGTGGATCACCACCTGTTTCATCGGTTGATCACCACGTGTTTCATTGGTGGATCTAACGCGTTTGCCTTAACTCGTGATCTCGAATTTAACGAGGACAGCACTACAGTGGCCTGGGTTTCTATCCAAAAAGTCTACGATCCTTGTCTACGGTGGCAACTTAAGTTTATGACATTTTTAGGGGAGAGGGGGGTATTTAGAACAGAGATGTTTTCTTGTAATCGGAATAGTATGAAATCTTGTACAATGTTTTATCGTAAAAGTGACGTCATATATTTACTTCAAATAAAGAAAGAAAATCAGACGAAATCCGGCGATTCATCATGCACAGTAAAATAGTAGCCGTATGTTCCATATTAGTTGCAGTAAAATAGTAGCACAACTTTTTTGCTGCCCTCTCGGATACTACTTTTCAGCTAAGTGCTATTTTTTAAAAATAATTCTTTTTTTTTCTGTTGTTTGTTCGCTGACGAAGGCTTTCTGCCGACACGTTAATTGTTGGGGTTTTTTTTTCGTTGCGTTCCTATTTTTAGGTTTTCCCATACTTTATTGTTTTACTGATTTTTTTTTCCCCAACCTGATTGCAGTCTCGCCACCTTATTACCATATCTTCAGTTATCCGGATATGCTAAGAGACCAGTCATTTACAAAGACGATGTGTGAGATTTCTTTAGTTACAAAGATGATGTGAGAGATGTCCTTAGTTACAAAGATGGTGTGAGAGGTCTTTAGTTACAAAGATGATTTGAGAGCTGTCCTTAGTTACAAAGATGATGTCTTTAGTTACAAAGATGATGTCTTTAGTTACAAAGATGATGTGAGAGATGTCTTTAGTTACCCCCACGATGATGTCATCGCTGGCTCATCGATCAAACACAGACAAGTCTACTAATATAGGGTAGGAGTGGCCACTTTGATGTCAAGATTTGACATCGCTCTGGTTAGATCTCCCCCCCCCCTTCCCCCCCCCCCCCCCCCCACGTTAGTCCATACAGACCCAATGCTTTAGTTTAGTGAAGTCGCTAGAACCAAATGATGAGTAATTACTAAATTGTTTTCTTTTACTTTTTTTCTTTAGAGGGTTGGTTTTTCCTGTTCTTTGGAGGGTTGGTTTTTCCTGTTCATTGGAGGGTTGGTTTTTCCTGTTCATTGGAGGGTTGGTTTTTTCTGTTCATTTGAGGGTTGGTTTTTTCTGTTCATTGGAGGGTTGGTTTTTCCTGTTCATTGGAGGGTTGGTTTTTCCTGTTCATTGGAGGGTTGGTTTTTTCTGTTCATTGGAGGGTTGGTTTTTTCTGTTCATTTGAGGGTTGGCTTTTTCTGTTCATTGGAGGGTTGGTTTTTTCTATTTCTTTAAAATTTGCTTTATTTGTGAGCTGTGCTGACGTCGCCAGGACCTTAAATGTTTTATTTTAGACTGCTGTAAACTGTAGTCCCTGGAGTTGTGTTGGTTATTGTCGACTGCTGTAAACTGTAGTCCCTGGAGTTGTGTTGGTTATTGTCGACTGCTGTAAACTGTAGTCCCTGGAGTTGTGTTGGTTATTGTCGAATGCTGTAAACTGTAGTCCCAGGAGTTGTGTTGGTTATTGTCGACTGCTGTAAACTGTAGTCCCTGGAGTTGTGTTGGTTATTGTCGACTGCTGTAAACTGTAGTCCCTAGAGTTGTGTTGGTTATTGTCGACTGCTGTAAACTGTAGTCCCTGGAGTTGTGTTGGTTATTGTCGACTGCTGTAAACTGTAGTCCCTGGAGTTGTGTTGGTTATTGTCGACTGCTGTAAACTGTAGTCCCTAGAGTTGTGTTGGTTATTGTCGACTGCTGTAAACTGTAGTCCCTAGAGTTGTGTTGGTTATTGTCGACTGCTGTAAACTGTAGTCCCTGGAGTTGTGTTGGTTATTGTCGACTGCTGTAAACTGTAGTCCCTGGAGTTGTGTTGGTATTTGTCGACTGCTGTAAACTGTAGTCCCTGGAGTTGTGTTGGTTATTGTCGACTGCTGTAAACTGTAGTCCCTGGAGTTGTGTTGGTTATTGTCGACTGCTGTAAACTGTAGTCCCTGGAGTTGTGTTGGTTATTGTCGACTGCTGTAAACTGTAGTCCCTGGAGTTGTGTTGGTTATTGTCGACTGCTGTAAACTGTAGTCCCTGGAGTTGTGTTGGTATTTGTCGACTGCTGTAAACTGTAGTCCCTGGAGTTGTGTTGGTTATTGTCGACTGCTGTAAACTGTAGTCCCTGGAGTTGTGTTGGTTATTGTCGACTGCTGTAAACTGTAGTCCCTGGAGTTGTGTTGGTATTTGTCGACTGCTGTAAACTGTAGTCCCTGGAGTTGTGTTGGTTATTGTCGACTGCTGTAAACTGTAGTCCCTGGAGTTGTGTTGGTTATTGTCGACTGCTGTAAACTGTAGTCCCTGGAGTTGTGTTGGTTATTGTCGACTGCTGTAAAATGAAGCCCCTTAAGTTGTGTTGGTTAATGTAGACCTGGGGGCGCCAAACTAGCGGGCCGGATCCGGCCCGTGATGCCAGATCCGGCCCGTGATGCCAGTTCATCCGGCCCGCCGACGGTACTAGAATTTGCTTGATAAAGCGTATGTTTACCCACTGCTAACCTGATGTTGAGTGTCTGAAACTGAAGAACTTTGCCGCTGGTATGGCATCAGTGTTTGGAACAACTTATGTCTGTGAGCAAACATTTTCAGAAATGTATGTGAAGTCAACACATCAAACGAGAGTGACTGATAAACATTTGAAAACAACTCTCTTGATTGGATGCAGCAATTCGAAACAAAACATTGATGAAATCTTGAAAGCCAAACGTCAGTTTCATGAATCTCACGAACGTTTTTGCTGCTTAGTTTGTGATATTCGAATATGTGCACACTACGTCTGATGTAGCTATCTCTTTTCTAACGTCACCTTCTTTGTTAACATTTTTAGAAAATAAATATGTTGGTTGTCTTTGTTTTTTGTGCATTGCACGCCACTCACTCACCCACGATTAACATGGAATACTAAACTTACTTATTCGCCTTTTTTCCCCAGAGCTTTCGTTCTGGCTTGAAAGTATTTTAATAATTTTATAGAATGATTATCAGGCCCGCGCTCGTCATTTTTTTCCGTTATTCGGCCCCCTGTTGTAGACTGTTGTAAACTGTAGCCCCTTAAGTTGAGTTGTTTATTTAAAAAATACTGCCACCAATGGTCAAACTATAATAAAGGGAAGGAGAGTTTTTGTTTTTTTTTTTGTTTTTTTTTTGGAAAGGGGGGGGGCAGTCAATTTTGGTCCACTGCCTAAAGTGATTGGCAGCAAAATTAAGATCTGCCCTGGGCGCCATAAAATCTAGTCTTACAACTGCATCCAACTGGTGTTAAAGAAAATGCTATCACCGCCCAGACTAGTGTCCCAAGAATATTCGCCTAAGACTAGTGTCCTAAGAATAGTTGCTTAAAAGACTAGTGACCTAAGAATAGTGGCCTAAGAGTAGTGGGCCTAAGAATAGTGACCTAAGACTAGCGTCCTAAGAATAGTGGCCTAAATCTAGTGACCTAAGACTAGCGTCCTAAGAATAGTGGCCTAAATCTAGTGTCCTAAGACTAGTGGCCTAAGAGTAGTGGCCTAAGTCTAAGAATAGTGACCTAAGACTAGTGTCCTAAGAATTGTGGCTTAAGACTAGTGGCCTCAGCTCCTTGGTTTGTGTACATCGATACCCCAATTTACTAAAGGGTCGTAGGGGTATTTAAATCTGCGGTGGCCAACCCGCAGGCAGCTTTTAAAGGAAATGAAAGGTCTCAGTGCGGTAACTTACACGGTGCTCCATTTGGATTGCCGCATTGAATGTCAGCCGCCCACGGGAGCCGGTCAGGCATAAGAGACCCATGCACTACCAATATGAGTTATTCTTTCCATTCCAGAATTCCAGTCAGTTCTAGCCTTTAGGCAACAGCACAACAGCCCCGGAGCGTTTGGACGATCTGATCTTTATGTTATATGCAGGTCTATAGTCTATACACATATAAATATTGAATTAGTTTGATTTTAGAACTTTAACGAAATAATTAATAAGCTTATTTGTGTACATCAATGAGGTAATTTTAAACAAAAAAAATCTTTGATTGAAGAAATCACATAATAAATTAAAAGATTGAAACTCTTTTTCTCCCCTGTAGAAGTTATCTATTTCTTTTTTCTAAAGGTTAAAGCCCTTAACCTTTGACCTCCACCCCTGCGATGAAGAGATCGCTGCGTGTCGATGGATGCCGGTAGATCAACTAAGGACGGAAGTCCAAGCTACGTCACTAACTCACACCATGGCGGAGTTGGCCATACAAGGGCTGGAGCATGGCTTTAGTCACGTGGACATAATCTCCTACCAGATGGCTTCCATTTACAAGGGAGTGAAATTTCACATCTTTCTCAGAGATTGTAAATAAACTGGATATTAAAAGTATAATTAATTTGTCTAAAAATCTTTATTTTTTTTTATTTTGTAATATATATATATATATTGCTGTAGGTCTGCTTCGTTAATTCAATAAGAATCGAAATACCTGGATTTTAGAATAAAGAAAAGCTGTTTTTTCTTAACTGTTGGATTTATATTAAATTGTGACTAAAGGAACTGAAATAAGAGACACTATATAATTATATGAGAAATGTTTGTAAAAGGGTAAGAAAAAAAATTATACTAATATATGTTGTATTCGGAAAAAAAGGAGGGGGGGTGCCTGGCATAAAAAACTTTCGGCCGAAACCGAAATATTTAGATATTTTTAAAGTCGTTCACGCATACATTCTGCATGCCTCGAAAAATGGTGGGGGAAGTATCAATATTTACATTCTTTTTATAAACAATGAGATCATATTGAATATTGATAAACATCCAAAATGACTACTTTGGCTTTTACCATTTTAATTTTAAAAATAATTTAAATTTCTTGAAAAATATATTTTAAATTAGTATGGTTAGAGACAATTTGGACGGTAAAAAGGGAAAAAAAATTGGGGGGGGGGGGGGGAATTCATGCAAAATAGACACTTGAGTGCTCTTTGCTTTTAAAATATAAATTACAACCTAGAACATGTACCGACAATAATTACTGTGGATCTAATAGAGCCTATTGTCACCTTAATATCAGTCATTAACTCCATTAAGGCTATTAAAATATCACCAATGTGTTTCCCGGTTATCACCATACTAATGCTTTGTGTTTTCATAAACAGTTGGCAAGATATCGCTGTATTAATATTTAGCCTAGTACCAACCAACACATTAGTCTTTCCGTGCTGGTGACGTAATTATTTCGTTCGGCGACCAACCTCCCTCACTCCCATTGGTTGGGGGGATTCTTTTTTTTTAACCGGGTCTCTTAAAATGTTTGTTCTGAGGGGTCTCGACCGATAATCCCTAAAAGACATCTAAATTGTCCCCAATGGTCCTTAATTTAAAAAAAAAATTATAAAACAAAAATAATTATGTAAATATTACCATTTCCTAGGATTATGCAATATTTTTCACCTTTGCGCCCCTGACAACTCAACATTGATGAGCGTGATAATGATAAATCAAAATGAATATCACAATTGAAAGAATTGAACTAACCTAGGGTTCCAAATTTTATTTTTGAAAAAAATTAAAACAAAAGTAATGATATAATTATTACCATTCCATCCGGTGGCGAGCTAGGGGGGGGGGGCTCGGGGTGCGGACCGCACTGGGTGACACCATCATAGGGGTGACACCAAATTGAAAAATTGCACTTTTTTATAGAACACACACTACTCGGTCTAACCGAATTTCATAAAAGGATAACCGATCACGCGTACATTTTCTGCACATGTAACCAATCAAAACGCGTGCTTTATTGAAAGTTCAAGGTTGATTCGTCAGAAATGAGGTGCCCCTTTAATTAGGTCCGAAAAAAACGTTTTTACCATCATTCAACGACAATTGAAAAGTTTGATAACTTTCGTGACAGGAAGCTATATTTATATAATTTCTGAGAAATAAAGCTTTATTTTGATACCAAATACGTTGCTGTCGGGCGATTCTAAGTACCGGTACATGAATCGAATCGGTAAAAATTTAAAAAAAAAAAACATTTAAAAATATTTTTTTTTTAAATGACTTTTTACCCATTGATAAGGTTAAAAAGTTTACAAAATTTTCTAATAAATGTTGTAATGATTGATTTAAATGTATTTTTTTTTAAATATTTAAAAAGAAGCTTGTTGAAACTAAATATATTAAAATCAAGAAATAAGCAAACATAGATATTTTCACCGATGCGTCACTAGCACCACCCCTTTACATTTGAGCACGATTGTCATACAGCACAAGGTGACACCAACCGTAGCAGTTTTCGCAGAGTATTAGTCATATAACATACGATGACAGCAATAAGCCGAGCAATAATAAATATCGGGTTTTCGGCCTATAGACAGACAGACAACAGTCTGACCAGTGGTAAATGACCGAAAACCTCAGTCACTTTGGTCAAATGGCCGAAAGTCTCAATCAATTTCGGCCGAAACCGAAATTAAACCGAAAGTAAACGTTTCTGTTTTGACCGAAACCGAAACAAGGCCGAAAGTGATTAAATGGCAACTTTCGGTACCGAAGCCAAAGCTGAAATTCGGTCGGTCTCTAGTTAGGACCATTGGGGCAGTTAGGTTTAGAACCATTGGGGCAGTTAGGGTTAGGACCATTGGGGCAGTTAGGGTTAGGACTATTAGGGTTCTGGGTAAATAATTTGCCACCCAGCAGATGGTCGAAAATTCCACTCCTCCTTACAAAGAAAAAAAAGTGTGGACTGCCCCCCCACCTCACCCCTTCCTACGCTACTAAAAAAAGGTGTTTGGGGGGGGGGGGGGGAATGTTGAGAATATAATTTATGGTTAGAACAATTCCTGTACTTTAGTAGTTTTAAAAAAATTATTTGTAAGGTCATTAAGACACTGTTTCATAGGAAAAAGATGTGGAGCTGGCAGTTACAACTGCAACATTTATTTTGTTAGAAGGTGGGGAAAAGCTTGGACCTTCCTGAGCGGCATTAACCCTTACTACGCCACTAGTTATACCATAATTTGATTGATAGTCGGATACAATGTAGAAGCCAATCAGCTTTGTGTTAGAATCGGGTATTTCCTTGCCACTGTAAAGAGCTGTGGTGTATGCCATGTTTAATGGGCCATAATGTAGAAAGCGATATACTGCTATTATTCAGTTATTTCCCTTGTAGTACGAGTCGTCGGCAATTAAGATGGCTGGCGTACGTTACATTCGGAGATTTCCATCGATTATATATGTTAAATGTTAAATATCGGAGCGTGCTAAAATGTCCTCGTAATAATAGTCATAATTTAAACATACCTTGTGCCGAACATCAAGATAATAACAAATATTAATTCATTTTCTATAAATCCGTCTGCAAGAGGTAAACTTATTGGGGCCACTTTTTATTTTCGGCCAACTGCCTTGCCGAGTTGTGTGTGTGAGTGTGTGCGTGTATGAATGTATGCGTGTGTGTATGTGTGGGTGTGTGCGTGCGTGTGTGTATGAATGTGTGCTTGTGTGTGTGTGTGTACACTATATTGTATAGTAAAACAAAATAATGCTTTCAAAAATAAATTTGACGAACATTTTAACGTGTGAACTGAAAAAAAAAAGATTCGACCTAATTTCCATTCGATCAACTTTCCGTCGATCAATTTTCAGTCGACGAAATTTCTTTCAAACAAATTTCTGGATAACGAATTTTGTATTGATAACGTGCTCAATAAAATAAAATATAAAAAAAATATCATGTTAGTTATGTATGTGAATGTCGTTTAGTTTTTGTTAGTACAACAACAAAAAATTAATTAATTATTTTGAATTTCTTATTCATCGATGACGGTTTAGTCCAGCGGTTCTTAACCTGTGGGTCACGACACCTTTCGGGGTCGAACGACCCTTACACAGGGGTCACCAAAGACCATCGGAAAACACATATTTATGAAGTAGCAGCGAAAACAATCTTATCGTTTGGAAAAGGGGGGGGGGGGGTGGGTGGGTTGGGGGTTACCACAACATGAGGAGCTGTATTAAAAAGGTTGCGGCATTAGGAAGATTGAGAACCACTGGTTTAGACAGTCGTTATTATAAGAGCCATAAGGCACCGCGGCTATGATAGCACGTCCTTCCGTGGACAGTTTTTAACTGTCTGCCCTTGAAAATGCGTTGTTCGTTCAAAAATCAGTTGAACAGTTTGATCAGTTGGCCGAGCTGTAACACATGACGGTTAATGCGCGGCATCTGTAAACATCACTGTTGCTATCGTAGTCATTAACGCAAAATTAGAAACCAATACATTTTTTATATTACGTTTTAAAGCCTTTATATTAACGTGGCTTTCTTACGTGTCGTTTCTGGCTGGAAAAAAATTGGACGGCTTATTGACCCACTTCCCGTTAACCCATCGAGCTGAAACTTGACACATAGACTCGTTGTCGATGACAACACATTCCCTCAAATGTTCGGCCGAAACCCTAACCAAATCCGCCAAAAAAACACAGTTTTTCCTGTTTTTTCAATGGGAGGAAAATGTGCAGCCGCGAGCCCATGTACGGGGGCAATGATTGGGATTTTTATACAGTGCGTTACTTGTATGCATGTTTTGTCAAATTTTCAATTCCCCCATCACCCATGCTCGCTGTTACATTTTATCAATGATTTATTTTAAACGAAAAAAAAATTGTTTTTATGAAGGGTTGTTTAATTATGTCTTTTTTAGTTAGCGACTCTATTTCTTTTTATAGTTAGCGTCTCTATTTCTTTTTATACTTAGCTTCTCTATTTCTTTTTATAGTTAGCATCTCTATTTCTTTTTTTAGTTAGCGTCTCTATTTATTTTTTTAGTTAGCGTCTCTATTTCTTTTTATAGTTAGCGTCTCTATTTATTTTTTAGTTAGCGTCTCTATTTATTTTTTTAGTTAGCGTCTCTATTTATTTTTTCTGTCATTTTGTTTTTTCGTCTTTCCAAAAGTTTGCAACACTGTCATGACGTCATCTGCCAGAGTAGGATATCTAAAGCCGAAGTTGTGACTTTTTTTAACCGGACCCAGTACGCCTCTACCTTCCCAAACCTCTCTCTGACAACAACGATGGCCTCTACCTTCCCAAACCTTCCTCTGACAACAACCATGGCCTCTACCTTCCCAAACCTCCCTCTGACAACAACCATGGCCTCTACCTTCCCAAACCTCCCTTTGACAACAACCATGACCAGAAAATAAACGTGGCCAGCAAATAAAACATACACCATGCGATTGTATAGTCTGCCCAAATGAACGTTTATAAACCCTTAAAAGTTAGCCTCGTCCTCCACGCGCCTACCCAAATCACGAGCCTCGTTATCGTTGCGAGGTCAAGGGAGCAGAGAGATCCCTCCTCCGGCCAATTTAAACAACCGTAAACATCTTTTACCGTTGTTGGGGAGAGAGAGAAAGAGAGAGAGGATGCGGGCGGGTGGAGAAATGAGAAGAGGAGGGAACTTCAGGTGATGGGAGTCGGAACAGAAGGGAACTTCAGGTGATGGGAGTCGGAACAGAAGGGAACTTCAGGTGATGGGAGTCGGAACAGAAAGGAACTTCAGGTGATGGGGGTCGGAACAGAATTCACGATAAACTTTACAAGTTAGCTCCTTCAACTCCAGTGATGACGTAACACACACGATGGCTTGATACAGCTGATAAAAATTGACAGAAGAAAGGTGTTAAGATTTTAATTTCTCTAATTAAAAAATGTCAAGAAATAAAAATGCAACAATATGACAGGATTTCCAATGATTTGAAGCCATTGTCCGGCCAACAAAATCCAACAATATGAATTGCCCTACTTATTGCCCTGGTTACCACTCATAGCTCTGCAATTCTCCCCGAACCCATTCTTTCCAGGCCCGGTTAGCACTCACAGCGTGGTCATTTGCCCCGACCCACTACTTCTCCGACCTGGCTAACACATCGGTCATTCTCCCTACCCACTACTTCCCCGGCCTGGCTAACACTCACAGCCCGGCCATTCTCACGACCCCCCTAATTTCCAGGCCAGATTAACTAGCACTCACAGCTCAGCAATTCTCCCAACCCACTACTTCCCCTGCCTGGCTAACACAGCTCGGCCATTCTCCCTACCCACTACTTCCACGGCCTTGCTAACACAGCTCGGCCATTCTCCCTACCCACTACTTCCACGGCCTTGCTAACACAGCTCGGCCATTCTCCCAACCAACTACTTCCACGGCCTTGCTAACACAGCTCGGCCATTCTCCCAACCGATTACTTCTCCGGCCTGGCTAACACTCACAGCTCGGTAATTCTCCCTACCCACTACTTCCACGGCCTTGCTAACACAGCTCGGCCATTCTCCCTACCCACTACTTCTCCGGCCTGGCTAACACTCACAGCTCGGTCATTCTCCCAACCCACTACTTCCCCGGCCTGGCTGACACTCGGTCATTCTCACGACCCCCTACTTTCCAGGCCAGGTTAACTAGCACTCACACCTCAGCCATTCGCCCCCGACCCACTACTTCCCCGGCCTGGCTCACACTCGCTCGGTCAGTTGAGGTTATAAATGCTAATGTTATCACAAACTAATGATCAACAAATTCCATTATAAGGTTTTCATCTTGGAGATGGGAGCCCGTGTGCAGGGGCGGGCATGGGTCGCGTCTAGACACCCATGTGGTGGCTGTCTTTCAACCAGACAATTATGCGCCTCGTCTAGAATCGGCCATCGCGTTGTTTAGAAGAATACAGCAAGGGTGGCCGGCCGTAATTAATGCTGGATCGTAGGCTCCTCGGTACTGTCTTACCTGTTGCGTGGCAGCGTTGTGGCTGAAACCTTGGTAGGCTCGAGACCATCGAGGTGACCTAGTCATTTTATTAGACACCAACAACATGTGTAAATAAAACAAAATATGATCAGCTATAAAGTTAATATTTACAAAATAAAAATGGAGCAGTTTCGGCAAATGCCGTCGGTATTACAAAAAAAAAAAAAAGAAAAATTTATATATGAATGTGAACTTAATGTATACGTCTATAACTATAAATGTTTTTTTTTGTTGGTGCTAATGAAGGCACTTACCGAAACGTCTACATTTGTATTTTGTAAAATCATCATTAAAGCTGAACCTATATTGTTTTATTTACACAAATTGTTCGAGTCTAATTAATCTAATGTAAAGCTTTATCGCAGTCCAACACTCTTAAAATTAGCTAATGACCTAGTGACTGGTGAGTCTTAGACGACGTTGCCTAGAAATTGGTGAGACCGAGACTTCAACGTTGCCTTGACATTCATGAGACCTCAACGTTGCCTTGACATTGATGAGACTGAGACCTCAACGTTGCCTAGACATTGGTGAGAGACCTCAACGTTGGCTTGAATTTCGTGAGACGGAGACATCAGTGTAGACTAGACGTCGATCTGTCATCGGAGCAGCTGAAGCATCGGCGGTTCTGGGTAATCGGGGGTGCCGAGAGCGTGGTGTGTCTGACGTGTCGGGGGCTGTGAGACATCGGGGGCGCCGAGACATCTGTATGGCTGAGCAGCAGGCTGGTCATCGGCGCGACAGAGACGTGGGTTTGGCTGAGACATCGGTGAAGCTGACACCAGGGCGCTGCTGCGACATCTTCGCGGCTCAGGCATCGGTAGGGCATCGGCGTGGCGGAGACATCGGTGAGGCAAAAGGTTTGATGCATCATCGGAAAAGCTGAAACATCGGTGAGGCTGAGACATCGGTGAGGCTGTGACAGGGGCGTTGCCGAGACATCGGCGTGACTAAGACAGCGGCGAGTGATTGGCGTGGCTGAGACATCGCTGTGGCTAAGACGTCTATGATGTATAAACAACGGCGTGGCTGAGACATCGCTAAGACATCGGTGATGTATGAACAACGGCGTAAGTGAGAAATCACTGTATAAGCTTAGACCAGTGGCGTAGCGAGATTAACTCACGCCCGGGGCACAATACCTTTTTAGCGCCCCCCCCCCCATTCGAAAACCATACAATATTATATGTAAAATATACCATTTTGCGCCCCTTTGTGAGTAGTGCCCGGTGCATGATGCCCCCCTTGCCCCCCTCGCTTAGACATCGCCTTGCTTGAGACATCTGCTTTGATCTATGATTGTGCTTAAGTATAATACCATACCACGCAAAGTGCGTATCCGGAAATTTGATCGAAAGAAATTTTGTCGACGGAAAATTAATCGACGGAAAATTGAGCGAACGGAAATTTGGTCGAATCTTTTCGAGGTGCCGCCATCAGGACGACGGGCGTGGGGGGTTGGGGTGGGTTGGAGAATGCGCCGCCCACAGGATGGCTCGCGTGTAGGTGCCGCCAGGCAATTAATCTTGATTTGTGTTCAATCTGCGAGATGGGCCAGATAAATAGGAGGGGGGGGGGGGTTCTGGTAAACTGTTCATTTGGGTGGAACAGCGTTTCTTTCACAGCGAATCTTTTGTCGAATACCGCCGTCTGGATCAGTTATGGTTTAACTTACAAGATATTTAGCCTAAGGATATCACTTAGTTCAAAGTTTGACTTTGTGCTTTCAATTTCGTTCAAATGACTTTTTTTTTAGGATAGTTCTTAAATTTATTTTTAAAAATTCAGCACAAATGAACTATTATGTATAAATGTAAAAGCCTCTTTTAATTTTTTTGGTATTATTTTATAATTAATTTTATGATTATTTGTTGTTGTTGTTGTCTTCATTGTTGTTGTTGTCTTCATTGTTGTTGTTGTCTTCATTGTTGTTGTTGTCTTCATTGCTGTTGTTGTCTTCATTGTTGTTGTTGTCTTCATTGTTGTTGTTGTCTTCATTGTTGTTGTTGTCTTCATTGTTGTTGTTGTCTTCATTGTTGTTGTTGTCTTCATTGTTGTTGTTGTCTTCATTGTTGTTGTTGTCTTCATTGTTGTTGTTGTCTTCATTGTTGTTGTTGTCTTCATTGCTGTTGTTGTCTTCATTGTTGTTGTTGTCTTCATTGTTGTTGTTGTCTTCATTGTTGTTGTTGTCTTCATTGTTGTTGTTGTCTTCATTGTTGTTGTTGTCTTCATTGTTGTTGTTGTCTTCATTGTTGTTGTTGTCGTTGTTGTTGTTATTTTTATACTTTTTTTTTTAATTCACCATTTATTTTAATCTAATTTAATTTAATTTTCTTTCAACTAAGTGAGACTGTCTTTGTAATGATTGTCGTTTTCTTTCAACTAAGTGAGATTTTCTTAGTAATGATTGTCGTTTTCTTTCTACTAAGTGAGGATTTCTTTGTAATGATTGTCGTTTTCTTTCAACTAAGTGAGATTTTCTTAGTAATGATTGTCGTTTTCTTTCAACTAAGTGAGATTTTCTTAGTAATGATTGTCGTTTTCTTTCTACTAAGTGAGGATTTCTTTGTAATGATTGTCGTTTTCTTTCAACTAAGTGAGATTTTCTTAGTAATGATTGTCGTTTTCTTTCAACTAAGTGAGATTTTCTTAGTAATGATTGTCGTTTTCTTTCTACTAAGTGAGGATTTCTTTGTAATGATTGTCGTTTTCTTTCAACTAAGTGAGATTTTCTTAGTAATGATTGTCGTTTTCTTTCAACTAAGTGAGATTTTCTTAGTAATGATTGTCGTTTTCTTTCTAATCAGTGATGTTCTCTTTCTAACAAATGAGGTTTTTTGTTGTTTGCAGTAACTACAATAACCCGTTAGGCCTTAATTATTCTATTTGATCAGAGTAAAATACTGGGATTATATACTGATACTGAGATTCAATGCACGGAAGTTTCCTTGAGTTTAAAAAAAAAACAAACAAACAAAAAATAATTGCAAGATGGATATTTTAGTTTTGATAAGATTGTATATAATTGACTTGTTCGCTTCTCTTGTCCTCTCTAGAACAGTGGTTTTCAACCTATCTAATGCCGCGACCCTTTAATACAGTTCCTCATGTTGTGGCGACCCCAACAACAAAATTATTTCCGTTGATACTTAATAACTGTAGGATATATGTGTTTTCAGATGGTCTTAGGTGACCCCTGGGAAAGGGTCATGGGACCCCGAAAGGGGTCGCGACTCACAGGTTGAGAACCGCTGCTCTAGCACTTTCAATCACCTTGAACGATGCTCGGGCCCACCAGGGCAAAGCCGCCGGCCCACTGGTAAGCCACCGGTGTTAAACAAACAACTCCTCGGGGAACGGCAAGTACTCACAGTCACACGAGGTCGAACCACCACCCGGGGTGGCGCGTGCGTGGAAGGGGAGGGGTGCCGCCATCAGGACGACGGGCGTGGGGGGTTGGGGTGGGTTGGAGAATGCGCCGCCCACAGGATGGCTCGCGTGTAGGTGCCGCCAGGCAATTAATCTTGATTTGTGTTCAATCTGCGAGATGGGCCAGATAAATAGGAGGGGGGGGGGGTTCTGGTAAACTGTTCATTCTTCTGTTTGAGCTGTGGGAAGGGGAGAGAAGAAGGTGGACGGATGTTAGAGCAGGGTAGAAAAAATAGGCTACAAATGTGGAGCAGTTGCAAATGTTTGTCTCCTACTTTTAAAAAAAAGATGAATAATACATTTACATACACAACTGGAGTAAAATTAATTATTTGAAATGACAAAAAATAAGATAAGATACGATTCTTTTATTGGTCCAAAAAAAGGGAAATGTTTTTTGATTGCATTGTACATTTTCAGCATGTATATAAAACAATTTGAACACGACACATTCACATTAAATTATTTCACTAGTGAAAGAAACAGCCGTTCAGTGAATTCTATTAGCCAGATCAGTGACTTACTAGTTCTCATTAAGATTTATGAATTCGGGACTTATTAGTTCTCATTAATATTTATGACTTCGGGACTTATTAGTTCTCATTAAGATTTATGACTTCGGGACTTATTAGTTCTCATTAAGATTTATGACTTTGAGACTTATTAGTTCTCATTAAGATTTATGACTTTGGGACTTATTAGTTCTCATTAAGATTTATGAATTCGGGACTTATTAGTTCTCATTAAGATTTATGAATTCGGGACTTATTAGTTCTCATTAAGATTTATGACATTGCGACTTATTAGTTCTCATTAAGATTTATGACTTTGGGACTTATTAGTTCTCATTAAGATTTATGAATTCGGGACTTATTAGTTCTCATTAAGATTTATGAATTCGGGACTTATTAGTTCTCATTAAGATTTATGACATTGCGACTTATTAGTTCTCATTAAGATTTGCGGCTTCATGGGGATCACGCTGAATGCCAAACTTTTGGAGTCTGGGTTTTTTGTTTCGAAATCATGGATTACATCCACAAGTCTCTCAATAGCCTGCTCCTTAAAAGCATTAGTTGGAATGTAAGTGAGGTTGATACAGATTTGGGTGAACTCCCTAAGTAGGTAAAATGGCGTTAAAGTGATGCAGAGTAGTTCTATGTCGGGTTCACAAACTACATGTTTCACTGTACTGTTGTTGATGCTACAGTATTTTTTGTTAACATATATTGCCAACCCCCCTCTCTTGGATTTGCCACTGTCGTTTGCTCTATCTATCGGCACGGAAAATGTTAAATTCGTCTAGTGTCTCTTCTGAATCTGGTTATATCGCTTCGTTCATGCCATGGTTCTGTCAGGCACATTAAAGAGCTTCCGCGAAATTGAGAGCGATGCTTACAGCAGCAATCCAGTTCATCCATCTTGTTACATAGTGATATAACGTTTCCCAAAACAGCAGGTGCAGTTTCTACGTAGCTAAAAATAAATGGACTAAAAAAAATGACGACACAATACGCATTATTATCGGCCACTTTTTCGATATTAAATCCGTTTTTTTGTGTGTGTGTGTTTTTGGTTCACTTAAGATTTGGTGCGGTGTTTAGGACACTCTTATTCAATTTTAATAAAATTATGACGAGCCAGGCTTCGGAGTAAAGACTGACGATGGATTTGTCAGAGTCAACTGAGGAGATATTCAGTGTATCTAATTGGGGAAGTCAGTGGGGAAATATATTGCAATGTACTCCTTTTGGGGCATTCAGTGGGAAATATATTGCAATGTACTTCCCTTGGGGGACGTCTGTGGGAAATATATTGCAATGTACTTCCATTGGGGGACGTCTGTGGGAAATATATTGCAATGTACTTCCATTGGGGACGTCTGTGGGAAATATATTGCAATGTACTTCCATTTGGGGACGTCTGTGGGAAATATATTGCAATGTACTTCCATTTGGGGACGTCTGTGGGAAATATATTGCAATGTACTCCCTATGGGACAGTAATCGAGAAAGCTATTGTTATGTGCTCCTTTTGGGGCAGTCAATTGGAAAGATATTGTAATGTGCTCCCATCGGGAAAGTCAATGGTCAATGGGAAAGATAGTGTAATGTGCTCACACTGGGGAAGTCAAAGGTAGCTATTTTAGTTGACTACATTGCATTTTTAGTAGTGCCTGTTAACAAATTCTTGTAAGGTAATGAATGTCTTGGTTTTTTTTTATTCAGTGACAAAAAAATAATTATTATTATCCGCTCAAACAATATTCCTTCATACAAATTAGTTTCGCAGAAATCGGTTTCACACAGATTTCCGGTAACCCATCTACTTGATCTTCGTCTACAGAAATTTCGGACCCTACCAAGTGTGATCTCACACCCACCCACCCCCCTTCCCCCACCGAGAACTCGCGCCACTTTCGTCAACGTGATCTTCCTCCTCCACACATGCCACATCTAGGGGGTCATGCTGAGGAAAAGTAGAACACATGCCACATCCAGGGGGTCGTGCTGAGGAAAAGTAGAACACAGGGCGCAGCCAGAAACTTGCCTTCCCTCAATGTATCGAAGCAAAAGTTGGACAGGTGGACAGTTGACAGAGGATTATTGCGCCCCTTTTCTTAGTGATATTCATGGGACTTAATTTGTGTTTTCTTTTCACCAATCTAAATATGATTTTGGCCCGCCCTGCTTTTGGTGTCTAGAGCGAGTGCACGTTTCGCCCTTCCCCCTCCCCCTCCCTTACACCTTGCTCATGGTTCTGTATGGCTACTCTCTCCATCTCAAGTTGATCTTACCTCAAAGCCACCATACCTCCCTCCCCCCGATTCCTTATTTGTTTCATTCACAATATCATTTCTCTCAAACTCCTATCCTGAACCCTTCCCCCCCCCCCGACCTCTTCCCCTTACCCCACTCCGTATTATCCCCGTAGATTCCAATTCTCCATGAGTCACGACGCGGCGGTCATGGACTGCTGATAACTCTGCCCCCCTGTCTTCGCCTCCTATCTTCATTACAGTTTTACTGCTCTGGTCTCGTCTGCTATCACAACCTAATTTGGGACAATGGAACTATTTTTTAAAGTTTTTTTTTTAAATAGAGACGTAGGTCTTTCTTACGATACCACGTCGCCGACGCTGACCCTAGGGGTTAACTAAGAGCCGTTGATTAGCTGTTCATCAAAGGCGACCTTCTCTGACAAGCCTGGTCTTCAGGCTGGAACTCTTATATTATAGTCTGGTAATCGGCTACTCATGTTCTGGTAATCGACTACTCATTATAGAGCTGTTTTTTCTCCTGTGCACGGATTAGCAATCGAACTCGTATTTGTTAAAATAGATCCAACTTCGACTCCTCACAAGACATTGACCTAACAGAAATTTTGACATTATAAGTCAATTTAAAACACCATTTCATGACATCATGCACTGTAATCGAAACTGCATTGTTAGTGAGGCTGGTTTAGAGGAGTAGTCTGATGATGTGGCAAATTATCAGTTGGGATATTTTTTTAGATTTAAAAAAAAAATGGGAGGGTGGGGGTTGGGGTATTAACTCGGGGTTACGACCAGTCAAAATAATACCGCGGCGCTGACAGAAAAGTTCACGATCACAGAAATTTTGCTTTTGATGCGATGTGCACGTGCGCCGAAGAGCTTGCATCGCCATGGCTTCGTGCTTGACAAACAAGTACCAGTGGAAGAAGAAATTATTAAAACACAGTAAGGTTAAACCTGATAAAAGGAACGCAACAAAACAACGAACGTGTCGGCATAAAAAGCCTTCATCAGCGAGATTGGAATCCAGAACAATTTAAACATAAATAGGATAATGAAAGTGTTTTGTTTGCAACTTTCATCGGACATATCCAACGTATCAAATATCCGTGTTGCGATATAAAATTCCCCGTTCATATATTAAATTATGTGCACATTGTTTCAACGTTTCAAATGTTTTGGGAAGTTCAAACTTTGAACTCTAGGAGCTCCACTTGCACTGTTCTGTCTGTCTGTTTCACTTGCACTGTTCTGTCTGTCTGTTCCACTTTCAAAGTTCTGTCTGTCTTTTCCACTTGCACTGTCCTGTCTGCCTGTTCCACTTTCACTGTTCTGTCTGTCTGTTTAACTTGCACTGTTCTGTCTGTCTGTTCACTTCCACTAATCTGTCTGCCTGTTCCACTTGCACTGTTCTGTCTGTCTGTTTCAGTTGCACTAATCTGTCTGCCTGTTCCACTTGCACTGTTCTGTCTGCATGTTCCACTTGCACTGTTCTGTCTGTCTGTTCCACTTTTTTGTCACTTATTGCTTTCAACGCCAAGTAACACTTTCAATTGATTGCACGCACCTTCCTAAGCTGAAGAATAAAAATAAAAATAAAGTTATTGAAATAAAATAAATTAATTATTAATTATTAATCTTTTTTGTTGTTGTTGTTGTTTTTTTTGGTTGTTTTTTTTTACCATCCATTTGTGAAGTAAGCGAATTGAAAGAGTGAAATATCTTGTATTACTAACCCTGCTGAACAACTGCAATGTCCTTTCATAACATGCCCAGTACACTTAGATTCGCAAATCCATGCAGAACGAGTCAGGGTAAATTTGCTTTGTATTACTTATCATGTTTTATAAAGCACCGCTCGGTGTTCTTGTGGTGATACCTAGAAGTAGGAATTTGTTCATACTTTCAGCTGGCAATGTTTATACTTTCAGCTGGCAATGTTCATACTTTCAGCTGGCAATGTTCATACTTTCAGCTGGCAATGTTCTTACTTTCAGCTGGCAATGTTCATCCTTTCGGCTCTCTTCTGGCAATATTCATCTTTTCGGCTCTCTTCTGACAATGTTAATCCTTTCAGCTGGCAATGTTCATCTTTCGGCTCTCTTCTGGCAATGTTCATCTTTTCGGTTGTCTTCTGGCAATATTCACCTTTTTGTTGTCTTCTGGCAATGTTCATCTTTTCGGTTGTCTTCTGGCAATGTTCATTCTTTCGGTTGTCTTCTGGCAATCTTTTTCCGTTCGGTGGTCTTCTGGCTATGTTCATCATTTAGGTTGTCTTCTGGCAATGCTCATCCTTTCGGCTGTCTTCTGGCAATGTTCATTCTTTCGGTTGCCTTCTGCCAATGTTTATCTTTTCGGCTGTCTTCTGGCAATGTTCATCCTTTCGGCTGTCTTCTGGCAAAGTTCATCTTTTCGGTTGTCTTCAGGCAATGTTCATCCTTTCGGTTGTCTTCTGGCAAACTTTATACTTTCAGTGGTCTTCTGGCAATGTTCATCTTTTCGGTTGTCCTCTGACAATGCGCATCCTTTCGGCTGTCTTCTGTCAATGCTCATCCTTTCAGCTCTCTACTGGCAATATTCATCCTTTCGGTTATCTTCTGGCAATGTTCATCTCTTTCGTTTGACTTCTGGCAATGTTTATCCTTTCGGCTGTCTTCTGGCAATGTATATACTTTCGGATGTCTTCTGGCAATGTTCATCCTTTCGGCTGTCTACTGTCAATGTTCATCCTTTCGGTTGTCTTCTGGCAATGTTTATCCTTTCGGCTGTCTTTGGTAATGTTCATCCTTTCGGTTCTCTTCTGGCAATGTTCATCCTTTCAGTTGTCTTCTTGCAATGTTCATCCTTTCGGTTGTCTTCTGATAATGTTCATCCTTTTGCTTGTCTTCTGGTAATGTTCATTCTTTCAGCTGTCTTCTGGCGATGTTCATTCTTTCAGCTGTCTTCTGGCAATGCTCATTCTTTCAGTTGCCTTCTGTCAATGTTCATCCTTTCGGTTGTCTTCTGGCAATGTTAATCCTTTTGCTGGTCTTCTGGCAATGGTCATTCTTTCAGCTGTCTTCTGGCGATGTTCATTCTTTCAGCTGTTTTCTGTCAGTGTTCATCCTTTTGTCTTTCTTCTGGCAATTTTCATCCTTTTTGCTGTCTTCTGGCAATGTTCATCCTTTCAGCTGTCTTCTGGCAATGTTTATCCTTTTGGTTGTCTTCTGGCAATGTTCATTCTTTCAGCTGTCTTCTGGTAATGTTCATTCTTTCAGCTGTCTTCTGGCAATTTTCATTCTTTCAGCTGTTTTCTTTCAGTGTTCATCCTTTTGGCTGTATTCTGGCAATGTTCATTCTTTCAGCTGTCTTCTGGCAATGTTCATTCTTTCAGCTGTTTTATGTCAGTGTTCATCCTTTTGGCTGTCTTCTGGCAATTTTTTTTCTTTCAGCTGTCTTCTGTCAATGTTCATTCTTTCAGCTGTCTTCTTGGCAAAGTTAATCTTTTCGGCTGTCTTGTGGCCATTTTCATTTTTTCGGCTGTCTGTTGGTAATGTTCATCCTCTCGGTTTTTTTGTCTGGCAATGTTCATCCGTTTCTGCGGGTTCAGCTGTACCTAACATTTAACATCAACACTGAAAGCCCCTTTCACTTCTATGCCTAACTCATGACATCAACACTGAAAGCCCCTTTCACTTCTATGCCTAACTCATGACATCAACACTGAAAGTCCCCTTTCACTTCTATGCCTAACTCATGACATCAACACTGAAAGCCCCTTTCACTTCTATGCCTAACTCATGACGTCAACACTGAAAGCCCCTTTCACTTCTATGCCTAACTCATGACGTCAACACTGAAAGCCCCTTTCACTTCTATGCCTAACTCATGACATCAACACTGAAAGCCATTTCGCTTTCTATGTTCAATGCATAATCCTGACGTCAAAACTATATGAAAGCGGAACTACCTCACATGTTCCCCGAAAATATTTTTTCTGATGGTAAACGTTTAATAAATCAGTCTAAATTCTGGAAATTCTCAAATTATCTCTATTGTTTTTTCCTTAAATATAATTATCAAACAAATTATTGCAGCTGCGTAATAATAGTAATATATAATTTCTTCCATGTTTAAAAGTCACGTTCTTTTAACGAATTCTCTAACGTTCCTGGCTGGCACAAACCATTCGAAAATCCGTTTAAAAGCTCATTTACCCCATAATACCTTTATAGGGTGTTCATTAACAAGCCCGTGAAGACTTGACCTGTTCACCCGTTAAGCTATACAGTAAATCAGGCTGACACAACACAAACAAGTGGCAATTGGAGTCTCGAAGTTCAACAAGTTGGGAGCTTACATATTGGAGCTTATATATGGGAGCTTAAATATGGGCGCTTACTTACCGGAGCTTACATATGGGAGCTGCATACGGGAGCGTACGTGCGGGAGTTCACATACGGGAGCTTACGTATGGGAGATTACATATGGGAGCTTACGTAATGGAGCTTAGATACGGCTTATATCTGGGAGCTAACATAGGGGTTACATACGGTAGCTTATGTATGGCAGCTTACATATGGGAGCTTACATATGTGGGAGCCGTTTTAAATAAAAATTCAAAGAAGAGGATCAAGTAATTAACAAGTGTTGACCTTAGCATCATCTCTAGATATCAAAAGAACCATCGATACATAGGTTGAAGTAGTTTGTTGACGTTAGCATCATCTCTAGATATCAAAAGAACCATCGATACATAGGTTGAAGTAGTTTGTTGACCTTAGCATCATCTCTAGATATCAAAAGAACCATCGATACATAGGTTGAAGTAGTTTGTTGACGTTAGCATCATCTCTAGATATCAAAAGAACCATCGATACATAGGTTGAAGTAGTTTGTTGACCTTAGCATCATCTCTAGATATCAAAAGAACCATCGATACATAGGTTGAAGTAGTTTGTTGGGAAAACTGGCCATGTTCAATTGTAATATAGTTCATCTAATCAGCACACAATATTCAATTGTAATAGTTCACTTATTCAACACACATTGTTCAATTGTAATAGTTCACTTAATCAACACACAACATGTAATTGTAATCATTAAGTTTGGAACATTAGATTTCACCAGAGGATTCGCTTTATAAATGTGTTCGAAAATTAATAAAAAAATTAAATATATTGAAGTTTTGTCTATACATTCAATTCCAATCATTTGGCTAAACAGAGTTGCTCATCCACATTTCTGCGCGTTCTTTCTTTGCGAAGGGCATTTTAAGAAATTTTAAATTATTTTCTATTCTTTGGTGCGGTGATAGAATGTCTTTTTTAAAAAAAAAGTTATTTAAAATATTTTTGTATTACAAAATGAAGCACTAAAATCTTGTTATGAATTCTCTCGCTTTCTATCCACTTCTATTTCTCTCCCTCCCTCGTTCTCTCTCTCTCTCTCTCTCTCTCTCTCTGTGTGTCTTTTTCTCTGCCTTCCAAGAAGACACGAGAACCACTGCTCCTAATCACCACATATAAATCTGCAGTTGTATATTAGCACGAGAACCATTGCCCCTAATTACAATTACATAAACTTGCAGTTGTTCATTAACACGAGAACCAGCGCCCCTCATTACCTAATGCACAAACCTGTAGATGTTCTATCTACACGAGAACCATTGTGGCAACAAAAAAAAAAATCATGTCCAAACATGCCGCTGTTGACAACCAACCAATGGACACGTCGGTGTCAGGTTCACAAAAACAAAACAGGTGTCGACAACCTGGTCTTCCTTACCACAGAATGTTCAGCGGCCATATCCCTGAACAGCCGTTCCACAATCTCCTTTGTGCTTTATGACTGCCGGTGTAAGTTTGCTGGGCTTAATGAACGTTCTGTTGCGTCCATGGTAGCCCGTTCTGCTGTCATAACAAAACCTCCGGGGGACCAGGAGACACCGGTCACTCACGCGAGTGTCACATTTCAAACGGCGCTGTCAGGGGTATGTCATAACTCTGCCCTTGATGCTTCCATCTGCATGGCCGGTTTGAACTTCTGGGCATCTGTCGCGGTTAGAGATCGGTGGAGCGAGTGGTGGCGCAACATGTAATTGTGGGTTCCCCTTTGACCTACGAATAACTCGGTTAAAAAACAACAACTATTAAATAATAGGATATGGAGCACTGCGGGCTTTTGATAACCCAGCTTTGGAATAATCGTGTCATTTGGAGAGCTCAGTCGATGGCCTGGATGATATTTCTATGCTTCGTGCAGTCGAGCGGCTTTAGAACCTATTTGGTTCTCGGCGCCCTTTCTGAATCCAGGTTGTCCCAGGGCTCCCTGTGTCGAAGTCTAACAATAACACTGCGAAAAAAGACTATAATTTTAAATTAAAGGGTAACGTTACAATCAATAAATGCAAATAGAGACTTCTCCAAAGAGTTCAGTGAGTTATACTGTTTTACCAAGGTCCCCTAGAAACACCGTTTACCAACCATTTATTAAGTTTGGCGGACCGGTGGACCATTTTCAAAAGTGCCCCCAGCGCCCCTTGCCAGATTTAATAATTGTATTTGCGTATAATTTCCCTATAATATTCACGTTGTGCGTACATGCAACGTCATGCTCGCGGGCCGGCACCGGTCTGCGGACCACCATTAAAGGAAAGCCCCCTTCCCAATCACATGGAACTTAAAGTGGAGATAAAATCATGAAACATTTGTAATATTTCCTGGTGCTCCTGTAAGGAAATCGAGGCGCCCCAGTGAGCTATGACGCCCCAATGAGTCATGGCGCCCCAGTGAGCCATGACTCGCCAGTGAGCCATGGCGCCCCAGTGAGCCAGGGCGCACACTTTGAAATCGCTCATGTAGCCTTACAATTTGAAGCCATCTAACCATGGAAAATGTTCATTACTCCAGAAATTGGTTGCATTATTAGGGCAGGTCACTTGTTGGACTGCCGGCCTTAAGATCAAAGTCATTCATCTTCAGAGCAGTGAACTTTCACACGTAGAATACGTTGTGAAATTGTTGATAATTGCACTCACTGCCGGTCTTTAGACTACCATTTGATGATTGTACTCACTGCCTGATTTGTTTAGACTACCATTTGATGATTGTACTCACTGCATGATGTGGTAGCACTACCCTTCGATGATTGCACTCACTGCCTTATTTGTTTAGACTACCATTTGATGATTGTACTCACTGCATGATGTGGTAGCACTACCCTTCGATGATTGCACTCACTGCCTTATTTGTTTAGACTACCATTTGATGATTGTACTCACTGTATGATGTGGTAGCACTACCCTTCGATGATTGCACTCACTGCCTGATTTGTTTAGACTACCATTTGAGGATTGTACTCACTGCATGATGTGGTAGCACTACCATTTGATGATTGTACTCACTGCATGATGTGGTAGCACTACCCTTCGATGATTGCACTCACTGCATGATGTGGTAGCACTACCCTTCGATGATTGCACTCACTGCCTGATTTGTTTAGACTACCATTTGATGATTGTACTGACTGCATGATGTGGTAGCACTACCATTTGATGATTGTACTCACTGCCCGATGTTGTAACACTACCCTTTGAAGACAGCACTCACTGCCTGATATGGTTGCACTACCATTTAACGAATGTACCCACTGCCTGAATTTTTCATTCCGAGAGAACGGCCCTGCTGGTAAGCAATTTGAGAACCACTCCTTCAATCACTTGACAGTGTAGCTGATGACGGTACATAACGCTGGCACCACGGGCATGCAAGCTGGCATTGTTTAACCGAGTGCAGACGACTCCTCAAATTACCACTAGGGCTTATGTTTCATCAAGTCCTATCGAATTCAGGTTCCCAAAATAGATTCCATTAAAAACTAACAACCCACTGATCTTTTGTTCAAACTTACGCGTGGGAGTGTCGCGTGTAAGGTATGATATTTCTTGAATCACTCTGTCGTCTTTGTGTAAATTATACAAATTGGATCAATTTAATATTAAATTTAAAAAATTGAAGAAATTTTTTTTTTTTTTTTTTGTTAAAATGTATGCCCCGTGATTGACAAGCTCTCAATCGTGTCCAAGAATTCGTGTCACGTGATCAAATTACATCTTAGGGATTGGCTGACTGCGGTGGAATGACTTTTTTGCACACTACTAGCACACTATATTGCACACTACTAGCACACTGTATTAACACAACTAGCACACAATATTAACACAACTAGCACACTATATTAACACAACTAGCACACTATATTAACACAACAAGCACACTATATTGCACACTACTAGCACTCCATATTTGCACACTACTAGCACACTATATTGCACACTACTAGCACTCCATATTTGCACACTACTAGCACACTATATTAACACAACAAGCACACTATATTGCACACTACTAGCACTCCATATTTGCACACTACTAGCACACTATATTGCACACTACTAGCACTCCATATTTGCACACTACTAGCACACTATATTAACACAACTAGCACACTATATTGCACACTACTAGCACTCCATATTTGCACACTACTAGCACACTATATTGCACACTACTAGCACTCCATATTTGCACACTACTAGCACACTATATTAACACAACTAGCACACTATATTGCACACTACTAGCACTCCATATTTGCACACTACTAGCACTCCATATTTGCACACTACTAGCACTCCATATTTGCACACTACTAGCACACTATATTAACACAACTAGCACACTATATTGCACACTACTAGCACTCCATATTTGCACACTACTAGCACTCCATATTTGCACACTACTAGCACTCCATATTTGCACACTACTAGCACTCCATATTTGCACACTACTAGCACACTATATTGCACACTACTAGCACTCCATATTTGCACACTACTAGCACACTATATTAACACAACTAGCACACTATATTGCACACTACTAGCACTCCATATTTGCACACTACTAGCACTCCATATTTGCACACTACTAGCACTCCATATTTGCACACTACTAGCACTCCATATTTGCACACTACTAGCACACTATATTGCACACTACTAGCACTCCATATTTGCACACTACTAGCACACTATATTAACACAACTAGCACACTATATTGCACACTACTAGCACTCCATATTTGCACACTACTAGCACTCCATATTTGCACACTACTAGCACACTATATTGCACACTACTAGCACTCCATATTTGCACACTACTAGCACACTATAGTGCACACTACTAGCACACTATATTGCACACTACTAGCACACTATTGTATGACATACTCTTGATTTAACGACGGCATCAATTGAAGGCATTATGAACTCTATGTGCTTTTATTTTCTGTCCCATCATTAAAATAAAATCGACAACAAAGAAAATAAAATACATACACTTAAATTTCCTGGCAACATATGAAGTTATCATGCCTTTTACAAAAATTGAATTCGTGTCATTTCCCCCCCCCCCCCCCCCCCACCCTTTTTTTTTCTCTTTTGCTCTTTCCATCGTCCTTACTTTCACCATTATTTATTTTTGTTATCGATAATTTGTATTTGTTGTCTCAGTTTTTCGTTTAACTTGAGTAATATTGAAGTGTGCTGTGTAACATTGGTGTGTAACATTGGTGTGTAACATTGGTGTGTAGCATTGGTGTGTAACATTGGTGTGTTACATTGGTGTGTAACATTGGTGTGTAACATTGGGGTGTAACATTGGTGTGTAACATTGGTGTGTAACATTTATGTGTAACATTGGTGTGTAACATTGGTGTGTAACATTGGTGTGTAACATTGGTGTGTAACATTGGTGTGTAACATTTTACAGTAACATTTTACAGTAACATTGTGGTGTAACATTGTGGTGTGACATTGTGGTGTGACATTGTGGTGTAACATTTTACAGTAACATTGTGGTGTGGCATTGTACAGTAACATTGTGGTGTAACATTGTGGTGTGACATTGTGGTGTAACATTTTACAATAACATTGTGCCGTGGCATTGTGGTGTGACATTGTGGTGTGGCATTGTACAGTAACATTGTGGTGTGACATTGTGCTATGACATTGTTGTGTAACATTTTACAATAACATTGATCCTTGACATTGTGGTGTAATATTGTGGTGTAACATTGTGGTGTGACATTGTGGTGTGACATTGTGATGTAATATTGTGGTGTAATATTGTGGTGTAATATTGTGGTGTAATATTGTGGTGTAATATTGTGGTGTAATATTGTGGTGTAATATTGTGGCGTAATATTGTGGTGTAATATTGTGGTGTGACATTGTGGTGTGACATTGTGGTGTAAAATTGTGGTGTGACATTGTGGTGTGACATTGTGGTGTAACATTGTGGTGTAATATTGTGGTGTAATATTGTGGTGTAATAATGTGGTGTAATATTGTGGTGTAATATTGTGGTGTAATATTGTGGTGTGACATTGTGGTGTAATATTGTGGTGTAATATTGTGGTGTAATATTGTGGTGTAATATTGTGGTGTGACATTGTGGTGTGACATTGTGGTGTGAAATTGTGGTGTGACATTGTGGTGTGAAATTGTGGTGTGAAATTGTGGTGTGACATTGTGGTGTGAAATTGTGGTGTGACATTGTGGTGTGAAATTGTGGTGTGACACTGTTGTGTGAAATTGTGATGTGACATTGTGGTTGTGACATTGTGGTGTGAAATTGTGGTGTGAAATTGTGGTGTGACACTGTGGTAGGAAATTGTGGTGTGACACTGTGGTGTGACATTGTGTTGTAATATTGTGGTGTAACATTTGGTGTAACACTGTGGTGACATTGTAGTGACATTGTGGTGTGTTGCTTTTTTACTTTTGTAAAGAATTAATTTTACAAACATACACAAGGCAGCATCAGTAATGGAAAGACAACACATTGCCGCCCCCCGCATCTTTGTGACATTGCTCCCCTTCACCCTAGTGACATAAGTCCCCCTCATCCTACTGACATTAGTCCCCCTCACCCTAGTGACATTACTCCCCCTCACCCTAATGACATGAGCCCCCTTACTATAGTGACATTGGTTCCCTTTACCCTAGTGACATTGGTTCCCTTCACCCTCGTGACATTGCTCCCCACACCCTAGTGACAATAGCCCCCCAACCTAGTGACATTGGTCCCCTTTAGCCAGTGACATTAGTCCCCCTAACCCTAGTGGCATTCCTCTCCCTTACCCTAATGACATTAATCCCCCTCACCCTATTGACATTCTTCCCCCTCATCCTTGTGGCATTAGTCCCCCACCCCTAGGCACATTCCTCCCCCTACCCTAGTGACATAGTGCCATTAGTCCCCCTCGCCCTAGTGACATTAGTCCCCCTCACACTAGTGCCATTAGTCCCCCTCACCCTAGTGACATTGGTCCCCCTCAACCTAGTGATTGCTCCGCCACCCTAGTGACATTAGACCCCCTCACCCTTGTGCCATTGCTCATCTTACTCAAGCGACATTAGTCTCCCTTACCGTAGTGACGATGGACCCCTTCACGCTTGTGACATTGCTTCCCCTTACTCTAGTGACATTGGTCCCCTTACCCATAGTGACATTAGTTCCACTCAGCCTAGTGACATTAGCCCCCTCACCCTAGTGACATTGGTCCCTCTAATCCCTATTGACATTGGTATCTCGTCAAGTTAACACAGATAATGTTGGGGACCACTGCTGCACGTCATAGCGTCTGTCTGCGTGGGTGTCACACCACCAACCAGTTCCTGCGTCACATCTTTACATTACATGAAATCTCCCACTGAAATGAGTCAGATAACGTCAGATCTCTCACCGTATCACGTCCCAACATCGCTGGTCTCTGTGGTGGCGTACACAATTCGCCCCGGGGACATAACATCAACGACGTGTTAGGTACTTTGGTTGACTCTATTCTCGGTGATGTATCGCCATGGGCGGGGGGGGGGGGACCCGCATGTATGTGAGTCACTCCGTATGAGTGGTGGTGTTACTGCTCCCCTGGATCCCTACACCCGTACACTAGATCCCTGCACCCGTACACTAGATCACTGCACCCGGACACTAGATCCCTGCATCCGTACACTTGATCTATTCACCCATACACTAGATCCCTGCACCCGTACACTAGATCCCTGCACCCGTACACTATATCCCTGCAACCGTACTCTAGATCAATGCACCCGTACACTAGATCCCTGCACCCGTACACTAGATCCCTGCACCCGTACACTAGATCCCTGCACCCGTACACTAGATCCCTGCACCTGTACACTAAATCCGTGGCCAGAGATTTTTTTCACCCGAGGAACTGGGAATACAATGTAAATATATATTTTTAAAAATTCTACTAAGTAATTTCACATCAAATGGCTCGTTTGCCCCATCCTCGTCTCGGCCCAGCCCTGCAAATTTTGACCAAATTGCTGCATGATATACAATTCAGTTATGATTTTATTTTAATGTATAGCTATAAATATACTTCCGGTTAACAACAAGATGGCTGAAATCAGAAATTGGTGTAGTCCCCAAATGAAAATTCAAACTGCAACATGCCTAGAAAGCGGACTGTGTTCTTAAAACGTACTAATAATTCAAAGGAGAAGAAAATGGATACAACTAATTGGAAGACAGCAGAAAAGGTATAAGAGATCAACTAACAAACCTCGCATAAGCACCTACTCCACCAATAACCCAGAGAGAACGGAAGAATACAACCATAGACTACAAGAAGCTCTTGAACTAATGCCACCAATAGACACTATTGAGTCTAAGTGGTCTCATCTGCGAGACACTATCTATAACTCGGCTATCACGGCATTTGGCAAGAGAGAACGCAAAAGTGCAGATTGGTTCGAGGCTCACTGGAAGGAAATGAAGCATGTCGCTGATGCTAAAAGAAAGGCTCTCTTGGCTTCTAAAGACACGCCTTGCCCAGCCACTCTACAAACTCTTAAAGTGCCAAGAAAAACACCCAGCAGGCAGCTCGCCACTACGCTAACACATATTGGCTCAATCTAAGCTCCAGCATACAGTCAGCTGCTGATAGAGGAGATGCAAAGGCTATGTACGAGAATATAAAACAGGGCCTCTAATCTCCAAGACTGCGCCCTTAATGTCAAAAACAGGGGAACTTATTACTGATCGGGATAAATAACTCAAACGGTGGATTGAGCACTACTTGGAACTATACGCAACAATGAACCATGTCTCAACCGCTGCCCTGGACGATATCCCAGACCTGCCGGTCATGGATGAGCTTGATACCCTACCCACCCTAGAAGAGGTAGGTAGAGCCATCGATTGTCTCGCCTGTGGGAAAGCCCCTGGCAATGATGGAATTCCACCAGAGGTTCTAAAATGTGGAAAGGAAGTTCTATTACGGCCCTTGCACGATCTCCTTACTATGTGCTGGGAACAGGGACAGCTACCACAAGAGTTGAAAGATGCAAACATTGTTACATTGTACAAGAACAAAGGAGACAAGAGTGACTGCAACAACTATCGTGGAATCTTCCTTCTTAGCATAGTTGGAAAGGCCTTCGCCCGAGTTGCATTAACACGCTTGCTGACCCTAGCATCGCGTGTACTCCCAGAATCGCAATGTGGCTTTCGAGTCGGTAGGTCAACCATAGACATGATCTTCTCTCTGCGCCAGTTGCAGGAGAAATGCAGGGAACAACATATGCCTCTATACATCGCGTTTGTCGACCTCACTAAAGATTTTGATCTTGTCAGCAGAAGCGGCCTCTTCCAGATCCTAAAAAAAATAGGCTGCCCTGCACGTCTGCTTAACATCATCGAGCAGTTCCACTATAACATGCAGGGCACAGTATGCTATGACGGTGCCACCTCAGAAGCTTTTCCAGTAAGTAGTGGAGTAAAGCAAGGCTGCGTGCTAGCTCCTACTTTATTTGCAATCTTCTTCTCCATCTTACTCCAGTATGCCTTCCAGAACAACAGCGAGGGGATATACATCCACACTAGAGCAGACGGGAGATTGTTCAACATTGCGCGCCTTAGAGCTAAGACCAAAATAAGAAAGGTCATGCTACGTGAGCTCTTATTTGCAGATGACGCCGCTTTAGTATCTCACTCAGCAGACGGCCTGCAGAACCTTGTATCCAGTTTATCCGCTGCCTGCAAAGAGTTTGGCATGATCATCAGCTTAAAGAAAACCAACATTATGGCTCAGGACGCTGACACTCCCCCCACTATCTCCATCGACGACTGCGACTTGGATTCACATATCTAGGGTCGAACATTTCGAGCACTCTCTCAATGGAGGATGAGATAAGTGGTAGGATAGGGAGGGCCGCAAATGTCATGACGAGATTGAAGAAAAGAGTCTGGTCCAATGCCAAGCTCACAACAAGAACTAAGCTGCAGGTGTACCAGGCCTGCGTACTGAGCACACTCCTCTATGGATGTGAGTCTTGGACCACATACAACAGGCTCAATGGCTTCCACCTCAGATGCCTGCGCCGCATCCTTGACATCAAATGGCAGGAAAAAGTCCCCAACACGGATGTCCTGTCTCAAACAAATATGTGCAGCGTCCCAGCCCTTTTAATCCAAAGACGCCTCCGCTGGCTTGGGCACGTCTAGCGAATGCAACCTGGTCGCATACCTAAGGACGTGCTGTACAGCGAGCTGGCGATAGGGAAAAGGTCAGTTGGACGGTCTCGTCTCAGATACATAGACATTTGCAAAAGAGATATGAAGGCGGCTAACATCAACATCTCAAATTGGGAGGACTTGGCGGAGGATCGATCCACATGGCGGGGCATCGTGAAGGAAGGATCACTACGTGCCGAGGAGGTCTACAGTGCGGAAGCAGCTGTGAAGAGAGCGCGGAGAAAGGCAAGAAAACACTACTCCACTGCATTCGTGTGCGGGACATGCACAAGAGACTGCCATTCAAGGATCGGTCTCATTAGCCACACGAAGAGCTGCAACCAGACAAGATAATCTATCGTCTCTCGTAGACGGAAAGATGCCATACCATACCATAAATGAAATGTACAGCTATGGTTTTGAAAAGCCCGTAGGTTTAAATTAAACGCGGCATTTTGTGTGTCCTGTAACTTCCACAGAAAGCTGAACAGATACAATAAACAAAAAGAAATCCACACATTTCATTATCCTTACTGAAGGTAGAAACATTCACTTGATGCGGAAAGTGAAATTATCATAGACGCGACCTTGAAAGCAAACACAAGGGCAATACTATAGTAGGTCAATGCTCAAAATTAGGTCAGTGCTAAAAGTGGGTCAGCGCTAAACAAAAGTAGCACACGAATAAGTTTTTATGATGAAACAGAAGAATCTTAATCTTGGCTGAGATTTATTGCACACTTTGAGACGGCCGATGGAAGGTTAGGTTGGGGGGTTAGGTTGGGAGGCGGTTAGGTTGACAAGATACGACATGTTGAAGTCGAACCAGTGATTCTCACACTTAATCAAGGCTGCGCATCTTTTAATAGTTCTTTTTTTAAAAATTAAATTGATTACAAAGGCTTGCAAATAATTGTCCACATTCTCTGGCGACGTTTTAGATCATCCGTAGAACCAAATAATGATATAGATTCGTCTTTTTATTGCCGTTGATCGATATGGGGTAGGGGGGGGGAGGGGATTGCCTATGCCGATGATTTTAGCTACGCGGCCGTGAGAAAGCCGCTCCTAGGCAACCGTTTCGTCCCACCTTCACGTCCCGATCGAAAGACTCCCTGGCCGGTGGGGGTGGTAACGCAACACCATCCCCCGGAGTGGAAGCAAAGCCGTCCTGACTCCTGGAGAGTGGACCGCGAACGCTTTAAACGCAGCGTTTTCTGTCGACCGGACGTCCCCCAGGCCTGGGGGGGGGGAGGTTCTCGACGCGCTACCGCACGGTCTGCCGGCGGGGAAACCCGGCGCATGGCCCGTGTGGGGGTTTGCCGTGGAGGGCATTAAGAGCTCGCGTTCGACGGCCCACCGACGCCATCTCCTATGTCACGTTATTGGAGAAAGAACCATATAATAGTATATTATGATATCTACTCAGGCTGTGGTCTGTTTTACAACTAACCTTTACCCTCCATTCTACCATTCTATTTATATCAAGCATCACATGATCACCCACTCCATTTCTCCAACCAATATTCACGCATTGAAGTTTAAACATTCATGGTAACAACTCACCACGTCCAGTCATGCCACATGACAACAACACGGGACAATCAGGTCACAAAGTTCAATCACTTCACACTACAACAATAACCGTCAGTCACTCATAAACTGTCACAGACACAGGCAAAAGGTGACCATCTCTCCTACCTTCTGCTCGTCAGTGTTTGACAAAGCTTATACTAACTCCATTTTTATGAAGTTTAACCACAAAATAATAATAATAATAATTTCTCTCCTGGCAAAAAGGGAGACGGGTTCGGGGCACCACTGACTTGAACAGTTCATTGAAGATATGAAGGTTATGCCAATTGGAAACTTTCACAGATCCAGACACTTAAATCAATTTTAATCTGAGCGTTACTGCTGGGTTGTGACATTAAAGCAGACGATATCGTTCTGTGGTTAGAATTTGTAGATATTTAAATGCGTAACAGTTATTAAGTCATAGATTATAAAATACTGCATTATATTCTCCCTGGGGGGTAATTTTTTTCACTTGGAACTTTTTCAATTTACAAAACCTTTTTTAATTTTTTTATAATTTTTTTTTTAAACTTCACAAATGTAATCCATCAATATAATTTGGTTTTTGCCTTGTTCTGAAAAGATGGTGTTTTAAAAAAAAAAAAAGTTATATAATTTTTTTTTAACAATTATGGTGAAAACTTTGAAAAATATCAACCCTAAAATGAATATGTTTTATGCTGGCTTCCTGATAAACGTATCCAAAAAACGTATTCGTGGATTAAAGTTGATTTTTTGGATGCCATCGTAGCCTTCTAGCAATGAATATCAATAAACCAATCCATGCACGCATAGAACCGGTATGTTGATTGAACAATGAAGGATCCTTCATAAAACCCTAGACGATGTTTGCACAATCTTTCTCAGACACTATCAAAACCTGATATCACGCAGTCAAAGCAGAATGACCCTTTCAGAGCATGGATGATTTGGTGTTTTTATGGTTGTTTTTTTTTTTGGGGGGGGGGGGTGAGGTTTGGTGTTTTGGGGTGTGTTTTTTGTGATGTTTTTTTTTGGGGGGGTGGGGTGGGGTTTGGTGTTTTGGGGTGTGTTTTTGTGGTGTTTTTGGTAGTTAAAAAAAATAATTACATAACTTTTTGGAAGGGAGTGGGTGGATTTCATACTTAGTCAACAGAAACTGTAGAAGACAATCAGGATGTACGGTGGCATATTTAAGGTTAGTGCCGCCTTCTCCGAACCCACCTTCCTACGCCACTCAGGGATGTGTCTCTTGAATAAACTCAGTATTTATGGCCATCAAAAAGGGTTTTATTTCCAGACGTTTTAACGTGTCGAAGTTCCAGGTCTGGGCTGTTGCGTTAAACAAATCTCTATTGTCACTCCCAATTGGGCCGTTAAAAACTGTGATTTTATGTAACACTTATTGATAACGCAAAGGCTTTTTTGCTAGGAATTATGACATATTAGACGGGTGCGATAATATAACAAGGAACAGTATCACATAACACCAGAGAAAAATAGTAATATATGGGTATGTCTCTATATTTAGTGCCTCTGAAGGCCGACCATTGATCATACATGCAGCAACATGCGTTGGCCAAGTGGCACCAGGAAATGGAATAATAAATACATATTGTGTAAAAGGCGCATTAAAATTATTTGATTCTCTTTTGCAATGGATATGACAAGATCTGGGATTCGTGTATTCTCGCCCACCAACGCGTCTCAACCAAGACAAAAGTTTGTGTTTAATCATTTATTTCTTACAGCGTATATATGAATGGAGACAAATAGAAAGAACATGTTTTTTGTAATCTTTAAAATGTTATCGGTTAATTCAAATGAGTATTTTAAAAACAGTTAAAGTGCCGCCCGGCCCCCCCCCCCCAATTCTCGAACTGAAACAAATATGTTTTATAGAAACTTTTATACGTCGGTGTTTTGAAATTATAATGGACTACGATGAGTCGATTGTTTTGTCACGTGATAAGCGTAAGTACGAGTAAGACTTCCGGGAGGCTGTCTGCAACACACTAGTCGCTCACACATTTTTCTTCAAACAACTTTCTTCCTTCATAACTGAATTATAATTACTGTCACATTTATGAATGTCATTTTAAAAAAAACGCGTGTATTCAAGAATATTTTGAAAAGTAAAATTTTTAATTAACATTGGGGAAGCGCTGATGGAGACAAAAATTGTGCTTTAAAATTAATTATAATGGCTGATCAGCTGTCATCTGTTGTTATGTGTTGTTATGTGTAGCAGACAGCCTACCAATGGCTTGTTCATACCTTGTTGACAAAACAGGGAAGTGACTCATCGTAGTCCATTGTAAGTCCGTATATATATGTGTGTGTGTTCAGTGTGAAAAACGGTAAATAACGACAGTCAATAGAAACAAGGAGCATCTTATTGGGATCGTGGTTTGATTCTCGCTTGGGGATAACTTTGTGTTCGTTATTTGTATGATTTATACACATATAAATCATACATGTAATGATATAATTTATTATAACTCAGTTACACATGTGTGTGTGTTATTTGTATTATCTCTTATATTTATTACGCTTGTGGTCTGACTGCTCCCATTTCCAGATAGTGCGCAAAATATAATTCCCTATATCTACGCTAAATGATATTTTGTTTAAAGAGCACAATTGCGTTTGGTGCGTAATATTTTCGTTTCTTTTCGGAAAATGGAATGGTGTAATATATATTCGGTTTAAAAGTGGTTGGGACATCAGAATATTAACAAAGTTCATGGGCGTGAAATAAAAAAAGCGTGCAGTGACGTATCATGGCAGGAAAGGGTGTAGAAAGAATTGGGATTCTTAAACGTGCTTTAATTGAGTTCATGTTTTGTCAGTAACTTTAGTAGCTGGGAAGTTCATTCTATCTTTCTGTGACCTTTTTTCCTGGAACCTTTTTTCCTGGAACCTTTTTTCCTGGGACTTTTTTCCTGGGACCTTTTTTCCTGGGGATTTTTTCCTGGGACTTATTTTCCTGGGACTTTTTCCTGGGACTTTTTCCGCTCACCGATTTCCGAATGACTGTGTGCATGACTTCAATACTCACACTGACGCTCACATACAAAAGTGTAGCTGTAATATACACATACAACATGAAATATAAACATTGACTCTGAGATGACCGAAGTATATTAGAAGAATTTACGACACATAACGTGTTTGTTTCCAGCCGATATATCATATAAGCCAGTGAGCCAATGAGCCGATGAGCTAATGAGCGAGTGGGGCATCGAGCCAGTGGGCTAGTGAGCCATTGAGCAAGTTAACGAATGAGGCATTGAGGCAGTGGGGCATTGGGCCAGTGAACGAGTGGGGCATTGGGCCAGTGAGCGCATGGGGCAGTGGGGCAGTGAGCATTGGTCTGAACCGAGGCACTGTTCGAATACAGTTGATCACCGAAGTTAACAAACTGTTGACTGGGGGAGTCTCAACAATTCTAAACGTTTTCCTTATGATGTTAAACCAATGGAACTCAAGACTTCAAAAGTCATTTGTGTAACTTGAAATATATAGAGGGGAGAATGTGAAGGCTGCGCCCAGGGCTTCAATTTATGGGGTGCTTATAGACTAAAAATAGCACAATGTAACCGGTTAGTTATCATAAGTATGGAAGTAAAAAAAAAGGGGTGGATGGGTATTACAGTGTTAGTTCATCCCCCCCCCCCCCCGGTGATGTAAACGATTATGTGAGTGAAGACTCCTGGCAATCACGTAACTAGTGTTAGTGTGGCACGGAGCGGGCCAATACTGTGCCGCCCCCTTCTACGAAAAAAATTATGCAGCTTGCCGAAAAAGGCCGCCTCTATGAATAAAGAAAAAAATTTGCCTCGCGTTCCGGACCTCACCCAGCGCTCCCAATCCCAGCTCAATTGACCCCTGGCTATTAGGGCATGTAACTTATTAAGCAATGGCCCGTGAATCGTCTTTGAAACCCTTGGAATGATGAGACCATGAGAACCCCGCCAATTTAAATGCTAGAACTCCCCGAAACTGTTTTTTTTGTGTGTTCTCATCAGCGTCAACGTCTGAGAAGCAGGCCTGTGGCTAGTCCAACACGACACCCAACACGACTCCCGACCACGGCGATGGCTTGACAGCGTAACGCTACATTTATGTTCTCAACGTCCCCGCAGGGTCGACCCCCAGGGACCGTAGACCTGGATGTCAGGGACCTCAAACAAACCCATGGCAAAATATCATATCTAGCAGATGTGTGTCAGAACCACGTTCATCTCGTCTGAACCATTTCGCGCATTTCTGCTTTGGGGAAGGGGGGAGGGGGGATTTGCGTTGCATGCTGACAGATCCCCCCCCTGTTAATTGTAACTTGCTCATTGCGGCCCCCCCCTATTCCCATGGTTTATGTCCGACGTGTTGACCCAAGAGTTGACCAACAAGCGCTAATGTTGCCAAGATTGGGGACTCCGTGATCTCGAGTGCGTTTGTTTCCGCCTTTGAAATTCGGGGCTTGTCAACTTTCCCACCGCTTCCGTGTTTGGTTATCTGCCCTTTGTTGTTTGTCCGTGAAAACACACGAGGCATGGCTGACCACAAACGCTGTTTGCCCAGTTCGCGATGTGGGGGAGGTGGGGACGGGGGACAGAGAGAATGTGGGATATGAGTGTTTCAAGAATGGAGAGTCAAGATAAATCTATGATGGGAGTGAGGAGTTGTCCAGAGAGAAATCTATGATGGGAGTGAGGAGTTGTCCAGAGATAAATCTATGATGGGAGTGAGGAGTTGTCAAAAGAGAAATCTATGATGGGAGTGAGGACTTGTCAAGAGAGAAATCTATGATGGGAGTGAGGACTTGTCAAGAGAGAAATCTATGATGGGAGTGAGGAGTTGTCAAGAGAGAAATCTATGATGGGAGTGAGGACTTGTCAAGAGAGAAATCTATGATGGGAGTGAGGACTTGTCAAGAGAGAAATCTATGATGGGAGTGAGGATTTACATCCCAAAACTATTACTGTAAAGAAATGGTAGAAGGGGAGAGACTGCAATCAGGTTAGCAACAAAAGAAATGAGTGAAACAAAGAGATGTATAAACCTGAAAAAGGAATGTAGGCATTCACTAAACTGAAAGACTTTTTTATTAAAGAAACGAACATGATGCGGTGAAATCAGGGTGTTTTAAAGAACATGATGCGGTGAAATCAGGGTGATTAAAAATTATCAACAAAGAGAACCGAGAGTCACTTTTTAAACAATTAATTTTACAATTAAGATTTTAAGTTTCGTGAATGCCCCCACCCCCCTATCCCCACTCCTCCCCCACACCTCTCTCCTCCCCCACACCTCTCTCCTCCCCCCCCCTTACAACCACCACCTAAAAATAAACGAATAAATAAATCATATATCATTCCTACTGGCGCTAAGGCGAGCATGGCACAAGTTAACTTCCCCCCCCCCTCCCCCCACAACCATTGAATGTTCATTATAGGAAATTCGAGATTGATATTGGTCACCAGTGGAGGTTATTTCCCACCACGCAATCATCTTTTTAAAATGACCGCCACACAGTCATCTATTGCCTCTACTCAAGTATCATTTAAAATGACCGTCTAGTTACGCTAATCCCAGGCCTCCACTGCACTCATCAAACTTTCTATAAAAAATGGCCTCGACTATTCGTACCCGGGTACCAGAAGTGAGAGGTTGGGATTAAAAATATATTTAAAATATTATTGTTGGATTTGTAAGGCAAAAATGAGGTATCAAATAAAAGATATCTGAATGGACTACACGTTTGTAAATGTAATTCTTCAGTTTAACTAAAATAAACTACCACAAATGACACCCGAATAGCATTGAGTCTAATGGGACCCGGGTGCGAATGGCGGCACTGCGTCTCGGGGTCCATTTTGACTAATGCTATATGTATATATATCTGTATATATATGTATATATATATATATGTGTGTACATATATATCATATATTATATATTTATATACATATATATATATATATATATATATATATATATATATATATATATATAGAGAGAGAGAGAGAGAGAGAGAGAGAGAAAGAGAGAGGAGAAAGAGTAGGGAAATGGGAAAGTGAGAGATAAAATAATATTATTATATTTCAATGACCTGACACAGACATCAACTAAAAATCTGTATTCACCTGGATGCAAAGACCATAAAAAAAATTGAGCTTGTCCAATGACTTTTTTTTTTCATGTGCACGCGGTGTTGCTGGACACTGTATGACCAGACAGCAGACAGCAAACAGTCTCTATGTTAGGATGTTGTATGATTACCAACTGTCTGTGTGTGCTCTGGTGAGTTACTTCAATCGGAACATTGGGTCTAGCAGACCTGACACTGACCCAGGCTATTTCTGAAAGCGAATAAACAAATAATTTATTTTTTTTTAAATCATTGATTTTCGGCAAACAATGGCCGGGGGCGGGGTGGGGGGGCGGTAATAAAAGAAAGACTGAATGTGATGTTTTATTTCAATACTAGCTCTAAGCCAGACAAACAATGGCGGAGGAAATTCTTGAACTTTATACACTTTAAAGGAATCCGAATTAGTGTTAAACCACACCCCACCCCCCAATGTTTTCTCTAAGGTTTGCTGGTTCGTTTGCAAAATCATAAAGTTGTGTGCAAAGTTTTACTTTGCAGAGTGCACCGTATCTGTTCAAATTGATTTTTATAAAAATTTGCTGCGCGGATGCTCAAAACTGCTGTGTGGCATCTGTGAGGTAGCTGCGTGGCCGCGCTGTCGTGCAGCTTAAAGGGAACATTGCCCCCCCCCCCTCGACTCGGGTACGCTATCACCCTTGAACTATATTAATATTCCAATGGTCCGCCCACTTTACACTGCTGATTTATAGCGCCTTATATAAATTGAGACTATCTCCGTCAAACAGAAGGAAAATACTACACAAACAAGAGCGCTAGTAGTTATTTTTAAAAATCTCATTTAGCGCGTTTATCGGTAATTTTATTTAGCGAAATCGGCACCATCTGGTAGCGTTAGTGACATTGTTACATAGAGAATTATATATTTTGATGATTCTCTTGTGTTTTGTTTTCGCTCCATCCCAATAGATATGTAATGTCTTCAGGAGGATTAAAATTGTGATAATATTTTTACCATTGTAAAAAAAAAAATTATGAAAAGATCACTTAAGTGCATGTATAAGTTGTAATATCAGCATGACATATTAATGGGTATATTTCAAATGTACAGCTGTTCCAAAAGCCTTTTAACACCTCATTAAGAATTCTCTATTGACATCACACAGTGAAATCCCATTGACACATCACTGTGAAATCCCTATTCACACCACACAAGTAAATACCCTTACGCCTCCCTGTAAAATCCTGATTGAAACCTCACAGTGAACTCGACATAAACACCTCACTATGAAATCCCCCTGATCATCATGCAATCCCATTGAAACATGTTGCGCACTGTTATCCGTATGGAGAAATTAATCTCTTATTTAAGCTCATGGCTCGTTCTAAAACAGTACACAACAAAAGACGATAACATATGTTAAATACAATATATATAAGAATGAGCTATACTCAAACCAGGGATAATTAAAATTAAGAAATTCTAACATGATAAATTACAAAATCAAAATAAATATAGTTAAAGCTATCGACTTACAGAATAATGATTGGCTTGTACCGGTACAATGTTGAATAATACACAATGTTGTAAAAAGGTACAATGATGAAAAGGAATCTACATACACACAGTAAACAAATCTCTGCCTCATATAAAAAATTACACATGCCAAAAATATCTCGGGATAAAATGATAGCTAAAAAATATAATACACGCGCCCGTCGCTCAATATATATAACCTGTTTCAAAGGCATTTCTCGAAACGAGCGTACATATTGTTTTCCTTTCCATATTTCTTCAGATTTTTCTACATAATTCTAAGGATACAGACTATTAATTTTATTTAGTTGTAAACAAGGTCAAGAGAGGCCATTGCGGTTCCGAGCTTGGGGTGAGCTAGAGTTCATTCACGGGAAAAGAGGACGTAAACACGTCGTCTACATAACAACGCATCACTATGAAATCCCAAATGAGAAGTACGTTAAATGCGGACCAACCTTCCAATCCTCTAAACACGATGCATCATGGGAGCAGCCATGTCTATAATAATAGTTGGCGGAAATAGGGTCCACGGACGCGGCTTTCAGTACTTCGGACCTGCTTTGTAAACCATCACGTCACCGTCATATGCCACCTGCTTGTCCTAACATTGTACACATATTCCAGCCTCCTCTTTCTACCACCAAACGTTCACACCCACACCTCTTTTACTCTCAAGTGAGTATTGCTCTTAGCGCCAAATAATTACAGAGTTGTCTAATCTTGCCAATTGCATCCTGTCAGAACGCACCACCACCCCCCCCCCCCCCGGGACACCTGTCGAAATGACGTCACCAGGAACATTGACTACGGATCAACCCCACGTTATCGTGACGTCAATTTATCACCTTATTCAATGCCCAACGCCCCTATCACCCAATAAACACACATGATTGCACCCGGCACCCCAAACCAGGAAAATGAGAAATCTCAGACCATTGCCGCCATTCCATTGTCATAAATTATTGTTCGTAAAGACACAGTAAACAAATCCGTTGATGTGCACTATCTACATGTTAAAAAAAAAATATTTACACAAATAACTGTTATAATCAATAATCTAGTTTTTTTAAAAAATTTTCTTATTTCATTTTTTTACACTATACAAGAGTGAAATATTTTTTTAAAACATGCTAACTAGAGTGCGTTGATTTAACGGTCTAAAAAAATAGTATACAATAAATCAGCCAGGATAGTTTCATCACGTTGACCATATTGTTAGTTAATATTAAAGATATTGGGCCATTTAATATGCTTTCATAGTGCATGGCGAGCAGGTGCCCCACTTTTAAAAACAAGTTTTCGTTTTTCACTTAATTCCATTTTTGGTGGTGGGGATGGTGGTGGGGTAAAGTGGGGGGGGGGGGGGGGGGACTAATTTCAGTAAACATTGATAAGTTAAAAGAAAACACATAAGAAACGGGATGTTAGTGTGTGTGTGTTGTTGCTTTATTGGGAGTATGAGCAGGGCCGGCCTTAGGCCACTGCAACCTAAGCGGCCGCAGTGGGCCCCGCAATTTCATAGGCCCCGCCCCGAATATTTTTTCCAATACAATATCTTAATTTTCACTTATTATCCTTATCCTCTACCCAGAATGGGCCCCGCGCAATCCGTTTCGCATAGGGCCCCGCAATTGTTAGGGTCGGCCCTGAGTATGAGTGAAGTGTGTTAAAGTTAATCAAAAAGTTTCACAGTAGGCGCAATATGGTCATTAATGATTGAGTTATCAGAAAAAAAGATATTGTAGTTACGCACACACATATTTTGACCGGATTTATATTTATATTTAAAAAAATCATTAATTCCAATAGTCGAGGGGGGGAAAAAAGTTTGAATCTGTGGTGCATCTGGAATACTTATAGATCAGGAGTGATACTAGGCCGGGGTAAAAAAAAGTACCACTAGAGGGCGCTGCCACTAGAATGAAGTGATGTTTATTTGTGGCCTAATTTTAGCGCTAATAGATGCCTCCCCCACTCCCTTCCCAGCCCCAATACTGAATGCCCGAGTTGAAATGGTCTGAATCATCAAGAGTCAAGACGTATTGCCCCAAACTGAACTCAAATGGTTTTCCTAACATTACTTGAATGGGTTAGAGAGGATTAGGGGAATAGGTTAAAGAAGAATAGGGGAATGAGTTAGAGAGGAGAACAAGCACCCTTTACCAGGGAACATGGAGAAAATACGCATGATCCTGAAGTGATCACCATAGGGTGGCTGCGAACCGCCAGATGTGCGTCTTACCATGGCAAACGCGACAGTTACCAAGTCGAGCCCTCAAAATAAGTAAAAGGGGGCGGCACTGGAGACTATCGAGTCGTATAAAGACGCTGGGGTTAAAGTCTTCACAGACGACTCCTATGTCGCCAGCGAGAAGCAGGCAAGCTACGGCGCACTCATCCAGTACCCAAAGGGGATACCTCCAACTGGGGAGATTTCATGTTAAGAGGTACAAATAGCACTGCAATTGACGCAGAGATCAAAACCAAATTAATGGGCTTGAAACAAGTACGTCGTAGATTAACCAGACGTAAAACACTTCCACCCATCGTAGTGTTCACCGACTCACAATGTGCTCTCGTAATGGTGAAGAGGTGCTCTTTGGACACGAAAATGGCCAGTGCAATTTTGGAGCTCGTACGAGACATACAGTCTCACGGAGGTTAAGTGACCCTTTATGGATCCCAGGACACGAAAGGAATCCCTCACAAGAAAGAGCTGACCATCTTGCGAGACAAGGATCTATCAATCTACAACCAAACAGGCCACTGACTCAACTGGGGGTTCAAGGCCTGTACTAAAGACCTCTTCCAAGAGGAATGGCTTAAAGAATGGGAGAAAGGTTCAACTGCCCGAAAACTCTCCCGGAACATGCCCAAAACTAACAGAAAGAGCGACCAGTAGTGGCGTTTTTAAACGTTAACAGCAGAGCCTCATCACGCCACCAGCAGAGCCTCATCACACCACCAGCAGAGCCTCATCACGCCACCAGCAGAGCCTCATCATGCCACCAGCAGAGCCTCATCACGCCACCAGCAGAGCCTCATCACGCCACCAGCAGAGCCTCATCACGCCACCAGCAGAGCCTCATCACGCCACCAGCAGAGCATCATCACGCCACCAGCAGAGCCTCATCACGCAGATGAGGACAGAGCTTTGCCCTACCCGAAGTTACGCCCACTGCGGGACCCAAGCTGCCGTCACTGTGCACGGAGACGGTCGAGCACTTACTAACCCGAGTGCCCGACACTAACGACTGGTGTGACTGGGGTACTCCCAACCATCCACGTTGAGATTCCTGATTTACGGCACAGCCCAGCTGATGCGGCAGGCCTGTAACTTACTATAGCCATTAAAGGGCAATAGCTCGGTCCCAAGAAGTGATTGCAATATTAATTTAGTTAGAGAGGAATAGGGGAATAGGTTAGAGAGGAATAGGGGAATAGGTTAGAGAGGAATAGGGGAATAGGTTAGAGAGGAATAGGGGAATAGGTTAGAGAGGAATAGGGGAATAGGTTAGAGAGGAATAGGGGAATAGGTTAGAGAGGAATAGGGGAATAGGTTAGAGAGGAATAGGGGAATAGGTTAGAGAGGAATAGGGGAATAGGTTAGAGAGGAATAGGGGAATAGGTTAGAGAGGAATAGGGGAATAGGTTAGAGAGGAATAGGGGAATAGGTAAGACAGGGACAGGGGCTTCAGTGCACTACTTGAATAAGTTAGACATGAATAGGGGGCACTCAGTGCACTACTTGAATAGGTTAGACAGGAATTTGGGGCCTCAGTGCATTACTTTGTCCAGGGTCCCCGATGCTGGGTGAGATAACATAACAGAGACAAATCTGAAAGAGATGATGTCATAGAAATTTCCCTTTACACGTGCCAAATAAAATGAAATAAACTTCTCCATTTCTGGGCATGGTGTGTAGGTGGAGGGGGCGTGATTGCTTTCGGGTGTGTATTCGTGTTGGAGGGGGGGGGGTGTGGGTGTTGATGGTTAGGGGTGTTTTCATGCTCTGTGAATGTTTATGACTCACTCACTTATTATTTTTCTATTGAACCTTTCAAACAGAGAGTTGTGAGTTGGGTCGTTCATTTAGCCCTCTTGCCAGATAGCAAAGACCGACCCTTTATCTAGGTCAAGGTTAATACAACCGCTGGAGCAATGACTAAATTGTTCCAGACAAAACTGGTCCGTGGTTGTCTTTGCGTTTCTTTATGGCGTTAAATTAATCAATCAATTACTCAGACAATAGTAAGGGGGCATTAACGTAATTTAACTTCAGCGATCCATGCTTTGTTTCCAAAATCTAGAACAGTGACTCTCAACATGTTGGTAGACTCGCCACTTCATACACACGCGTATCCTTAAAATCCACGCGGTGCTCGTTGGTTAGCGGTCGTATAATTATATATTTTTTTGAAAGGAAAAAAAAAAAACATTTTGGCGTTTTTTGCGAAAAAAATATTATGGTATCACAAAGAACCTCGAAAAGTTCCAAATGTCATGGGCGACGCAACTTTAAGAACCACTGTCTCGTCCATGCCAAAGATGAAAAAAACTTTTAACTGCGACCTTGACTTGATCACAGCCCAGGTGAAACAATTCGGTTAGAGGCATGCTGTTGTGACCAGCATAATTCAGTCATACAATAATGCTCTCTAGAAATGCCGTTTTGTCGTATGTCTGATGCCCTGTGTGCTTCTTGGTGTCTTTGTCGCCTAGCGATGCTCCATAAGTCGGCAGTAGCGTTTGTTCATGTGCCTTTGGGTGGTATTCTTGTCGCTGTCATTAGATGATACCTTGTGATGGCAATAGCTACCATTAGTTGTTATATGTGTCTTTGGGTGTATACATGTCGCTGTCATTAGATGGTATGTGTGTCTTTGTGTGGTATTGCTGTCGCTGTCATTAGATGGATAATGGGCATTTGGATGTTATAGCTGCGTCCCTGACATTAGATGATATATGTGCCTTTGGATGGTATAGCTGTCACTGACATTAGATGATATATGTGCCTTTGGATGGTATAGCTATCCCTGACATTAGATGATATATGTGCCTTTGGATGGTATAGCTATCCCTGACATTAGATGATATATGTGCCTTTGGATTGTCCCTGACATTAGATGATATATGTGCCTTTGGATGGTGTAGCTGTCCCTGACATTAGATGATATATGGGCCTTTGGGTGGTTTTGCTGCTCTGTTATTAGTTGTTGAAAATGTCTGGGGGGGGGGGGTCTTTGGATGGTTCTTTGGATGGTTCTTTGGATGGGACTTTGGATGGGACTTTGGATAGGACTTTGTATGGGACTTTGGATGGGACTTTGGATGGGACTTTGGATAGGACTTTGTATGGGACTTTGGATGGGACTTTGGATGGAACTTTGGATGGAACTTTGGATGGGACTTTGGATGGGACTTTGGATGGAACTTTGGATGGGACTTTGGATGGAACTTTGGATGGGACTTTGGATGGAACTTTGGATGGAACTTTGGATGGTTCTTGGATGGTTCTTTGGATGGTTCTTTGGATGGAACTTTGGATGGAACTTTGGATGGTTCTTGGATGGTTCTTTGGATGGTTCTTTGGATGGAACTTTGGATGGGACTTTGGATGGTTCTTTGGATGGAACTTTGGATGGGACTTTGGATGGTTCTTGGATGGTTCTTTGGATGGTTCTTTGGATGGAACTTTGGATGGGACTTTGGATGGTTCTTTGGATGGAACTTTGGATGGGACTTTGGATGGTTCTTGGATGGTTCTTTGGATGGGACTTTGGATGGTTCTTTGGATGGAACTTTGGATGGTTCTTTGGATGGTTCTTTGGATGGAACTTTGGATGGGTCTTTGAATGGGACTTTGAATGGGTCTTTGGATGGGTCCTTGTCTTACTCAGATGTAAATGCTTGTCATTCAAACAAATACGAGCAGGGCCTAAAATCAAGAACTGTAAAAAAAAAAAAAAAGTGGGAGGGGGGGGGCATCTATAAACGACATCACGCGTCCCATAACCCGGTCTAAAAAAATTACCTGATTTTTCAACTTTTTAGATTTTCAAATCTCATAACAAATAAATGAAACAGAGGCGTCACTAGGGTTGGTGTCAACCGGGGCAGTAAACGTATGGTGTCATCCCCACACTTTTTTTCCGAATTCCCCACAGCCCCACACCTGCACAATGTAATTCTTAACCACTTCATATCGCATGGCTTACAGTATCCTTTGTCACCCTGTAATTCTTAACCACTTCATATAGCATGGCTTACAGTATTCTTTGTAAATTATGTCCCAAAGCAAACATAAAAGACAGAGAAAGAAAACTTAAAATTTAAGGGTTAAGGTGTAAGGTGTAAAATGAAACATCAAAATGACTTCTTGTTGAAACATTTCATATTAACAGTTAAAACTTTCCGTCGATTGGTTGGTGGGCGCCCTCAGGCCAGCTTTTAAAAGGAAAGGAAGGACGCGCACTGCCAACTCGTTATGTAGATTTCAGTAAAAATGAGAGACGTATATGTCAATATCTATAATTCGTTAATTTTTTTTTTACAGCCTAGACAGCCGCCACAACGTTTTGTCTACTTCGTTGTTACATTCAACTGCATAATATGTTTAACTTTAGTTCGGGTTTAAAATTGTACTATTTAAGCTGAAAGGGTGTGGTTGATGTTATCCAGTCCATTTTTAAAAAAAATTAATTTAGTTACGTCAGATAAAATTTTCATTACTGACGTCATTGGTCTGTCTTAAATAACAAGACCAAGATCTTATAAGACATCTTTTATTTAGTCTAATGTCTTTTTTGTTTCAAACTCTATGTTCAGCACCCACCCCACCAGTGGCGTAGGAAGGGAGACCTTTTTTTTTCTTTTTCTGTCTTTACATGGACGGGCGGCAGTTTGACCAAATCCAAATATGTTTTTTTTTTGTGAAACGGGGCGGAAACTTATTATTATTTTTTTTTTTTGCCCCTTCTCGGGCGTTATTAACCATATCTGCGCCATTGCAACCGATCTCTACACACACAAAAACCAACAAACAAACAAACAAACAAACACCTTAAATAGTAAAAACTATATAATTTATAATTTAACTATTCTGACGTGGTGCCCCTTTCGCAGACTCCGACTTGAGAAGATGATCTCTTGTTCCCACTTCTGTTCAAAGTGATGTTTCCTGGCGCATGCTCGCCCATTTTGTCACACAAGACAACATGTCTTCTATACGTTATTTTGTGTCAAGTTGATTTCTCGTCTTACAATGTTTTGACCCAAAGGTTTATTTGGGGGCGTCTTATATAAGGGTGCGTCTTATATATGGGTGCGTCTTATATAAGGGTGCGTCTCATATAAGGGTGCGTCTTATGTATGGGTGCGTCTTATATAAGGGTGCGTCTTATGTATGGGTGCGTCTTATATAAGGGTGCGTCTCATATAAGGGTGCGTCTTATATAAGGGTGCGTCTTATATATCGGTGCGTCTTATTTAAGGATGCGTCTTACATAAGGGTGCGTCTTATATATCGGTGCGTCTTATATATGGGTGCATCTTATATATGGGTGCGTCTTATATATGGGTGCGTCTTATATAAGGGTGCGTCTTATATAAGGGTGCGTCTTATATAAGGGTGCGTCTTATGTATGGGTGCGTTTTATGTAAGGGTGCGTCTTATATAAGGGTGCGTCTTATATATGGGTGCGTCTTATGTGAAATATATTTTACACAAATCTTCAAGACCCACGTCTTATATACGGATGCGTCTTATAATTAGGTGTGTCTCGTTTATGTATACCGGTAACAAGAGACTATTCCCACGTTTATATATGCTAACGGCATACATCGGGGATGTATTGGTCTATGTCCGGTACTAATCCCAGTCGCTGAAGACTTGGCCTAGCAGACCAATGAAGCCGCCTTTACATTTGGCGTTTATTAATGCTTGAATCTAGGTACCAGGTACTCAACTCATCCGCTATTGGCCCGGCGGCAGATAAGAAGAAGCAATAATCGTTGCGGTCCTGCCTCATACAATTTTTTTTTATCTAAACTAAAATTTGCAATGAAGCCTTGTTCACATCCGACGGGTGATGAAACGTTGGACAAATTTTCGTAAATTAAAGGAAAATGAAAGGAAACCTCTGGATATAAATTGCTCAGTGCCGCAGATGGCCAGGCCGCGTGCGTCTTATGTAATTATTGTTTACACAAATCGTCAAAACCCGCGTGTCATATACGGGTGTGTCTTATAATTAAAGTGCGTCTTATATGCACGAAAATACGGTACTTGAAACATGGCCAGTGAACATAATTTACTGTTTCAAAGCACTTAAGACAGGTGTGTCCAAAGTTTTTTGATCGGTGATTAACTTGAACTGATACATGTGTTTGTCAAGTGTTTTGTATATAACTATTGAGTTTTAGGTTGGGGCGGGGGTGGTGCCCCTCAGGGGCGTAGCTAGATTTAGTGTTGTCCAAAATTTTTGCAGTACCCTTACACGAAAAAAACCCACAAAAAAAACAACCTTTCAGTTGGCCTAAATTTTCGCCCGGACTAAAATATCGCCCGACCTAAAATATCACCCGGCCTAAAATATCGCCCGGCCTAAAATATCGCCCGGCCTAAAATATCGCCCGGCCCAAAATATCGCTCGGCCTAAAATATCGCCGGCCTAAAATATCGCCCGGCCTAAATTATCGCCCCACAATATAAAGAAAAACAGTGTCGCCCGGGGTGTACCGCCCCCCCACCAACTACGCCACTGATAGGGGGAGGTCACTGATATCTTCTTTCATTATACCAACGCTACAACTCGGAGTCACTTGACTCCCAACCACGTTATTGGTATTGATAGTCTCAACTTTGTGTATAGTTCCAGTGGTTCTCAACCAGGGTTCGTCACTAATCCTAGGATTTCGCCAGCTATCCCCTCATTCTTTCTGCGAAAATTGGAATTGATCAAAAGAGAAATGAAGATTCTGAATATTGTTACATAAGAAATGTCATGTATTTTCCCCCAGGGTAATGAATATATAATATAAATAGGTTTTCTCGCAAGTTTCGGCAATTTGAGAAGCTCTCATTTTGCGGGTGTTACAAAAGATGCACTCGTTAATATCAAACACAATATCCTAAAAGGCAATGCAGAGCCACTTGACACGGAGGGTGTATATCCCAGAGTACACTACAGTACAGATAAGCGGCACTCTACAGGGGTGCACGTGTTTGTCTGGGGACGTAAGCCGTGGGTCGTCTTGTATGTTTGCGGCGTGGGGCGTGGCGATTGCGTGGATGAGGCTGTTTCATGCTGTATGTTGTCTTCTATTTAGATTGACCATTTGTTTCCAAATCTGTATGTTGTCTTCTATTTAGATTGACCATTTGTTTCCAAATCTGTATGTTGTCTTCTATTTAGATTGAAAATGTGTTTCCAAATCTGTATGTTGTCTTCTATTTAGAGTGACCATTTGTTTTAATAATGGATAATCGAGCGTCATAATGTTAGGATTTATTTATTATATAATAAAGGCTGCTTATTTGTTGTCTTTTAAAATCGTTCCAATTCATTTATTACGCTCTCGATTGCTTATGCGCGCAGGAAAAAAGTGCTCATAAGTCATCTAAAAAAAAAAAGAAAGTATAACCAAAAGTAAAAAAAAAAAAACAGCTCTATGTCATAAACCTTAAGATGCAGAAAATTAAGTCACGTTTGGCCCCAGTGGCGTAAGATGTGAGAGCGGGGGGGGGGGGTCAGCGGCAAATTGTTTTCTTTGTATGGAGAGGGGGAATTTTCGGTCAACTGCAGAGTAATGGTTCATGGAATGTGTGTTTGTGGGGGGGGGGGCTTGGGCGGGGCGGCAACAATCTCAGCCCTCCCTTGGCATCACGAACCCCAGCTACTTTCACTGTTTGGTTCAATGACGTAAAGTTTACGATTATCGACGTGGCCATTACAATCCATTATTTATTACATCGGAAGCCTGCCGAGTAAGACTTTTAAAGAAATTATATTATACATTTTTTCCTTGCGTCATAGCTGTTGCCAGAAACCGACACCTCCGACTATCCAAATTTGGAATGTCCATAAATAGCATACACACTTTATCTATGAATGTTCGTTTTCTTGTTTGTTTGTTTGTTTTTTCCCCCACTAAAATTCAAATTGTGGAGACGGGTTTTTTGAGGGGACAAGAACCTTGGTGTTTATTTTACAGTAACCAATGGACGCTACGATTGCCATCGGTTTATACGAATGGTTTACGTGCATCTGTATAGGAGCTGGGCCGGCGCCAGGGGATGGCGAAGTGGGCGACCGCCCAAAGCCCCCGCGTTTGAGGGGCCACGCGCGTTGCCGTAGTATATTTATAATATGCCTAAGCCTAGTAATAGTTCTTAATCCATTCAACACAATATTCGGAGTTATTAGATAGTCAAATGGCCTGAAGGTCAGTCTGGCTCTGTTATAGGAAAAATAGAAATTTCGGAAACTAAGCGAGTGAACAAATATCCGTTATGAAGGCGTCCCATTATGATCAGCAGGGCCCCAGTTACGACTATAACGTGTCTTAATATCCAATAGGTCAGCGGTTCTCAACCTGTGGGTTGCGACCCCTTTAGGGGTCGAACGTCTCTTTCACAGGGGTCGCCTATGACCATCGGAAAAAACATATAATCTACAGTTATGAAGAAGCGACGAAAATAATTTTGGGGTTGGGGGTTGCCGCAACATGAAGAACTGTATTAAAGCGGTCGCGGCATTAGGAAGGTTGAGAACCACTGCTATAGGCCGAATATATAACGTAACGTCAGTGGCCCCGCAAAATTCAATTTGCCCAAGGCCCCGCACCCTCCTAGCGCCGGCCATGATATGTGAATATGGGATAAAGACGGTTATTATTCAACAGTGATGGATGGCTATTAATAGCTTATGACGTTCTCGTTTCAAAACGAGGTTAACAAGATATATCTTCTGTAAGTGGGGGTACGTCATGTTAAAAGGGGGGGGGGGGGGGCGTTGATTCAAGCATTGAATGCGTCTAATTTAAGATAGTAAATACCAGTTCGTATGTTAGGAATTTAAGAAAGTCGTTAGGAATGTAGAGCAATTTTAATGTCGTTAGGAATGTAGAGCAATTTTAATGTCGTTAGGAATGTAGAGCAATTTTTTTACACCACCATCATCCCCCCCCCCCCCCCCAAAAATACAGGAAGTGACTTGTTTCGTTTGGATCCTAACTTTGTTTGATAAGGTTATACAGTCTCATAACATACGATGGTTAAAATAAGATTATACAGTCTCATAACTTAAGATGGTTAAAATAAGGTTATACAGTCTCATAACTTAAGATGGTAAAAATAAGGTCATACAGTCTCATAACTTAAGATGGTTAAAATAAGGTTATACAGTCTCATAACATAAGATGGTTAAAACGTGTGCACGTTTTCAGGAAAGATATCAAAGAAGAAAAGAAATACTAACGAGTACGTCCAGTCCACTGGCCTTGTCCTTTAGCCGCCATTGTGGTGACGTCAAAAATAGAAAACTGGCCGCGATCAGCTGAATCAGAGATGCAAATGTTGTGTTCTATAAATAAACAAACAATTGTATGTGGATGTTTGTATGTGGATGTTTGTATGTGGATGTTTGTATGTGGACGTTTGTGTGTGGACATTTGTATGTGGACGTTTGCATGTGGATGTTTATATGTAGACGTTTGTACGTGGATCCTTGTATGTGAACATTTGCATGTGGACTTTTGAATGTGGACGTTTTCTGTGGATGTTTGTACGTGGATATTTGTATTTGCGTATTTTTAACTTCATCGGAATTGATGGAGTCTTTGTGTTTGTGTTTGTATTATCACTTGTGTGGATACAAGCGCTACAAAAGTATTCAACCATCACCATCATAAGGTTAGTGTTACCCGAGGCACGCCAAGACTTTTGCCGCCCCCATGCGACAATAAAGTCTCTGTAGCAGTTGACCGCAGATGACACCCCTCCAAGTAAAGCAGCGATTGCAGTACGGAGCGGATCGCCCTACTCCACTTCCTACTCACGCCCCACTTCCTTTTCTAGTCACGCCTCACTTCACTTCCTACTCACAACTCAATCCACTGCCTACTCCCGCCCCACTCCACTTTCTATTCACGCTCCACTCCACTTCCTACTCACAACTAACTTCACTTGCTACTCACAACCCACTCCACTTCCTACTCACAACTCACTTCACTTCCTCCTCACAACCCACTCCACTTTCTATTCACGCTCCACTCCACTTCCTATTCACGCCCCACTCTACTTCCTATTCTCTTCTTCTTGCCCATGTATGTTATTCTCAACATGGACATTACCGTTGTTTTAAAGTCAGAAAAGAAACCAAAGCGAAGTGCTAAAAGATTTACTTTATGGTCAAAGAAACCAAAACGAAGAGCTAAAAGATTTACTTTATGGTCAAAGAAACCAAAGCGAAGAGCTAAAAGATTTACTTTATGGTCAGAATGTACGCTTTAGGTTTCATTAAGTTTTTCCATGTTGGAAAAAAAAAGAAAGCTTGCATTTGGCTCCAATCTTTTTTTAATCAGCTGATAAAATGATGAATTATTTTATGACCAGCTATATCCCGCCCAAACAATGGCGGCCACAGTGCATGAATGAATTTCCCATCTACTGAAATTACTTGACAAAACATGCATTCAAGTAACACACTTTATAAAATATTCCAAATTAGTTCTACGATCCCCCCACCCCAGTAAGTCAACGCCCATGAACTGTATTAATATTCAAATCCCCCCTCCCCTATCATTTTTACACCGCAGAATCATCTCACCAAACATTTGTGTAAAAAAAAAAAAAAAAAAAAACGCACCAAATGCGCTTGGTGGTACTTCTTTTAAGAATCTAATTTAGCAGCCGTTGTCGTGAATTTTATTTTGCGCGCTTTTGAACTTTAGCATTGGTGAAGGACATTGTTACACGGAGAATTATTATGCATTTTGATTAAAAGAAAATACTAATATCTTATGAATTACAAACGCCGTTTGATTTATCACGACCAATTCACATAAAAGAGGAATTGATTTTCCCCCCTGCACTGTTCAATTATAATTAGAAATGATTGCATGTAAAAAAAAAAAAATTAAAAAAAATTAAACCCCGAGTTAATTCAATTCTGAACAAATTCTAAACGCCGAATAGGACAAAATAAAAAAAGGAAATATTAATGAAGGCCGTCTAGTTGAATGTAGCCGTCCAAGGAAGTCTGCAGGAGATGGGTGGGTAGAGGTGGGCTGGAATTTTGAGGGTGGGAAAGGGGGGGTGGCTTCGACGCTGTGATCGATATGAAAAAAATGATACGCTTCAAATTACAGCAAGTCTTTATCAAGTCTTCATCAATTCTTTCTATACTGATTGATCAGGTCTTTCTATGACTGAATGATCAGGTCTTTCTATGACTGACTGATCAGGTCTTTCTATGACTGATTGATCGGGTCTTTTTATGACTGATTGATCGGGTCTTTCTATGACTGATTGATCGGGTCTTTCTATGACTGATTGATTGGATCTTTCTATGACTGATTGATCAAGTCTTTCTATGACTGATTAATCAGGGCTTTCTATAACAGACTGATCAGGGCTTTCTGTGACTGAATGATCGGGTCTTCCTATGACTGATTGATCAGGTCTTTCTATGACTGATTGATCAGGTCCTTCTATGACTGATTGATCAGGGCTTTCTGTGACTGAATGATCGGGTCTTTCTGTGACTGACTGATCGGGTATTCCTATGACTGAATGATTAGGTCTTTCTGTGACTAAAAGATCGGGTATTTTCTACGACTGACTGGTGATTTTTTTTATCACCAATGAACAACGCATATAGAAATGAAGCGGTGCACGGTGGGAGTTCCAGCAAACAAAGCGTTTTTTATGTTTTGTTCATTTGATTTAATGAGTTCTTTTATTATAAGTTTTTATTGGGTTAAGGCGGGGGGGGGGGGGGGGGTTAGGGGTGGGGATGGGGGTGGGGTGAGGTTGTGTGGGGGGTTGGGGGTAGGGCGAAAATGAACACAGCATAATATTGTTGTAAGTTGTATTCTGAGTTGGGGTGGAAATAGTGGAGACAGAAAAATAGGGGAGGGGATGGTTGGGATGGTGAGGCTGGGGGCTTGTTAGTAGGTTTACCTTTTTAAAAAAATCATAAATGCAGTGCAATTAGAGCATTGAACAGTCACGTGGTATGAAGGTGTTCGCATTGATCTATGTCTATAAACTAGACCAGTTTCGGCAAATGGCGGCGCGCGAGCAGCATGCGGCTCATTAACGGCCTGAGTGCGGCTTGGCCGGTCGGCCACAAATCGGTTTTGACTTTTTAAAAAAAAAAACAAAAAAAAAAAACATAATTTTTAAGAGGTTCTTGAAAAGAAATTTGGCTCTCAAAAATGTTTTAATCGTCCTGCTGCTGATTTTTGGCTCATTTGACTAATGAGTTTGTCGACCACTGAACTAGACTATAGACAGCTCGCAAGACGTTAATTACGACGTCCGCCTATCTGGCATGGTTTGTAAGCCAAACTAGATTCACATACACAGACGACAGACACAACGTATTCCTAGGCTTACATGACGCAACAATCGAGATAAGGCTCCAATGCAGTTTGTGTACGTCCACTGCGTGAAGTCGTACATGCACAGGAGACATTTCAAGTGCACGGAGTTCATATGGGAAAATCAAAGGGATTATATGATTGTAACCAGGCTTCCAATCAATCACGAAGTTACATGATAATGAGAAATGGGGATTTGGTGTAAATGAATTTTTTTTTAAATAATAACATTTCGACAGACCGTATGTCGGAGTGATATGTGTAATAAAGCATGGAGTTGTTCAGTTGTTGGATGATACGTGGCATGACACTAAAACATGGACCCGGATTTTTTTTTATTTAAAAAATATAATTGTTTGAATGGGGTGAAATGGGGGGGTTGGGGGTGGGGGGTTGGGGTCAACTTATCTTTGCCAAGTGATATAGTGATCACTTTGCCCAAGGGAGTTAATCTTCTGATAGAGTTACTGGAACTGGGGCTCTGGCTCTAAGAATGGTCGTCTGTTGTCAGCGGTCAGCTGTCAGTGGTCAGGTATCCGTTCCCAGGGGTCAGTCGTCATTGGTTTTATTTATCAGCGGTCAGTGGTAAGCGATAGGGGGTCAGCGGTCAGAGGTAAGTGATGGGGGTCAGCTGTCAGTGGTAAGTGATTGGGGGTCAGCGGTCAGTGGTAAGTGATGGGGGTCTGCTGTCAGAGGTAAGTGATGAGGTCAGAGGTCAGTGGTAAGTGATGGGGGTCAGCGGTCATAGGTAAGTGGTGGGGATCAGCTGTCAGTGGTAAGTGATGGGGGTCAGCGGTCAGAGGTAAGTGATGGGGGTCAGCTGTCAGTTGTGAGTGATGGGGTCAGCTGTCAGTGATAAGTGATGGGGTCAGCGGTCAGAGGTAAGTGACGGGGGTAAGCCGTCAGAGGTAAGTGATGGGGGTCAGCGGTCAGTGGTAAGTGATGGGGGTCAGTGGTTAGAGGTAAAGAATGGGAGTTTATGAGCAGTTTTACCGGCGGGAGAGGTGAGCATCTGGGAAGTGCACGCGGAGCTCAGGTTGGGAATCACTGATTTTATATGAGGTTATATTTAGTTAACGTCTATGTAGATTCTCCCCCAACCCCCACCACACACACACACACAGACAACCTCAAGATAACCATCGCCCAATAGAGTATCCAGTTATGTGACAATCTGCTTGTAAGATCACGGTTGGCTGGTTGTCACCCCTGAGGCACGCGAATCGTCTGCACCTGAGCGGAAGCTCTCCGAATTTTTTACACGCTTTTATGTATCTCGCCATTTTGTCTGTCCGTCTGTCTGTTTGTCTGTAGTCAAATCTTGCGTCTTAATTTTGACCCACTACCTGGTGTCCAGTGGAGCTGAAGCTTTGTACACATGCCCACCCGATGACTTTGGCTAAAGGCTGCACCTATTGGTACACAGGTACCAGAATTGAGAGGTTGCGATTAAAAAACGATTTAAAATATTTTTGCTGGGTTTGTAAGACCAAATGAGGTATCAAATGAAAGATAATTGAATGAACTATACGTTTGTAAACTTAATTCTTCATTTTAACTAAAATAAACTACTACAAATGACATCCGAATAGCATTAATCAAAATGTACACGGACACGCAGCGCCCCCTTTCGGACCCGGGACACATTAAACTCAATGCTATTCCGATGTCATTTGAGGTAGTTTATTTTAGTTAAAATGAAGAATTAAGATTTCAAACGTATAGTACATTGAATTATCTTTCATTTGATACCTCATTTGGTCTTACAAACCCAACAAAAATATTTTAAATCGTTTTTTTCTAATCCCAAACTCTCAATTCTGGTAGCCGTGTATCAATAGCCACTTCGTTGGCTAAAACCTTTGTACACATGCCCACCCCATGACTTTGACTAAAAAGTAGAAAATTAAACAATATAATTCATTTTATTTTTAAAACTCGCACGTGTTCCCAGAAATGTACTGAAAAGTATAAAACTATAGACCCCCAAAGCTTCAGAATTGTTACAGACATATGACTTCAACGATGTTAGTGTAATATGACTTCAGAGTAGCTACAATCATATGACTTCTAAGTTTTTACAATCAAATGACTTCAGACTTGTTACAGTCACGTGACATTTAAAAAAAAAAGCTTGGGGTGCCCATGAGTGTGACTTTTCATTAGGCTATTAATCTCAATTTTGACCACCTTTCTGATCTCCAATGGGCCGAAAGCTTCGTGCTCAGTGACGCTTCTGTTGAATGTTTGTCAGATCTCCAATTGGCCGAGAGAGTCGTGCTCAGTGACGCTTCTGTTGATTGTTTGTCAGATCTCCAATTGGCCGAGAGATTCGTGCTCAGTGACGCTTCTGCTGATTGTTTGTCAGATCTCCAATTGAGTAGAATTGAAAAAAAAAAGCATATTGAATTCATGGGCGCCCCAAACTTTTTTTTTTCTTTTTTTTTTTTGGTCATACGCTGTAAGACAACCCAGAAGTTCTATGGTATGTGTAGTTTATACATTCAAGAACAGTTTTGCAATGATTTTTTCCTTTTAAAGTAAATTTTAAAAATTGTTTTTTTTTTTACAATTTGGCTTTAGAGCCTCGTTTAGTAAGAAGACAAAAATCCGTTCTGGACTTACACAGTCAAGCACTATTTATGTGGCCCGGGATCATAATAGTGCACAACTTGACCCCTGCCCTACTAGGGAAGATCTGGGAGGTATGTTTGGTAAGGGCTTACGCTTACTTTTTGTGAGGAAAGCGGAAAGAGTGCAAGTTAAGATCGGAGCCAAAAAAGCGACGTCATTTGACTTTAGCCATTCGGTCGTACAGCCATGCAGCCTTTGATTCTAACAGTCGTACAGCCATGCAGCCTTTGATTCTAACAGTCGTACAGCCATGCAGCCAGTCCTCAATAAGCATGTGCAACATTAATGAAAGACACCCCTAGACTGCGTCACCAAATACCATTTGTACCGACGGTATTCTTTCATACTGTGTATGTCAATACGGTGGGTCTCAGCCTTTCGGAGTTGGGTCCCCAGAAAATTAAAACTTTGACTTTGGTGAGTAACAACTCTTATTATTTTTATTCTGTTTCCGTGTACTACACTGTTTCTTTTTTTATGTTACTTCGGAGAATGCGTCCACGGAGACGGCGATAAGAGAACATTTTATATCACGTGATATTTTCTGCTAAAATAAGTATTTTTTTTTTTTTAATTAAAAAAAGTACCTTTATTGTTCTAATGGTTTTGTTCGCTGAAGAAGAGGAGGGTTTTGGTCGATATTTTCGTTGCAAAATATTGGAAATCGTGGTTTGACTTTCACACATACTAATAAAATCATTTTAAAAATTAAAATACACTTCTTTAAGGAAGCAGTTCGTTTGGGTTTGTTTTGTTTTTTTACAAAAATGTTTGTGTAAAATATAATTATATTAGATATAGCCAGCCAAACATTGGTGGCAGCAATGCGTGAACTTCCCATCTTCTAAAGTTACTTGACAAAACATGAACTCAAAGCTACACCCCTTCCCCCATGATACGTCACTGCACACTTTTTATTTCACGCCCTTGAACTATAATAAATATTCTGATGTCCCAACCACTTTTAAACCGATGTCCCAACCACTTTTAATCCGATGTCCCAACCACTTTTAAACCGAATATTTTTTTACACCATACTTAAATTGAGACGATTTCATTTTCCAAAAAGAAAATATTACGCACCAAACGCAGTTGCGTTGCATAAAAACATATATCATTTAGCGTAGTTATCGGGAATTATATTTTACGCGATATTGAACTTATTATTGAACCATATTTTCTTTCACACCACATTTAGTATTATTTGTAATATACTCTCAAAACCAAACTCGCTGATTAGAAAGCAGTCAATTATATAGGAAGCAGTCCATAAGGAAGCAGTCCACAAGTCATACCAGAAGCGTAGTATATATATAAGAGATCGTAACATTTGCTTTATTTTCGCAGGCAACGTCTCCGTGTGCAGTGAAACGTCGCTAGAATACGATAACTGAGTTACAATCTGATCACGTTGATTGAAAGCTGAGTCACGGTAATGCGGGGCAATGCAACTTTCCGTGACCTACACTGGTGCAACTTTTTAAAGATGTTTAATTTCTTTTTTATGAAATCTTTTAGATTAACTTCGATCTTTTGTGTGGCTGGCTGGCTAAAACTTCGGACGGCTCATTAAAAACTTCCCGTCTACCTATCGAGCTGAAACTTAGCACATAGACTCTTTGCCGATGACAACACATTCTAACACATTCAACACATTCTAACAAATTTTTAGCCCCCCCTAAAAACAAAAATTGTTTGTCCTTTTTTTTCAAGAGGAAGATGAAGAAAATATGATGACACTGATTTCACGAAATAAAATTCCCGATAACTGCGCTAAATGCGATGAAATAATTGGTGAAATAAATTTGCTGTGTAAAAAGTAAATACGGGCGGGAAATTAGAATATTAATATAAAGTAAAATATTTTTTTCAAAAATGCATATACAGGATTTATACAAAAAACTTTGTTTTTATGGTTTGTTTAATTTAAACTAATTTATATATATATATTTAAAAATCTCTGGTGGTTAAGGAGCTGGATTGGTTAAAGTTGATTTGTCCATGCGCGGCAGCGTAGATTCTAAATTAGCGTTATATCCGGGCTCGTTACCGCGGAGTTCCACCGTACCCACGACTACTGCATGTTTGCTGAACTGAGAAATTTAAATATCTTTGAAATAAATAATCTTCTTTATAATGTAAATGTAGTCGCAAGGTAACACAATCCAAAATTTAAAAAAAAAAAGGGGGGGGGGGAATACGCGGATACTATAGAGGTGAGAGATCCACAATAATGGAACTCCACGAGGATCACTGCCCGTTGGCCTCCACATTACCCTCGTTCCACCTGCCACCCCAGCCCCGACCCCTTGTAATGAATATAATCTGTCTCGTCTATTGATCAGTGAATGAATGTCTGATCATATATTTCATTGCATATTGCCGATTCATGCTATGGGCCTCGGGACCGAGCATTACTTATCTATACTGGCTGACGAAACATTGAACCGACCGTAGATCCATACAGTTTTACCCTCCCCCACCCCCCACCCATTTTTTCTCTCTGTGTGTGTGTGTGTGTGTGCAAAATTCGCTGGCTGTGCAGAATGATATCTTTTTTATTATATTTATTTAGCAACTTGTGGGGGCGGACCAGGGTCTGATTGAAAACCTATTGACAGAGTTTATGGTTCCAACGATCCGGTGTGTCCCGAGTGATTCCCAACGGAACTCGTAACTTAGCATCATATATTATTTTATTTTAAAATATTTTCTGCTTTGAAAATCCAATTTAACTTCAGCAGCTGCTCTATGTCTCTCTCTCTCTTTATTCTCAGAAAGTTTAGATTATGTTTCTTATCGGGAAAGTTTAGGGTCTTTTTCTCGTCGAGAAAGTTTAGGGTTATAGAAAGAAGGAAAATAAAAATAAATATTGGTATGAGAGAAAGTGTAGACGGAAAGCAATCCTCTACAATTCCATACAAGAATCGCTACCCTTCTTGAGCTCACTGCCTTGGTTTACTGGGTCCCTTTAAAACTATCATTATACATTGGGAAGCTCTTGAATTCATCCCCCTTTCATATCGGAGTTTTGGACTGCAATTATAGAGCTCTAACCCAGTGGTTCTCAACCTTCCTAATGCCGCGACCCATTAGTACAGTTCCTCGTGCTGTGGCGACCCAAAGCCACTACATTATCTTTGTTTCTGCTTCATAACTGTAGAGTATGTGTGTTGTCACATGGTCTTAGGCGACCCCTGGGAAAGGGGTTGCGACCCACAGGTTGAGAGCCGCTGCTCTAACCTAACGTATTCATTTTCTGACTGCATGTATTATTTTTTTAAAAGATAGAATGTAAACTCGCATGCCATATATTTATCCCATTTATCCACGAATACGGTATGCAGTGAACTAAGTTCAAAACAGACCTGGATAGAGTGGCTTGTTAGTAAGCAGTTGTGGAGAAAGTAGAACCAAGGCATACATTCTGGATTGTATTAATAAAAAAAAACCCGTAGATTTATTGATTTTTTGTTTATTTTTGGTGGGAAATATTTGGAGGAAAAAAAGGTGGGTGGGCGGCAGAAGAGAAAAACATACATGTCATTTTAAACCTAAAAATTTCTTATACAAATTAAATGTTATCGTTTGAGCGATTTTGTAAACATAATTAAAGCCGATGAACTTAAAGGATTTTATCATATACTTCCAGATATCGCTCATCTCGGGATCTCGGTGTCGTACATGTGATCTGCTTCCAGGTATCGCTCATCGCGGGATCTCGGTGTAGTACAACTGATCTACTTCCAGGTATCGCTCATCGCGGGATCTCGGTGTCGTGCATGTGATCTACTTCCAGGTATCGCTCATCGCGGGATCTCGGTGTCGTGCATGTGATCTACTTCCAGGTATCGCTCCTCTCGGGATCTCGGTGTCGTACATCTGATCTACTTCCAGGTATCGCTCATCTCGGGATCTCGGTGTCGTACAACTGTCCAGTTCTGAATATCGGTCTTGTCAAACCGAAATTCCATTACGAGAAAGAATCAAAAACGAAATTTCAGGAGATTTTTAAAAAATCGACAAAAGTTGTTGAATTTAAAATTAAATTGATTCTTGGGAGAATTTTTTTGAGAATTTTCTATATATATATGTACAATTGAGCTGCAAGGCATAGACCGAATTTCGGTTTCGGCGCTGAAAGTTGCCATGTGATCATTTTCTACGTTGTTTCGGTTTGGAATCAGACCTACGGTTTGAGAGCTCTTGTTCACACCAGTAAATTAGAATGGAAAAAAAAAGCTGTGGTCAAGTTATCACTTCAAGTTAGGCGCGCAATTTAATTCCTTCTTGAACTCAAATCCATTGACCTTTTCGAAAATCTTTTTTATCGTTTTTTTTTTTTTTTTGGTCGTTTGTAAACAACCCACCTTTTCTTGTGTGCAAATATTTGCAATAAGATAAGCTATCATTGCGTTGTATCACAATAAAGGAAAATGACGTCAAGTTTTCAAATCACAAACAAACCCAAAAAAAATGTGTTTTTGAAATAAATGTAGTTTAATACATGAAACGTGAAATAACATGAATACTGAAGATAACAACAGTGAGCTGATGTGCTGTGTCATAGGATGTGCTCCCAAGGACAATGAAGACAATACGAACGTGTTGTGGCATAGGATGTGCTCCCAAGGACAATGAAGACAATACGAACGTGTTGTGGCATAGGATGTGCTCCCAAGGACAATGAAGACAATACGAAAGTGTTGTGGCATAGGATGTGCTCCGAGGATAATGAAGACAATACGAATGTGTTGTGGCATAGGATGTGCTCCCAAGGACAATGCAGACAATACGAATGTGTTGTGGCATAGGATGTGCTCCCAAGGACAATGAAGACAATACGAACGTGTTGTGGCATAGGATGTGCTCCCAAGGACAATGAAGACAATACGAATGTGTTGTGGCATAGGATGTGCTCCCAAGGACAAAGAAGACAATACGAACGTGTTGTGGCCTAGGATGTGCTCCCAAGGACAATGAAGACAATACGAACGTGTTGTGGCATAGGATGTGCTCCCAAGGACAATGAAGACAATACGAACGTGTTGTGGCATAGGATGTGCTCCCAAGGACAATGAAGACAATACGAACGTGTTGTGGCATAGGATGTGCTCCCAAGGACAATGAAGACCATACGAACGTGTTGTGGCATAGGATGTGCTCCCAAGGACAATGAAGACAAGACGAACGTGTTGTGGCATAGGATGTGCTCCCAAGGACAATGAAGAAAATACGAACGTGTTGTGGAATACAATCGCAACTATGACACACGGTTTTTTGTTGTTTTTTTTTAAATTTTGTTTGGTGATACTTTCCATGAGGCTACACATTGTCTCCTCCCCATCCACATCCTCTCGTCCCCCAGCTTCTCCGAGAAACATATTCAACCCAGCTGTACACTATAATACAAGTGTTAAATACATGTACATCAATTAATGTTTTACTATTGTACACTATATTACAAGAGATAAATACATGTACATATGTGTGTACGGTCAAAACAATACGGAAAAAAAAATTTATATCATTTTTGCTCTATAGGGCATACCAGAAGGACCAATGTCCATTCAGTACCAGACTGTCTAAAGTCTACTCAGTACCAGAATGTCTACAGTCCATTCAGTACAAGATGGTTAAAGTACAAGATGGTTAAAAGTTCATCCAGTACCAGATGGTCTAAAGTCCATTCATTGCAAGATGGTCTAAATTCTATTCAGTACCATATGATCTAAAATCCAACCAATACAAAAAAGCGTCATACGCCCAAAACTGCTCTAAGTGTACAACTACAAACTATTATTAAAAAATATGTTACAAAATCGGATCAATCACGCTATTAAAACTGTGATCAGTTAACATTAAATAACTACTTTTTTTTTCAACAGCCAGGTCAGAAAATTCGCAAAAGTTGTAAAACATAGCAGATGTACAAATAAATGAAAACTTCTTTTAATCAAATTGTAACCTATTTGAACAGATCACACTACATCTGCATGACTGCATACAAATGGTTTTTAAAAAAATACTTTAAGAATCGCGCATTAATAAACAATTTGTGATCTGATAGTGGTGGTGGATCCGTTTGTGAAAACAAGTCCCTGTGCCATCCAAGGATGTATACAACAAATAATGTGATGGCATGCGTGGGTTTTAGCCCGGAGTACACACAATCAAATGAGTCGTTGAAGATGGTGAACGGGGTGATCCGGTTTAGCAAACCCCTTCCCCCAATCACAGGAGTCGAAGTGATTGTGTGAGGCGTGACGTCAGTAGCAGATGTCAAGTCAAAGACCAAAAGTTAAGTCAATGGCCAATGGTAATTCAATGGCCAAAAGTTAAGTCAATGGCCAAAAGTTAAGTCAATGGCCAAAAGTTAAGTCCATGTTTAAAAGTTAAGTCCATGGCCAAAAGTTAAGTCAATGGCCAAATGTTAAGTCAATGGCCAAAGTTAAGTCAATGGCCAAAAGTTAAGTCAAGGCCAAAAGTTAGGTCAATGGCCAAAAGTTAGGTCAATGGCCAAAAGTTAAGTCAATTGCCAAAAGTTAAGTCAATGGCCAAAAGTTAAGTCCATGGCCAAAAGTTAAGCACTTCACAATCAGCGGACGTGACTATCAGATGCGACTAAAGATTGGGTTCAAAGTAAACATTTGTTGACCAGCTAATCAGCAAACGGTGAAGGTTCCCGTTTGTGTGAAAAGTCCAAATTTCTCCCCGCCATGACCTGTTGGATCGGTGCAACAATTTGGTCAACTTTTTATGTTCATCAGTAACATGTTCAAACTAACTAATGAACCCAAGGAATTGTTCATTTTTTACTGGGCTTGTAACATCAGTCTGATCGACCAGTGACTTAATAGTGGGGAGTATTTGCTGCACATGTCTAAGTCAAGAGCGTCAATCTGATCGACCAGTGACTTAATAGTGGGGGGTATTTGCTGTCTAAGTCAAGAGCGTCAATCTGATCGACCAGTGACTTAATAGTGGGGGGTATTTGCTGTCTAAGTCAAGAGCGTCAATCTGATCGACCAGTGACTTAATAGTGGGGGGTATTTGCTGTCTAAGTCAAGAGCGTCAATCTGATCGACCAGTGACTTAATAGTGGGGGATATTTGCTGTCTAAGTCAAGAGCGTCAATCTGATCGACCAGTGACTTAATAGTGGGGGGTATTTGCTGTCTAAGTCAAGAGCGTCAATCTGATCGACCAGTGACTTAATAGTGGGGGGTATTTGCTGTCTAAGTCAAGAGCGTCAATCTGATCGACCAGTGACTTAATAGTGGGGGGTATTTGCTGTCTAAGTCAAGAGCGTCAATCTGATCGACCAGTGACTTAATAGTGGGGGGTATTTGCTGTCTAAGTCAAGTGCATTGCATCTACCAATGGATTTATGTATGCACTAACGATAACTGAGCCTGAACTGTTCTAGATTCAATATCTAACAAGTTGGTTTAATAAAAAATACCCCTCCCCCCAAAAAAACAAAAGAAAACAAAACAATGAGGATTATTAGAGCGATCAAAGATCACATATAGCCGTTTAAAGATTCGTTCCTGATTTGATCATACATTATAGTGTGAAATGAAAAGTTGGGCGATTGCAAGATGATGAAGACGAATGAATTGCGTGTGGTAATTTTAAAGCACATTTAATTTAACAGCGGGCAGTGAAGTGTTCCTGTTTCACCGACACGGCTGGAGTCAATGGGAACAAACAAACAACAAAAGACCAACTCATTTGAATTAGCCACTGATTTATATTAACGGTGTCTCATGAAACGTGTATAACCAATGGTCAGGCGGCGTCTTCCCCCCGTCGATGGTCGAGCAGCTCAGCGAAGGCTATCCTATAGGCGCCACCTGTCGCCAGATTGTGCGTGCATGGCGAACAACGACATTGGGCAAAGCGGTGTTACGTCATCACTCTCGTGCGACCTTGGCGCTCTGCTGCACGTGCTGGCTCACGTGTCAAGACAGCAGATACATTACTCTCAAACGCCTGCATGCTGTGCATTTAGCGACAGTCTTAAGACCAAAGGTCATTTGACGGAGACTTAGGTAGAACGAGACACCCTTTGGTCAACGATTTTACATCAAGATGGAAACAGCCGCTGTAATTTGGTTAAGGAGGAAAGACTTCAAAAAAAAAAATGCATTACTTATATATAAATAACTTTTTTTTTAAAATTCAAGTGGCTTTTAAAAACAGGATTTGTCTTAATTTTCGCCATTTGTTTTCCTCGATCCTTGAAGTCGGTTCTGCGTGTCTTATACAGACGTGTCTTATACTTATACAGACGTGTCTTATACTTATACAGACGTGTCTTATACTTATACAGACGTGTATTATACAGACGTGTCTTATACGGACGTGTCTTATACTTATACAGACGTGTCTTATACTTATACAGACGTGTCTTATACTTATACAGACGTGTCTTATACAGACGTGTCTTATACTTATACAGACGTGTCTTATACAGACGTGTCTTATACTTATACAGACGTGTCTTATACTTATACAGACGTGTCTTATACAGGCGTGTCTTATACTTATACAGACGTGTCTTATACAGACGTGTCTTATACTTATACAGACGTGTCTTATACAGACGTGTCTTATACAGACGTGTCTTATACTTATACAGACGTGTCTTATACAGACGTGTCTTATACTTATACAGACGTGTCTTATACAGACGTGTCTTATACTTATACAGACGTGTCTTAAACAGACGTGTCTTATACTTATACAGACGTGTCTTATACAGACGTGTCTTATACAGACGTGTCTTATACAGACGTGTCTTATACTTATACAGACGTGTATTATACTTATACAGACGTGTCTTATACAGACGTGTCTTATACTTATACAGACGTGTCTTATACAGACGTGTCTTATACTTATACAGACATGTCTTATACAGACGTGTCTTATACTTATACAGACATGTCTTATACAGACGTGTCTTATACTTATACAGACGTGTCATATACAGACGTGTCTTATACTTATACAGACGTGTCTTATACTTATACAGACGTGTCTTATACAGACGTGTCTTATACAGACGTGTCTTATACAGACGTGTCTTATACAGATGTGTCTTATACAGACGTGTCTTATACTTATACAGACGTGTCTTATACAGACGTGTCTCATACTTATACAGACGTGTCTTATACAGACGTGTCTTATACAGACGTGTCTTATACAGACGTGTCTTATACTTATACAGACGTGTCTTATACTTATACAGACGTGTCTTATACAGACGTGTCTTATACAGACGTGTCTTATACAGACGTGTCTTATACTTATACAGACGTGTCTTATACAGAAGTGTCTTATACAGACGTGTCTTATACAGACGTGTCTTATACAGACGTGTCTTATACTTATACAGACGTGTCTTATACAGACGTGTCTTATACAGACGTGTCTTATACAGACGTGTCTTATACAGACGTGTCTTATACAGACGTGTCTTATACTTATACAGACGTGTCTTATACAGACGTGTCTTATTCAGACGTGTCTTATACTTATACAGACGTGTCTTATACAGACGTGTCTTATACTTATACAGACGTGTCTTATACAGACGTGTCTTATTCAGACGTGTCTTATACAGACGTGTCTTATACAGACGTGTCTTATACAGACGTGTCTTATACTTATACAGACGTGTCTTATACAGACGTGTCTTATTCAGACGTGTCTTATACAGACGTGTCTTATAGAGACGTGTCTTATGCAAACGTTGATTTTATTTAAATTATTTTCCCTGCAAATATCTTTTTTAAAACTCAAACTATTTTCCGCTTGTCAACATATTGTTTGCTAAATCAAAATGTCATACAAAACTATCATGCATGTCAGTATAGCACATACATACATACTTACAAGCCCCTCTAAAAAATAAAAAAGGAAGAAGTCCCCGTGGTATAGTGTCAAGTGGATTCACAGAACATCACCACACAAAAGAACTTAAGTCAGGATATACACAAACCGATGAATTCTTTGCTCATCAATCACCCTCCCCCCCCCCCCCACCAACCCGCTTTTTTTCTTCACGGGCCACACATGGCGATATTTTGTTGTGTGGCTGGTCACTGAAACGTACCAGATGGTTTCCCAAGAAATACGATGAAATGTAAGCTTTTCTTAATTAATATTGAAAAATAAATTTGTACATTGAATATTGACTATCTGTGAAATTTTTGAGACCTCGGTTTAATCTGTCCTAGTACGCTCATCAAAAACATCAGAACTTTAACAACACAATATCTTATTCACTTGAACTAATATCTTATTCACCTGAACTAATATCTTATTCACCTGAACTAATATCTTATTCACCTGAACTAATATCCTATTCACCTGAACTAATATTTATCTTATTCACTAGAACTAATATCTTATTCACCTGAACCAATATCTTATTCGCCTGAGCTAATATCTTATTCACCTGAGCTAATATCTTATTCACCTAAGCTAATATCTTATTCACCTGAACCAATATCTTATTCACCTGAACTAATATTTATCTTATTCACTAGAACTAATATCTTATTCACCTGAACTAATATCTTATTCACCTGAACTAATATTTATCTTATTCACTAGAACTAATATCTTATTCACCTGAACCAATATCTTATTCACCTAAGCTAATATCTTATTCACCTGAAATAATATTTGGCTATAGTCTGAACGAAATTGAGATTCACCTTTTCTTCTTAACTGAACACTGAGTTTTTCTGTGTGATTTATTTGGCAACCAAAGCATTTTAACAAAATTTCCTAAATATAATTATTTAGGGGGGATAAGTCTTTTAAGGCATGTTTGATTTTGTTATAAAACGCGGGATTTCTCCATAGTAAAGTGATGATCAACTTTAGACCGGGTAGTAAAAGATGAAATGACCAACAAGGAATAGCAGTACAACAACGTTTGAAAATGTCCATACAAACAAAAATTAAAACCTGACTTGGTTTCAATTAAGAAAATCCCGTTATGTTGTCGAGCCAAAGAAATGGAAGACATAATTTCACAAGGCTTTCATGAGTTGGTACAATGTTGGTACAATTATTCACAAGGATTTCCATGAGTTGGTACGATGTTGGTACAATTATTCACCAAGGATTTCATGAGTTGGTACAATGTTGGTACAATTATTCACCAAGGATTTTCATGAGTTGGTACAATGTTGGTACAACTATTCACAAGGATTTCATGAGTTGGTACAATGTTGGTACAATTATTCACCAAGGATTTTCATGAGTTGGTACAATGTTGGTACAACTATTCACAAGGATTTCATGAGTTGGTACAATGTTGGTACAATTATTCACCAAGGATTTCATGAGTTGGTACAATTATCCACAAGGATTTCATAAGCTAGTACAACTATTCACAAAGCTTTACTGAATCGGTAAGGTGGCAAACGTTGATATTTACAGGCTCCTCTACAAATTGCAATGGATATCATGGGGGTCCGCTAATCAACAGCCCAGGATTTGTCTAGAAAATGTGAAAGAATCTTTTTTTTTTAATAAAGCACGTCATCTCTCGTGTCCCTTTGTTCTAGTAATCTAAGTCAGTGGTCGGCAAAAAACAGCAACAGGGCGATTTTTAAAAAATGTTGAAAGCCAAATTTCTTTTCAAGAACCTGTCAAGAGCGATTTGTGGCCAACTGGACAAGCCGCACTCAGGTCACTGAAGGTCACGGAAGAGCCGCGATTTGCCGACCACTAACCTAAGTATTCTTTTAAGAGTTGAAAATAGGGACCCTGGGTTGGGGGGGGGGATGAATCCTGCAAAGACTGGAAACATTTTTAAATTTTTAATCTTTTTTTTTTTTCATTAAAAACAGTGTATATGTACTTAAAGCAATTTTTCCATCAAAATTTCAATGCGTTTTCTTGTACATTTAACAACGCCATAGGTGAAAAGATATTTTGTACAGCCGTTGATTTTCTGACGATGTTTAGAAGACCTGGAAGAACAGTTGGGGATAAGACCCGTTATTACGTCAACAGTAAGCCATATGTTCACGTGCAATGGCCATCATTACATGGCTTTAAACCATCACAATACGGCTAATTCACCACTAACTTGAACGAACACTGGTAGTAAAAATCACTATTGCTCAATGGCATCCCATTATCACGCAACGGGTCGCCTTAAAGATAGACGTTGGGAAGATTAGCTTGTCAGAAGTAGGTCCTACTTGACCCGGACGTCTTGGTGACTGGCCTGCGTCCATCCCTGTGGCGCTACAGCCCATGTATAGCTATGGCCTGCCTCGCCACTGGTGAATGGCCTAGGAACAGGAGAGAGACAATTTCCAGCCCCGAGAAGACCCAGCTTGTCTAATATATGAGAACCTTTAAACCCCCACAAATGAATATGTTGGTTTCAATGACTTGCTTGAACATACAGTATCCTATCTCAAACATTGGTTGCAGGTAAATAACATTTAGTTCATTTTGCTGGCTATTTGCCGAAGCAGTTGCTATAGACAGCCAATGATTTGTTATTACGGGTTGAAAATAAATGATATTCTAAATTTGAGAATACACCCAAGTCCAGCACAGTGGTGGACCAAGATATTTTGGATTCATCAGTTAACAAATTTGTTACACATGATAAAGCATATTTATCTTTATACTTTGTTGCCGTCTGGGGTCCCATTGGGGCTTTAACCTGTATACAGCACACGTCACTTAACAAAGTGTGTCACTTAAGTTGACTTAACAAAGTTCATCCCAGACCAAGTTTCCTTTGAAATAATAAGAAATGTCCTATTAAAAAAAAATCAAATTCATGCTTTGCGTAAAAATAAAAGTCCAGAAGTTTCATTGTAGATGGATCGTTTTAAATTGACCTCATTCAAAAGAATCCCATCATAGGCGGCGCCAAAGTTTTTGTTTTTTTTTAATCAACAAAGTGAACAGTATTTAGTTGTTGAGTGGCAATCCAGGCACGACCTAGAAAGGTTTGCTGTAATTGACACTGAGTCCAAGTCGAAGAGTCCAGTCCAAGTGTCTTGGTCCAAGTGTCCAGTCAAAGTGTCCGGGTCCAAGTTTCCATGCATAAGTTAACATGTCTAAGTGTCCATATCTAAGTTTCCATGTTTTCTTCATTAAAATACGTCTTTAAAAAACAACAATTTCTAAAGTCCGAACCAAAATGAGTTGCTAAAGATTTTTATTTTTTTTTATGACTAGAAATTGTTTTTGGCTGGAAGATTTTATGTTTGTTGTTAAATATCATACATGGAAGGGGGTGGCGGCCCATGCCATCCATGCATTGACACACTTGGAGGGGTGGGGTCCACGTTCCCATGCACTGGCACAATGGGAGGGGTCGGGGCCCATATCCCCCGTACATTAACACGCGTGCAGCCCATTTTTATTGAAAAATCTAAAACAATCAAATTATGTCATAAAAATAACGGTGTACTCATTAAATCAACGTGCGTCCAGGTACAATAATGGACATACCTTACATAAAAACGTGTAACAAACTCGATCTGATAAACCCCAACAGATATCTAAGTCAAACAGGAGGCCAGCTTGTCCAATCATGGCCACTCTGTTTTATTCCCTGCTTATTGATTTTCCAGAGATACATTCCAAGATTACAAGTTATAGATCTTTATGGCAGTGGAGGAACCCGGCAAATTTCTAGTAGCTAACCTGTTTTGCTTAGGACATTTGGTGACCAATCTGCTTCTAACATTTGACCTGTCCTCGTGATAGCGTTAACATTGTCTTCGGAATAAATACAATAAATAGACACAGCAAGGCTCAACCATCGTCTACGTTATGATATGTTTACAGTCGCCACATTAGCAAATCACATCTAGCAACAAAAAAAAAAAAAACATTTTAAGAACAAATATATATTGATATTTTGTTTTGTAGATTATTATTTTTTTTAAAAAAATAGATCAGCTCATTCTAGAATCTATATTTCATTCTGTGATATCTAAGTAAACGTGTGTGTGTATATCTGTGAAGGCGTGTATGGTGGGTAACATTGTCATATGCGTGTATGATGGGTAACATGGACGTGTATGGTGGGTAACATTTAAAGGAGGAAAGAAAAAAAGAACTATTTGAAAGAAAATATTTTAAAATTTTTATGAGTTTGTATTTATGGTCACTTCTTATCAATATTTTTATATATATTAAATACAAACTTTAAGAAAGAAGGGGAAAAAAAGTGTTTTAAAAATTCAATTTCTTGCTTGCATTTATATATAGATATGTATATATAGGAACCTATACTTGACTAAAAATATTCAAACTAAATATATATCTTACAAGTGTTCACACCAATGGTTCAATTGAAAATAGTATAATTAATGTCTACACAATTGATTTAAGTTGAAGAAATCCTAACCTCTATACACATTGGTAGGTTTGCAAAAATATCTTCTACAGCCAACATTTCAAACAGGAGAGTGGCAAACACTACCGCATCAGTGGCGCTGGTACATTCGTGAGTAGCCATACGATATTCATAGGTAGCCTCAATATATTCATGGCTAGCCATAATTACAGCGTCAGGCATGTAGCTTCGGTGTAAGTTGACAGTGTCTCTTGCAAGCTTATAATCTCCATCCAACTTGTTCCGCTGTCAGCTCTTATATACTTGTTCATGAACAAACAAAATGAACTAAATCAGACCTACATTCTAGTGCCCCCGTAGTGGTTCTATAGGTCAAGGACGAATGTTGTCTTAAGCGAGAGGCAAGCGGTAGTGCGATGCCATGTCTCCTAACCACACCCACGAAGGACAGGAATACTGCAGTGGTCGCCACAGCTAGAAGGAGGAGCTTGTTAGTTTGCAGGATAGCAACATATCTCTTCTTTTTTTTTTTTTTTTTTTTTGGTGTGGTCACTTATGAGACAAACAACACGCCCCCCTGCTGAACGCATTTGAGATATCCACCAAAGTGCTCTCTTTCTTCGACCCCCGACCGCGGGCACACAGTTTGATCCGGCTCACGTGTTATCACCAAAATCTATGTTCCGGTCTGTTTGAGCCAAAGACCTCGTCCTATAAACTCTCTCGCGCGCTGCATAGAAATGTACACGACCAGGTTGATAACGGCCAGCACTAGGTTTTGGGTAACACGGGCCTGCGTGGGGAGAGAGAGCCACTAGGAAACACACTCATGTATGGACAGGGGCCCAAAAGCGTTGGTTTCTTGAAAAGCACCATGTTCCCGAGTTACATCACAAGGCATGGGTGAAATAGCGTGGATGTTACTTTGATGAAGGACAACACTATAAATAACCTCCAGATTTCTCCAGGACAAGCATTTCAATGACATTTATTTTTCTTTCAACCAGGTAGAGAAGTGGTTACAGTTTTGCTTGTTTATACAGATGAGGTAATTTGTTCAAGGTAGGTAATCCTGACAGTTTACTGACCTAGAGTTCACGATCCTAGCCTTAGCCCGGGGTCGATGAACTAGATGTGTGAGAGTTTGTTAAAGTTCCTTTGAAACGAAAGGAGTTCATTTCTGCAGATCTCCGTGCTCTCCGTCCTCTTGTGTTAGAACTTCGTCTACTCCCGTGATGCCTCCGTCTGTGACGCGGGCTTGGCCTAATTAATGTGTCTATTTCGTCGGCAAGGGCTTTGGACAGAGGACCCACAGGGGTCCCCGTCAGTTTCAAGTCTTTGGATGAACCTCGCGTGAGCTCATTTTTAAATATTTTTTCCAGCAATCGCTTGATTTTGATTGGTCTGTTAGCGGTCCTTGTGCGGTTGGTTCGGGACTTCGGTTTCCCGCTCGCCGGTTGGCTGCTCTTCCGCCGTTTCTGCTTTGCGAGATTCTGCATCCGCTTCGCGATGCCCTGATAGCCCGGCAAGAGTCGCTTGGCGACCTCTTTGATCAGGTCTTCTTTTGGGGTGAGTTTCTGCTTCCTGACCCACGAGCGCACTTTGGCGATCAAGCATTTCCGCTTCGCCCTCCTGGTATAGTTCAACATATTCTTCAAGATATCACACACGCATTTATCACCGCGCTCTTTGGGACAATACTTCGCTGTGCAGTTGTTGATGTATGCGTCTTTTTTCTTCTCCATACGATTCAGATTCCAGCACCAGCGCGCTTTCAGCATCTTGCGAGTCTTTAAAGCTTTGCGCCTGGCTTCCTTTCTCAGCCTTTCGGCTTCTTCTTCTTCTTCTTTTTTTCTTTTGGAAAGGCACATCGTTGGAGTCTCCAGGTGCATTTCCGATTTATGGTCGTAGTTGAATCTGACCGAGTCCGCTTTGGTGTCGTTGCTCGTCTCGGCGTCACAGTCTATTCCCAGGTAGCGCTTTGAGAGGTGTTTGTAGTGGACAAACTCGTAGATCTGAGAAGCGGAGCCCTCAGAGTCGAGGGTGGACTCATGCAGGTAGCATTCGGGGCTGATGTCTTTCTGTGTAGCAGAGAGGGGGAAAATGTGGATGAGTAGCAGAATTTTTTTTTAGAATAATGGTTGTATAATTGACATATGTAAATAAAGAAAAAAGCACACGTGGGAGCTGAGTATTATGTGTTGACCAAATATTGATGAGCTACTCCCAAGGGAAACGACTTCCGCACAATCAGAGGTACTACCCCAAGGACAGCCACCCAATCAGAGGTACTACCCCTAGGACTTCCACCATCTCAGAGGTACTACCCCCTAGGACTGCCCCCCAATCAGAGGTACTACTCCTAGGACTGACCCAATCAGAGGTACTACCCCTAGGACTGCCACCCAATCGGAGGTACTACCCCTAGGACTGCCACCCAATCAGAGGTACTACGCCTAGGACTGCCACCCAATCAGAGGTACTACCCATAGGACTGCCACCCAATCAGAAGTACTACCCCTAGGACTGCCACCCAATCGGAGGTACTACCCCTAGGACTGCCACCCAATCAGAGGTACTACCCCTAGGGCTGCCACCCAATCAGAGGTACTACCCCTAGGACTGCCACCCAATCAGAGGTACTACCCCTAGGACTGCCACCCAATCAGAGGTACTACCCCTAGGACTGCCACCCAATCAGAGGTACTACCCCTAGGACTGCCACCCAATCAGAGGTACTACCCCTAGGACTGCCACCCAATCAGAGGTACTACCCCTAGGGCTGCCACCCAATCAGAGTTACTACCCATAGGATTGCCACCCATTTTCCCTATGCAGCTTTTCTAATTACAACATGTCTCTGAGTTTATGTTACTCGCTTACTTCTTTCCTATAATCCTCTTAACTGTCCCAGTTCTATTACGTGTACATGTGTGTCTGACCACCGGACTTTTCCTACAACGGATTGCCCAGCACGCGGCACATTAGAACGTTTATAAGGTACTCACCGTCAGATAAAGCGTCCCGTTGTGGTTCAAACACAGATACTGGTGACTGTAGTAGCTACTAATCACAACATACATCTCATGGGAGAAGAACCGCAACCGTCCTGGGGGTAAATTACAAAAGAAAATATGTTTATACTTTCATAGAATTGTGGTCAAGTCAAAACAACAAAATATTTATAATGAAGTGTAAAAGATTTAAAAAAAAAAAAAAAAAAAGAAGAATCGTTGACTGCCGACAGTATGGTTCTTTTCATTCATCGCAGTAGCTTAGACTGTGTGACTTCATGGGCTATCCTTGATTTCGCCGCCCGTAGACATTCATTCTTAGTATGCAGAGTGTACCAAAAATGCCCCCCCCCCCCCCGAAAAAAGTTTTTTTTAAAAAGGGCCACTCGGGGCGGACCCACCCAACCCCTGTGCCCCCACGCCACACCCCTGTGCCCCCACCCCCTGTGCCCCCACATCCTACGTCAAATCTTCACGTAATATATGAGGGGGGTAACAAGCCCAATCAGGACCAATGGTATGAAAGACCTGCAGAACATGGTATGAAAAGACATACAAAATATGACCGATGGTATGAAAAGACATGCAAAATATGACCGATGGTATGAAAAGACATGCACAATATGACCGATGGTATGAAAAGCATGCAAAATATGACCGATGTTATAAAAAGACATACACAATATGACCGATGGTATGAAAAGACATGCACAATATGACCGATGGTATGGAAAGACATGCACAATACGACCGATGGTATGAAAAGCCCTGCACAATATGACCGATGGTATGGATCGACATGCACAATACGACCGATGGTATGAAAAGCCCTGCACAATATGACCGATGGTATGGATCGACATGCACAATACGACCGATGGTATGAAAAGCCCTGCACAATATGACCGATGGTATGAAAAGAACTAAATTTCCGTACTCGTCCGGCTCAGCATCCCAGCATCCACAATTCTATATTTAGTAAGATGGTGGTTTATGTTGATCGGCTGTCGATACATATCTTTAATGTATGTCATCAAGGGCAGTAAGGCTCTCGTTAATATCTTAAACCCACATCAGTTGTGACCGCCGATGTTCGCCCTACTATTACATACATGATGTATCCCGAATACTTGGTTGTCCCTACTATGACTAACATGCTGTATCCCGAACACTTGGTTGTCCCTACTATGACTAACACGCTGTATCCCGAACACTTGGTTGTCCCTACTATGACTAACATGCTGTATCCCGAACACTTGGTTGTCCCTACTATGACTAACACGCTGTATCCCGAACACTTGGTTGTCCCTATTCATTGAATGATCTAAACACCACACCCCTCCGCATCCAATATATATATATATATATATATATATATATATATATTTATGTTTGGTCATTGCTATATTATAAGAGATGGATGACATTTTGGGAACATCTATGTCTAGTATTTTATTTCCCAAGTCACAAGGAAGAGCCCTTAAAGATACTTGGCTCAGCTACGAGCGAAGAACGAATTACCTAAATTAAAAATAAAAAATCATGTTCAGCGTGTTTAACATTGCGTTAAAAATGTGTTTATTTAACAACATTCTAAGCATGGCAATTTTTTTTTAAAAATGAAGACCCAAAAAAGCACAGCTTCCTAGTTTAACGACAACGGAGAGATGTTTGTTTATCTCAAAGTTTTTCTATTGTTGTTTTTTTTAAAAAACGTTTGTGGGGGGGGGGGGCGAGGGAGTCAAGAAGGAAAGAGTATCAGCTCTAGAGACGTTACGTGTACCGTGTACACAACATCCGGTGACGTAATACGCACGGACTGTCACGTACCGACGTGAAGCTTTAGGCCTGTGAGCTAATGGCCACTGGTCAAACACTGTGACTCATGCGGCACACACAACCCGGGCAGATGGGTTCGGGGCGGGTTGACACGTCCGCGTCGCTTGTCCCCCCAGCACTCGGTCGCCACAAAGAGCAACCCTGGGACGCGAGGGGTGATTTCCCACACTGTGAGGGCTCTACGTCATTATGTGTGGGTGCTACACTACAACGTAAGGATGCTATCCCAGACTTTAAGAAGAACGCAAACTTCTACGACAGAGGCCGCCATCCCCAAAACTTTTAGGGCGCTACCCCGACGCTCTGACGGCGCTGCCGACGAGGGGCGGTGGCGCTACCACACACGGTCATGGGGTGGGGGGCGCTCCCCCGCAGCCTTCTACGCAACATGCCCGTACATGATATCCCAACTTTAGTTTTTATCTTATCTGACCCTGCACTCGGGCCAGGGCGGTCCACAATAGAACGCTAGAAGAGCTGATCTCCTCGGCTAGCCTTTCCCTTTCATACCCCCCTCCATCCCGTTATCTCTGACCGCCTTCTTCCCATCGTCGACCCGACGGCTTGTCCACACTCGTGTTGACTTGTGCAGTGTCATCAATTATAAGAAACACACGGCTGTATATGTGTTGCAATTATATATATATATATATGATGTGTACGTGAGTGTTAGTGCATGCGTGCTAGTGTGTGTGTGCATATGTTAGTGTGTGTGTGTGATGCGAGTTCGGGCAGATATAACAGTCAACAATTACTTATAGCAATGGTACGCGTTCATTGCAAGAAAGGAAAGAACGGTCGAAATATTTTTTGTTTATTTGAAGCTTGTTATTAACATTTTGAAACTGCTTAAAATTTGTCGCGACCACCTCCAAAGATTGTATAACAAGAATTTACTTGAAAACATCCCAGGTCCCCGCTTCAGCGTCACCATGGAGACAGTCCTCCCACGTACGGTCACCATGGAGAGAGTCCTCCCACTTACGGTCACCATGGAGACAGTCCTCCCACGTACGGTCACCATGGAGACAGTCCTCCCGCGAACGGTCACCATGGAGACTGTCCTCCCACGTACGGTCACCATGGAGACAGTCCTCCTGCGTACGGTCACCATGGAGACAGTCCTCCCGCGTACAGTCACCATGGAGACAGTCCTCCCACGTACGGTCACCATGGAGACAGTCCTCCCGCGTACGGTCACCATGGAGACAGTCCTCCCACGTACGGTCACCATGGAGACAGTCCTCCCGAGTACGGTCACCATGGAGACAGTCCTCCCGCGTACGGTCACCATGGAGACAGTCCTCCCGCGTATGGTCACCATGGAGACAGTCCTCCCGCGTACGGTCACCTGGAGACAGTCCTCCCGCGTACGGTCACCACCGAGACAGTCCTCCCGCGTACGGTCACCATGGAGACAGTCCTCCCGCGTACGGTCACAATGGAGACAGTGATCGAGCATCTGTTCAATGCAGTCCTTGATTTTGCCGTCCTTCGATTATTACAAATAGGAAACAATCGGAACACGCACCAAACAAGAGCCGTACAATTTTTTTTTAAGTTAATGCAATTTAGCAAAAATGCCCCCCCCCCTTTTTTTCCTTAAAAAGTGCGCCCAACGGACCGCATCTTCCGCCCAACGGCGGACCGCCCATTCGTCCCATGCTGGCAGCCCTGTTAATATGTCATGATAAATAACACTTGTTTATTATTAAATTTCCCCGAAAGCGGATCTTATGAACATTAGATTAGGGACATAGTCAGCTGTGACCAGGTCATTTGTGAAGACAAACTTAAAACAAACCCACACAGGGTATACCCCCCTCCCCCACCCCCAGGCCAGCCTCCGTGGACTAATAATAACAGTAAAAGGTAAATTCAAATAAAAGTTCACTTTAACACCCTCCGACGAAATCCAAAAAGATTAAACGCTTTACCGTCATCTGATCACGTGGGATCAAAGCGTTGCCCTTTGAACTCCGTCCGCAGTAATCCAGGGGCGTCGGGGGGGGTAAGGAAAAAAAAGTGGGGAATTCCTAATAAATCACTTGTCAGACTATGATAAAAATCAAGGGTGGGCGCTTGCCGCAGTCAATGACTTTCCTCTACTTTTAATGATAGTGGCACCACTTCCCCCTCCTCCGACCACCTCCCCTCACCCACATTCCGTAGGCCCTACATCAGTTTTCAACTTTACCGTAGACATCCAACAACGAACCAACAGCACCCCCCCCCCCCACTTTTTTTGTTCTTCTTCAGCTCAACAGATGGGCGCGATGGTCAGTGAATAAATCTCCCAGGCCATTTAACAATATTTTTCAATCCTCATGTTCAACTTCTTGACCCTAGTCCGCTTTCTTGAATTACGGGTTTAATAGGTGTAATCTGCGCTTGACCACTGGTCAGTTCCCAGAGAATGCGTTACGTGGACGACCCGACCCGAAATGGGACGGTGTGCGAGGGGGGGACGATGTGAAACGGTGTCTCGTATCAAACAGATGCTAATCTCGTCCCTATCACATAGCATCTTGACCACTGGTCAAGGTCAGCTGCTGTACAATGTCATGGGCTTATTATGCAACTGATGGATATTAATACTCTCTCGTGCAATGGTGGTTGAGGGGTGTGGTTGCGGTGGTCATTAAGTGTACAACTGTACGAAGTAATGATGTATACATTTATTGCACACTAATTTATTCAAATGTAAGAACAAAATGTGTGGGGGGGGGGGACCTGGAATGGTATAACCTCCATTAACCCCCACAAGCCTCTCAAAATCACCAGAGGAAAAAAAAACCCACAAAACAATGTGTGCCGAGTCAAGTCCAGTGAATTCATGTTTACACGGAGGGGGTGGGGGTGGGGTGGGGCGGATGACGACGACTGCTTAAGAAAACAGTGCTACTGGTCGTGAGAAAATAAGGTCGGCGTCTAATAGAGCGGAATGCTCGACTCGTTCAGCCTCGCTTTGACGGACGGGGGCTTTAACTACGGCGATACGGCCGGACACGGCTCTAAGTACGGCGGACGGAGCTGACTTACAGCGGGGCGGTAAACAACAAAAGGAACGGGACAAAATGCCAAGAAGCCAAAGACAAACCTTAGCACTTAGAGGTGTGGGTGGTGGGTGGTGGAATCACGAAATTTACATGCGTTTTGTTGTTGTTTCTTTTCGAATTAAGGTGATTCATAATTCCATAACATGTAGGAGTGTTGTTTTTTTTTTTTGGGGGGGGGGGGGGTGGATGTAGCCTCCTGTACATTGCGTAGATGGAATTGCATGCTCGGGATATGGTGCCGTCAGACGCATATCCCTCGTGGGATTCCTTAACTGTTAAACAAATGAGTACACCACCAGCCCCGTTCGATGTGTCAAGAGGAAATCTTGGCACCAATCTGCCTTGGACGCCCCGCCCTGGCACTCGGACTTGTTCCTCCACCAGGCATATCGCGAGGGTGTCACTGCCGCGGTCAAATTGTTTCTCTCGTCCACTCTGCTCGGGCGCTTTGTTCCCAACAAGACGTTCCACTGATAAGTCGTTGCTCCATTGTAGCGGAGGTTTGCCAAGAGGTTCCGACAAACAACGAGAGACTTAGTTTAGCATACGCGACATAGTCGACCCCCAATCTTACCCCACCCCCCACCCCCTTTTTTTTTTCAAAGCAGATCCCACACCTTAAAACGACAGCGTGTAACCGACGCAGACACTTTAACCCCCCCCCCCCGGGATCACTTATTTGTGGGGGGAGGGGGGAATGCGTTTGGGGGACTTTTAAAAAAAAAGGTTAAGACAGAGAGAAAACATTGTCATTGCTGCCTGGGGTCCGACAGCCGGTGATTGCAGAAACAAGCAAGAACCAGGCGGTGTTTGTTCTGCTAGGGTCAGGGCCTTCGGCATCTCACCCCCCCCCCCCCCCAGCGCAGGTCAATACCTTCGGATCTGACGGGCGACCCCGCTTTTCAAGCCAACATGTATGCATAACGGAAGACAAGGGATTGATAACTTCTTGGCTTCTTGCTCGTTGTGGGCCGTGCTTTGGGGAGGGAAAAATCCTTACATCAACAGAGCAAAGTTCTAACAAAATGCGAGGCCCCCGCAGTGTTTTGTGGGAAGATTAAACTAAACGTCGCGAGGATTAGGGGTACGAAGACGGTTCAGCAGTTTTGCACGACCATGATACGATTTGAAATGAACGGACATGAGAGAGAAGAGGCAATAAGAGCTATGCGGCAATCAGGGCCGACCCTAACAATTGCGGGGCCCTATGCGAAACGGATTGCGCGGGGGCCCAGTCTGGACTGAGGACAAGGATAATAAGCGAAAAATTAAGATTTTGTATTAGAAAATAAATTCGGGGCGGGGCCTATGAAAGTGCTGGGCCCATTGCGGCCGCATAGGTTGCAGTGGCCTAAGACCGGCCCTGGTGGCAATGATATACGCACAGTATACATATGCATTTAATTCAACGTCCGCTTCACACAAAGTTTTTCTAAAAAATCCTTTATAAAATGTACTACAGATGAATGTGGGGGGGGGGGGGGGGGGGTGTTGTGAAAACTTGACAAAATATGCGTACTAGTAACGCACTTTAAAAGATAAGAATCCCAATTTGTAGTTCCCTTTCTCCCTAAGACTCGCAACCGCACATTTTTTTCCACGTCCTGATTATTATAATGACTCAACCGCTTCTCCATCACAGATTGATGCACCGATAATTTCAATAAAAGAAAAGAAAATTTTACGCACCAAACGCACTTGCGATATATTTTTTTAAAATAATCTCATTTAGCGCAGTCATTGGCAATTTTATATCGTGAAATAAGTGTCTTATATTTCCTTTCATCTTCTCCTTGAAAAACAGGAAAAGCTGATTTTTTTTTGGGGGGGGGGGGGGGTTGGGGATGGGGGTAGTGCTGAAAATTTGAAGGAATGTGTTGTTGAATGTTATCGGCAACCAGTCTATGTGCCAAAATTCTGCGCGATAGATTGACGGGAATCCGATCAATTATTCGTCCGAAGATTTTGTCAGCCACGACAAAAACGAAGCTAATATTAAATGATTTTTAAAAAAATATATATATCTTAATCTAATAGCAGTTGTTGAAATGTATTAATTATTAATATATTCAGTTTAAATACTGAAATTATCCGACATCAAATACCCATTATGTGTTCGTGTTTGATAAACCTAGCCCCCCCCCCCCCCCCCCCCCCCCCCGATTCGTCCAAAATGTAAGTTCGGTAAGCCATGTTTTATGATCGGGGCAGACGATATTCCAGTTATTATATTCAATGGTGTTTTATGGCAGCAATACTTGAACACCGAGGTACGAACACCTTTCCAGCGGGTACAAGTGGCTGGAAGACTTGTCGATCGACGCACTTCAGCTGCTGTGAACTCCTAGACCGTGTGTCTGCGAGTGTCTTGTTTGATCAACACGTTTCACCTCATCGGACGCTAGTGCGAAATGGAATCGAATGTTAACACGATCGGGGGGGTGGGGTGGGGGTCTGGGGGTATGGGGGGTGGGGGTAGAAAAGAAACTCTATGGGATTTGGAAAGGGATAATCGTTGAAGAAAATTTTTAAGAATATTGTGTTTCGCTTACCCTTATATAACCGAAGATCTCAAATGATCACTCAAACACCATCGTCGTACCCTCTAAACGTCTGACGTTTCAAATGTAACTCAATAAGTGTACATATTTTCTTAGTCTTTTTTAATAAATCTGTGATCAAACTTTTCACGGAACTAACACACAAGGATTGAACATTACTGAGTAAAATCAAAACAATTCAATTATTAATATTAACTTATCTTGACTACCTAATCTTGCTTTGTGCATCACAAAATGTTTTTAAAAAATATGTACACATTACTCTTTCCCCCCTCCCGGCCCCAACTTAATATCAGCGAAGTTTGCGCCTTGTATGGATTCATCGCGCATCAATCAACTCCCTTTTGAATGATTGACGGGTATTTCATTCATTTACGCACAGCCGTAGGTACGCATGACGTCATGTCGCCGACGTGACACGATGAAGTCCCCGGTGGGTTGTCATTTAAATCAAAGATATTATTATTGAGATAACTTGTTTTCTTTGTATGTAGGTAAACAGTTTGTCGCCGTGAATTCCATCAGATAGATCACAGTCATGTTCGACTGCAACGGCGTATTGACTTCCGGGAGGTGGAGGGAGGGGGGCCTTAGAAGGTATGGTGTTATCGACCTCTTCGTTGTCCGTCTGCAAACATCGCACGGCCACTTAGAAAGAACTCGGCCGAGTGCGCGTAAGGTCATCCAACATATCGGTGCTCCATGGTTAGTTTTTGGGTGAAGAGCATGCGTTCCTCCCCCCTCTTGATTTCGATAGAGTTGGTACTTGCCACCAATAGAGTTGGTACTTGCCACCGATAGAGTTGGTACTTGCCACCGACAGAGTTGGTACTTGCCACCGATAGCGTTGGTACTCGCCACCGATAGAGTTGGTACTTGCCACCGATAGAGTTGGTACTTGCGACCGACAGAGTTGGTACTCGCCACCGATAGAGTTGGTACTTGCCACCGATAGAGTTGGTACTTGCCACCGACAGAGTTGGTACTTGCCACCGATAGAGTCGGTACTTGCCACCGATAGAGTCGGTACTTGCCACCGATAGAGTCGGTACTTGCCACCGATAGAGTCCGTGCTTGCCACCTATAGAGTCCGTGCTTGCCACCGATAGAGTCAGTACTTCCCACCGATAGAATCAGCACTTGCCACCTATAGAGTAGGTCACTTGCCACAGATAGCTACATAAAAATGTCATCCCAAATGGGTGACATTTTTGTGTCAAGTTTGCAATTTTTATTTTCACTGGAGGATGGTCTCGGGTATTTTGTTTGTTAGTTTGTTTATTTGTATTTTTTTTAGGTTGGGTTTGGGGGGGGGGGGGGTGAAGGATATCGGTACTGATGTGAATAACTGAAGCTTATGAATGGGAGGTAATCTGCTTGCCACCTACATTTCAAAGTCGTAGGGGATACATTTAAACATATATTTCATTTTTTTAAAAAAACGAAAAACCCTTATGTACATACCAGTAACAAAGAAAGTGGGGAAAAGTACCCTTACTGTACCAAAAGTTACTAAACTACCTACCCTATTAGCCAAGGGTTAAAATCTAGCGTGTATAACCCGAGGCCAAATAGCTGTTGGAGCCAAGTGCCCCGTATATGAAAAGGCTCAATAGATCCGGTGGATCCAATGTCTATATGTAGTTGGTAGTTGACAAGCCAGCGTTTAAGAAATGTATACACAACCTCCGGGATTCAGAGAATGAAGGGAGTAATCTCTAGCAGCAATGGAAGATTTTGGTAACACCTTATTCAAAACACAAAGAGGAAAAACAAAAACAAAAACAACAATAGCAACAAAAAAACTTCCTTTAAAGTTCCATTTCTTGTTCGAAATAATAATGTGTGAATTAGATTGAAGTGGAACACTGAGCCATTGTCATTTTTTTAAAAACAACTAGGTGCTTCTTTGCTACCTGCTTGCCCTCGAAAAAAAGTGTGTGTGTGCGCGTCTGGGGTGTTTGATGAGGGTGTTTGGGGGGTGTTTGAGAGTGTTTGAGGGTGTTCGAAAGTGTTTGGGGGTGTTTGAGGGTGTTCGAAGGTGTTTGGAGGTTGATGATTTGGCCTTAAAATAGTAAGCTGATCTAGCGGGGAAGTAGGGAACGGATGAGGAACCCGGGAATGTATGGGGAAACAGGGAATGAATGGGAAAACATGGAATGGATGGGAAAACATGGAATGGATTAGGAAAAGGGAATGTATATGGAAACAGGGAATATATATGTCAACGCAGGGAATGGATGGGAAAAATGGGAGTGAACGGAAGCTCGTTACATTGTATGGCTAGTTTCAAATCGAATGGTGCACATATCGTTGGAAATCTAAAGGGTTGAAATAAGAAATAGTTTGGAAGTGACCCCCCGGAGAGTCATTGCGAATTTTGTCAGTTCATACGTGACTGCTAAAATAAGATTTAAAGGAAATCCACAGTCGACTTATGCAGGGTCACAGAAGTGATTAGCACTGGAGGAAACCGTCACATCCAATGTGACAAGCACTAGAGAAGGCCGTCACATCCCATGTGTCAGGCACTGGAGAAAACCATCACATCCAAGATGACACTCGTAACTCGATCAAACCGTTGAAAACGAAACGCAAATTCAGGAGGAGCCATGGGCATTAAAAAAACTTTGGTAGTTTTGACCTCCCGGAATCGACGAGGAGGTGGGCTCACCGTGACGAGATACCTGACGGCCGTTAATCTGACGTCATCACCTCGATAAGGCAAGCCCCCACTCAATGAAATGCTCGGTTTGAAGAAGGGGAAAAAAAAAAAAAAGATATGTTAAAAATAAAGCTAACCTTGACGTTGGCCACTATCGTGGACGAAACATGCCAGAGATAATGGATGGTCGAAGGGTTCTCAGCCTCGAGTACACGGGGGTTGGGTTAATGCACAGGTTTACGAGTTGGAGATGTGGTTATGTTGGTTTTTTTTGTTTTTTTTTTAAATTTGTGACACTTTGTGATAGGGCGAAAAAAAAATGGGGGGGGGGGCAAACAATTTTAGACGTCACGTTTTTTAAAAATCTAAAATTTTCTAATTTTTAAAAATCTTTATTTAATTAATTTTAAAAACATTAATTTGAGGTCGAAATTGCCTCAGGTATTAAAGGTACTGTGAAACTGAGTCGCTCACACCTTTTGCGCATATAGAAAAATGGCGCAATAACTGTTGTAGCCATTTTACTTGTGGCTTGTGGATGACTATGGTTGTTTCGCGTCACAGTTTTCTAATAACACTACATCTTAATCCATTATGGGAAAATGTTAAGGAATCAAATAAAATCTTAGTTAAGTTATGAACATTTTATGGACGTAACACTTGGGGCGCGGGGGTTGGGCGATGGCGGGGTGTAAAGCATTTGTGACTCTTCATGACAGGGGGAAGGGGTCTAAAAAGGTCATTTTTTGCGTGACGTAATTTACGAACCACCTCTTACAGTAATTGTTTAGTCCAGATCGAATTTTTTTTTCAATAAAGCACTGATGCACTGAATGTGCCGTTCTGTCTGTCTGTGTGTCTCTGTGGCCGTCTGTATGTCTCTGTGGCCGTCTGTGTGTCTCTGTGGCCGTCTGTCTGTCTCTCTGGCCGTTTGTCTCTGTGGCCGTCTGTCTGTCTCTGTGGCCGTCTGTCTGTCTCTGTGGCCGTCTGTCTGTCTCTGTGGCCATCTGTATCTCTGGCAGCCAGTCTGTCTCTATTTACGTATTTCTATATCTTTCTGTAGGCACGGGCTTATGTTAGTTAGACGGGGAAAAAATCTACAGGAACTTTTCAATACATTGATTTAAATCTAATTTAATGAAGCAGAACTGAACAGAATTACAACCTAGAAGGTTTTTAAGAATGACGGGTCATGCCATGGCTATGGCTAAATTTAAACTGCGTTATGTTAGGGACCTCGTACGTCACGCATTCTAAATACGAAACAGATTTTATATCAGTAAAAAAAATAAAAGTAATAACTTTCAAATTTAAAATTAAAAGAAAATAATAATAATTGACAACACGATTTCAACATTAGATGGAAGGCACGACTGCACCATAATCTGATCAACTGTCGACAGCGTGCTGTGACGTGTATATGTGTGTGTGATCGTTTGTGTCACAGGAAGAACGTCTAGATACAGTCGCTGATCTCAAAACATTTCAGCTCTTCTATAGTCTATACATTGAATTTGGGGGGGGGGGGGAAGAGGGGGGGTGGTAGTGGTAAGGGATAAACGTGAGGTCTCAGTCAGAGACAGATGGGATTAACAGTGACAGACTGGACAGTCAGTGACAGACGGGAGTTCTTCAAGAGCCGAAAGGTTTGTGAACTGCCAGTTCAACTCTGAACGAAGACAAAAATTCCGGCACGTTAACTATGTCTTGTGGATGCCCTGTGTATGTCTTGTCTTGTGTATGTCTTGTGTATTCTTAGCTCGACGTTATAAAGCATTCCATTTAAACAATGAATAATAAAATTGGCTCCAGCATTCATTCTTTTTTTTATATTTAAAACCTGTAAAAATAACGTTTATGGCTCTATATAAAACGTTAACATTACTGAGATTGTCTCAGCGGGTTGCTTCTGATTCCTACCACAACATTGCAAGCTGCTGGCCGAATGGCATAAAAAATCCTCCCCCCCCCCCAGCCCCCCCCCCCACTCACACCACCTAGCGTTGTTGTTTTTTTTCTTCTCCTTATTAATTGTTTATATAGGAACACGTCTATTTACAACATAAATGGAGCTATTTACAACATAAATGGGGCTATTTACAACATAAATGGAGCTATTTACAACATAAATGGAGCTATTTACAACATAAATGGAGCTATTTACAACATAAATGGGGATATTTACAGCATAAATGGGGCTATTTACAACATAAATGGAGCTATTTACAACATAAATGGAGCTATTTACAACATAAATGTAGCTATTTACAACATAAATGGAGCTATTTACAACATAAATGGGGCTATTTACAACATAAATGGAGCTATTAACAACATAAATCGAGCTATTTACAACATAAATGGAGCTATTAACAACATAAATGGGGCTATTTACAACATAAATGGGGCTATTTACAACATAAATGGAGCTATTTACAACATTAATGGAGCTATCTACGCAATGGACATTAAAAGCACAGCGGGTTTTGTGCTTTTTAAAAAAAAAAAGTATCTTTTATTTTTTTTTACATTAGAAAATGCGATTCTCAGACAGATTTCTCTCTTTGCAGGGGCCAGATAAACTCTGATCTATGCAAGGGCCAGATAAACTCTGATCTATGCAGGGGCCAGATAAACTCCGATCTATGCAGGGGCCAGATAAACTCTGATCTATGCAGGGGCCAGATAAACTATGATCTATGCAGGGAGCAGATAAACTATGATCTATGCAGGGGCCAGATAAACTCTGATCTATGCAGGGGCCAGATAAACTGATCTATGCAGGTGCCAGATAAACTATGATCTATGCAGGGGCCAGATAAACTATGATCTATGCAGGGAGCAGATAAACTATGATCTATGCAGGGGCCAGATAAACTATGATCTATGCAGGGGCCAGATAAACTATGATCTTTGCAGGGGCCAGATAAATTCTGATCTTTGCAGGGGCCAGATAAACTCTGATCTTTGCAGGGGCCAGATAAACTATGATCTATGCAGGGGCCAGATAAACTCTGATGGATGACGGAACCGTGACAGAGACACAGTGAGGGTCACAGTGAACTAGAAGGATGCTGTGTTTATTGATTTACACGTACCTTGTTTACCAAGATGACCATTCAGTTTTACTCACTCCGTGTATATCAAACAGGTTGGGCTTTGAACAAAAATTATTTAAAGATCCGGTTATGTTTTGTATTTAAACCACACAAAAAAAAACAAACAAAAAAAAAACCCAGCGACGTAAGGTGGGGAGTATGGAGGGGGCGCACCGCGAAGGGGGGGGGGCAATTTTTTTCTTTATATTGAGTGGCGGAATTTTCGGTCAACTGCATATAGGTTATTTTTATTTTCATGGAAGCGGGCGGCGGCGGCGGCAAAAAAAAAAAAAACCTCTTGACCAAGTCCCGTAAGGCACCAACACTGGCTACGCCCCTGAAAATATAACCATCACTAATATGGCCAAGAGAGTTAAAGCGTTCGCGCTTATAAGCTAGACGCCGATCAGTTTAGCGACGATGTGTGGCGTACCCACACACACACACGGGGTCGGGCTTTCAGAAAATGTATTCAAACACACTGAAATAAAGTCAATAGAGAAATGCCTGTATGTAAGTTTAACTACCATGTAGATAAGCCGCAGGCCTTAGTGGAACTTTTAATCTATTTCAGGGAATGGCAGTTCACAATAGTAGGACTGGGGGGGGGGGGGGAGGGGGTGGTCGTAGAGTTAGCACTAGGTCAAGAAATTCCCAACCCCCACACACATAGGTAAAGAAGTCTATTAGAAATACACAAGTCCCGCAATGCAGTAGGTGGTTTTGATTTGTTTTGTTTAAGTTTAAGGAAAAACTTTTTCGGGAAAACCAATTTTGATGACAAGGGTTGTTGTAATGAGAGGGAAGTACTGTCAGAAGGTTCGGTACTGTCAGAAGGTTCAGTACTGTCAGAAGGTTCAGTACTGTCAGAAGGTTCAGTACTGTGAGAAGGTTCAGTACTGTGAGAAGGTTCAGTACTGTCAGAATGTTCAGTACTGTCACGTCCCAACACCACCCACAGCACAGATAAAACAATATTTCCATACATCGGCCAAAAAATGCCTATGATGAAGGTTTGAGAAGGAAAAAAAAGTATTAGGTTTTGGGGCAGGGGGGGGGGTGGATGAAGATTAAAAATCTGTTTTAGTCGTAGCATCCTACCCACGAGTCACCGGGTTACGATGGGCGTAAGTTCTTTTACATTGTATGTCCAAACATCGTCATTACCTGTAGACAGCTAAAGGGAGAGGGGTTGAGTCCACCCTGTGCACCGCTGTTTTTTTTTCATATTTTCGGGGGCAGTGAGTGTGAGAGGAGAGGGGGGGGGGGGGTCATTCGACTTTAAATACAAAATTATATATGTTCTGTAAGTTAAGTGGATTTTCTTGAGGGCCTGTAAAGACAAATAGCGCCCGGGGCGTAAAGGACTCCAGCTACTCCTATGACTCCGTGCCACCTTCTGCCACCACGCAATGAACCAGAGATCTGACTCTATAAGTCCGCACCCTTCAGTTGTCCTAATCAAAGGAATATTCATTGTTGAGGTCGATTTCTTAAATATCATTCAATCTTAGTCTACGGTGGAGCGGCACCCCGACACCACGCCCCCCTCCCCCCCCCCCCCCCCATATTTTCCTTCATGGTTAATTGTTACAAAGAAAGAAATATGTCAATAGCACAAAAGTCGTCGGACCAGATTTCAATAATGAAATATCCCCAACGAACCAGGGGTTTGCTAAAGACCCCTACAGTTCACTAAAGACCCCTACAGTTCACTACATAACCCTACAGTTCACTAAAGACCCCGCCAGTTAACTAAAGACCCCGCCAGTTCACTAAAGACCCCTACAGTTCACCATACAACTCTGTCACCAGGTACTTATTAACAAGTCATTTGTTTCGGGTTAGAATTTGTAATTTTTTTTGTCCGTCCGAGTTTTAAATGCATACACAATGTCTCCTAATGAAACCACGGGATGGTCTTAAGGCCAATGATGTACAAGACATAATGAAGGCTAAGCCAGTGTATGTATGACAAGATTACGGCGTCAACAACAATTCCTTGAGTCACTAGTCTGGTAATTTCTTTTTGGAAATTTCCTTTTTAATTGCAGGGCTGCAGAGGCGTCATATGGTAGTGATTTAACTGTGAGGCGTCATATGGTTGTGATTTAACTGTGAGGCGTCTTTGGGTAGGGATTTAACTGTGAGGGGTATTATGGTAATGATTTAACTGTGATGCGTCATATGGGAGTGATTTAACTGAGGCGTCATATGGTTTTGATTTAACTGTGAGGCGTCTTGGGTAGTGATTTAACTGTGAGGCGTCATATGGTTGTGATTTAACTGTGAGGCGTCTTTGGGTAGGGATTTAACTGTGAGGCGTCATATGGTTGTGATTTAACTGTGAGGCGTCTTTGGGTAGGGATTTAACTGTGAGGCGTCATATGGTTGTGATTTAACTGTGAGGCGTCTTTGGGTAGTGATTTAACTGTGAGGCGTCATATGGTTGTGATTTAACTGTGAGGCGTCTTTGGGTAGGGATTTAACTGTGAGGGGTATTATGGTAATGATTTAACTGTGATGCGTCATATGGGAGTGATTTAACTGAGGCGTCATATGGTAATGATTTAGCTGTGAGGCGTCTTATGGGAGTGATTTAGCTGTGAGGCATCGTATGGTAGGTATTTAAATGTGAGGCATCTTATGGTAGTGATTTAACTGTGAGGCGTCTTATGGTAGTGATTTAACTGTGAGGCGTCTTACGGTAGTGATTTAACTGTGAGGCGTCTTATGGTAGTGATTTAACTGTGAGGCGTCTTATGGTAGTGATTTAACTGGGAGGCGTCTTATGGTTGGTAGTGGATAACCAACAATCCTCAACCCCCCTCCACACACACACACACAAACACACACTCACACACACCCACAAACATACACACTTTAAAAAAAATTGGGTGGTGGGGTTTGAATCGTTGTGTAAGAAACTATTCAGTCCCTAAGAAATATTGTCTGACATGGCAACAACACTGACATATCAATACTGACATACCAACACTGACATATCAACACTGACATATCAACACTGACATATCAACACTGACATATCAACACTGACATATCAACACTGACATATCAACACTGACATATCAACACTGACATATCAACACTGACATATCAACACTGACATATCAACACTGACATATCAACACTGACATATCAACACTGACATCTCAATGCTGGACCTTAATCTCGGCGGCAGTGTCCCTCCCAAGTTTAAGCCCAGATATTAACAAGATTTGGGTTTCAAGAAATTTTCAGATATTTGTGTTCGATACTGACAACGGATTTCGTTCACCAGACCCACAGTCCCGCCCACACCCCAACTTTCCAATCCCACCCCCAGACAGGTCAGATAAGTAATACGACAACAAGTCGAGGTTGTGGGTTGGGTGTGGGTGTGTGGTGTGGTGTGGGGGGGGGGTTATCACAGAGGCCATAAACAAGGAAAAAAGACGATGTTGTTTGTCAGATACTTATGTCGCTGCTGGTGACGACTTATTTTTTTTAACATACCAGACGTCTGTCTGGGGACTTAACGTCAGACATATTGCTAGACATTTATACAAGTATGGTCGTCAGTAACACTGGCAGAAACAAGTAAAGGTGTGGTTGGGGGGGGGGGGCGTTAGGTGTGCAAAGTTGGGCGCTCACAGCTTAGGTCAGGAGTGGAGTATAGGTATAAGTCCCATGCCCTTCGGGGTGGGCGAAGGTTATTTCCGCGCCCCCCCCCCCCTTATTTTCATGAAAAATCGCTGCGGTTGGTCGATAATGCCATCCCAAAAAACGGCCAACCGGGTGAGCCCCCTCCTTCCTACGACACTAGGGTCATGGGCGTATTGCAACACTCACCTCCTCCCCCCCCCCCCACCTTTTCCAAAACAAAAATAAACATACAGAAAGGAAAGCTGCTAATTAGTATAGATTAATAATTGATTAAAACGAAGTAAAAAAACGGCTAACTGAGTTATTAATGATATCTATGATACTCTCCGACACTATTAAGAAATTGTAATGATACAAGTTCTCTTATGTTTAATACCATGACTTATTGACTTATTGGTCAAAAAACAGTCACGGGGTCATGACTGACTGATTAACCCCCCCCCCCCTCTCTCTCCCCCACCTACCTGGCAAAAATCAGATTTGTCGTCCATGTCAACTGATCCGTTTCGATAAGCTGATTTGTAAATAATTGGATGTTTCAAAGACTGACTATGGCAAATATGAATATTGGAATCGGGGTTCCACTTATCGATTACCTTTTTGTTTAAAAAAACAAAAAAAAAAAAAAAAAACTATGTGTCGGGTTGAAGTTTATGAAAATCCAGTTCCATCAGGTCCGGTGTATTGTGACTGACAGCCAAGTGTTTAGTGTATTAGAGTATGTGTGTGTGTTGGTGGGGTGTCGCGAGGTTATTGTTTTAACATATGATTAAGGTTAAGTGTAGACTATTTCTGAGACCTCGAGGGCTTTCAAGTGATGTTCGATAGGTCAATGACTCTAATCTCGATTGGTGTCTGTCCCCGCCACCCCCCGGGTGTCAGTGTATAGGTAAATCATTCATTGCAGGGAAAAACAGCAACATATCTGCCACGCCTTAGCCAGCACCACTTCTGCCACGCCTTAGCCAGCACGTCTACCACGCCTTAGCCAGCCCAACGTCTACCACGCCTTAGCCAGCACAACATCTACCACGCCTCAGCCAGCACAACATCTACCACGCCTTAGCCAGCACCACTTCTACCACGCCTTAGCCAGCACCACTTCTACTAAGCCTTAGCCAGCATCAAACCTACCAACCTTTAGCCAGCACCAGGCTTACCATCAGTTAGCCAGCACCACGTCTACCATCAGTTAGCCATCACCACGACTACCATCAGTTAGCCAGCACCACGACTACCATCACTAAACAATTATAGAGTATTTATCTCACATATGTGCAATCACCATAGAAAACATAAAGATTGTTGCCGTGTAACAGTGGGTGTAGAGTGTAGACATGCAATGGCAACGCTGTCCAGGGGCGTAGCTAGGGTTAGTGCCGCCCGAGTGGGGCCGATTTCTGCGCTTCTCCTTTTACAAAAAAAAAAAAAAGAAAGGGCGCTGCGGTTGACCGACAATGCCACACCATATAAAGAAAGAGTACCGCCAGGGGGTGACCTTCCCTCACCCGATCCTCTCTCTACGTCATTGTGGCTGTCTGCATCTGAGCCACAAGGGGGCGGGTCCTCTCCAAGAGCGGGGGTGGAAGGTTGGTAACTTTACCGCAGAAAAGCACCCTAAATGTAATGGGCACAGAAATCATCGAAGCGGTGAGCCTGAAGACAACGTGACGTAACAATTGATGTCGTCTGCCCGATGAGTTGACACGGATGGTTTGACAAGTTACTGTCCGTGTTGACCGATGAGTTGACACGGATTGTTTGACAAGTTACTGTCCGTGCTGACCGATGAGTTGACACGGATTGTTTGACAAGTTACTGTCCGTGCTGACCGATGAGTTGACACGGATGGTTTGACAAGTTACTGTCCGTGTTGACCGATGAGTTGACACGGATTGTTTGACAAGTTACTGTCCGTGTTGACCGATGAGTTGACACGGATTGTTTGACAAGTTACTGTCCGTGCTGACCGATGAGTTGACACGGATTGTTTGACAAGTTACTGTCCGTGCTGACCGATGAGTTGACACGGATTGTTTGACAAGTTACTGTCCGTGCTGACCGATGAGTTGACACGGATTGTTTGACAAGTTACTGTCCGTGCTGACCGATGAGTTGACACAGATTCCTTGACAAGTTACTGTCCGTGCTGACCAATGAGTTGACACAGATTCCTTAACAAGTCCGTGTTCAAGGTTTAAAAAAAAAAAAAATTAAAAAAAGAACGAAAACACACAGGCAAATCAGCTTGATCAGCGACGCAGTTCGAAGTCTCCGACAAAAGGATCCGACGCTGAACAATGGGGGGGGGGGGGGGGCGACTAAAAGTAAGCTAAGCAGTGCCGAAGTTAGTAGTACCACGCAACAAGAATACAAATTAGCGCCTAGACAAAGGACCCGGTTATTTTCGGTAAGAATGGAGACCCGCCGTCTACATCCCGGAGGAGTCGATCGACTTCCCAATGAATGAATTTTCACGATCACAATACTTACCTTTGTTAGTAGTCAACGAAGCCCGCCCCTCCCTACCCCGGTCGCAGTGTTCCAGGTTTGTATGATCGGGTTTGTATAATCAATTTGTGTGTGTGAGTGTATGATCAGGTTTGTAGATTTCATATCGGGTCCGTATCCTGAACTGATCAATGAAGTCCACGAGTCACAAGGTGGACCTGGATAGACTAATTGTGACCTAGATAGACTAAATAGTGAACATATTTTTTCAGCAAATCAGCACAAGGTTTCAAACGTCTGGAAATTATTGCTATAAAATTAAAATAAAAATTATTTATTTATATATAGTTTTTAAAGTTTGTACAAAATTTTCACAAGTCAAAACCCTGTATCTGACACTTACTGCAGAAGATGACGTCACGCTAGGCGAGTTTCACCCGGAGAAAGAGAAACATTGACTCCGAATATTGACGTCATGAAAATTGAGACTCCCAATCAAGCCAGAAAAATTCATACCATTGATTTCATCGCTCCTGACTAATACCCCCACCCAGCCCCCCTCCCCGGTCCGCAAATTCCAGTAAGTTGGAGACAGCCATGTGGTCAGAGGCTTGTTGCAGTACCCCACACACATCCCGGTGTTAGGACACCATACGTTCTTCTCGTATGGTCTCAGTTCGGCGACACACATCCCGGTGTTAGGACACCATAAGTTCTTCTCGTATGGTTTCAGCTCGGCCACACACATCCCGGTGTTAGGACACCATAAGTTCTCGAATGGTCTCAGTTCGGCCACCCCACCCTCCCCGACCTCGTCTGTGGCTCCAGTTAAAAGCCTTGTTTGGTCCACATTCTTGATAGGTACATTCGACTCAAATGGTCCACACCAACCCCCAGATTTTTATCGACTTTGGCTACACCTCCTTAGGCACGCATCACTGAGCAACTACCAACGTGTGGCAAAGTCCCCACTCCCCCCACCCCACCACCAAAAATAAAACGCACTGGCACCAGCACTCGTACAATTCGAATAAATAGATTTATAAACATCCTATGTACACACACACCCACCTCCCCACCCCCCCTTTTTTTTTCTAAAACATTAATAATAAAAAAAAAATTTAAGTTAAAAACTCAAACATCTGACCTTTCCACCTTTATGAAAGAAAACTACCACCAATACATTGTGGACGGGCTTTAGGTCCCACCAATACATTGTAGTCGGGGCCACATACAGGTCCTCTCACAACACGACATAAATCAACTTTACCTTGTGAATTTGATCCGGTATTTGAGATTATAATAACCAGGTGGTCCCTGGGTTTTTAGTCTAGCACACAAGGGTACATTTTTAAATACATATTTTTCTTCTTTTGTGCGTGTGTGTGTGTGTGTATGAAATCGTTAATCGACTATCAGGAAATGTTTTTTTCTGTATTTCGTTTCTCTCTTGTTTTTTGTTGTTTTTTTTTTGTGTTTTTTAAATTATTTTTTTGTAAACACTACATATTTGGAGATTATAGGCACTTGGATTGACACTGTCATGATACATTGTGAGAAGCGCTTGTCTCTGAGACAGGGAAATAACGTTAGACCAGTGGTCAGTGACCAGTGGCCCTTATAAGGAGAACTGAATTCCTGAGAAACGAATGATATTATTTACTTGATTAAAAAAAAATAATTAAATTGAGAACGAATCGAACTTTTAATTTTTTTTTTTGAATTTTTATTTCTTACATCCCACCCCCACCTTTCCCCACCCACACAAACAGCTTTTCTCCGCTGCCCTGACCACACCAGTCGTGCACCCCCCCCCCTACCCAATGTCTACATTGCTATCTAACTGACCTCTTGTCACCCTTTAGGGCTGTGGTTCTCCGTTGGAGCAGACTCGCGAATTACACTTACTGAAGGCCGGGAGACAAGCGATCCCGACGGGAGTTAAAGAGTTTCTACAACAACCCCCGTGGGGTGGGGGGGGGAGGACCGATACGGTTTTCCCCCGCAAACAGTAAACATACTTGAGAGTATGTATCGTTTACCTGGGAGACGGGCGGTTACCTCGACACACTGCTGGCATCATCTGGGTCAATTATTTAGTTGAGCCACATACACGAGTGGCTGTTATCGATCCCTGCAGGGTATCCAGTAAACCCAGGGCGATTATATCATTCCTCGACAAATAATTCACTTTAGAAAAACATCCTGAAAAATGTATTAATTTTTTTTTTTAAATAACATTTTTTTTTTCATAATATTTTGATATGCGTTTAAATAACCCTAAAAGAATGTCATAAATTATTTATGCACAGTCAAAAATGCGTGACACGTGATCTGCTCATTCTTTCAATTCAATTTATTCAATGTTTAGCCAGTTTAGCTTCAGATCATACATCCTAAAAAGAACAAATTTCGCAAGGCGAGCTGCTTCTCAGACAACATTGACAGAAATTTTTAAAAAAATAACCGACACTATTTATGGTGCCCCTCCCTCCTCCTCCCCATGTCGACCAGACGTGCCTCCCTTTAAGCCCCGAACCACTCCGATGGGCCGGGCGCGTACACGTACATGTAGTCATTTTGGTGTGGAATGCGCACTCGACTTAACACCCTTGCTGGTCTTATGGTACCGTACCAAAATCTGGTTTTATTAGAGGGACGGGGCATTGGCCTTTTCACTGACTCTATGCACACCATTGTCTGCGCACCGCTTTCACCAACCCCGACCCCCCACTCTTCTCATGGACATGTTTTTATTCTTTGCTTTCAGTAACGCACCGCTTTTCATCATTAGGGCGCGGCGCTGATTTCAGCGTAGAGTTTCAGAGTACTCGTAAGGAGTAGACATATCCAAAGGGTTGATTTGATTGTGTCAAGGAACAGTGGATTAACAGTGGATTAACGCTAGGGCTGCAATCGTTGTAGCTTGAATCGGAGGAATGGACCTGAGGTTAGTTTCATCTCGGATAAAATTGTTGATACGTTCTCCACTGAAACATTTGCTACAACCGGGTGACAGGAACACAACATTCGTACATACGCTTGTCTTCCTTCCCTCCACGCTCTATTTTGAAACCCTTAGTCCACGCCCTCACTTCCCTTCGAAAGATCCTATCCATATATCTCCACTTTTCCTCCAAGTATCTCATCCACACACCACTTTCCTACAAGTATCTCATCCACACACCACTTTCCTACAAGTATCTCATCCACACACCACTTTCCTACAAGTATCTCATCCACACACCACTTTCCTACAAGTATCTCATCCACACACCACTTTCCTACAAGTATCTCATCCACACACCACTTTCCTACAAGTATCTCATCCACACACCACTTTCCTACAAGTATCTCATCCACACACCACTTTCCTACAAGTATCTCATCCACACACCACTTTCCTACAAGTATCTCATCCACACACCACTTTCCTCCAAGTATCTCATCCACACCATACTTTTCCTCCAAGCCTCTCATCCACACCATACTTTTCCTCCAAGCCTCTCATCCACACCATACTTTTCCTCCAAGCCTCTCATCCACACCATACTTTTCCTCCAAGTATCTCATCCACACACCACTTTCCTACAAGTATCTCATCCACACCATACTTTTCCTCCAAGCATCTCATACACACTATACTTTTCCTCCAAGCCTCTCATCCACACCATACTTTTCATCCAAGTATCTCATCCACACACCACTTTCCTACAAGTATCTCATCCACACCATACTTTTCCTCCAAGCATCTCATACACACTATACTTTTCCTCCAAGCCTCTCATCCACACCATACTTTTCATCCAAGTATCTCATCCACACCATATTTTTCCTTCAAGCATCTCATCCACACCATACTTTTCCTCCAAGTATCTCATCCACACCATACTTTTCCTCCAAGTATCTCATCCACACCATACTTTTCCTCCAAGTATCTCATCCACACACACACTTTTCCTCCAAGCATCTCATCCACACCACACTTTTCCTCCAAGCATCTCATCCACACACACACTTTTCCTCCAAGCATCTCATCCACACCACACTTTTCCTCCAAGCATCTCATCCACACCATACTTTTCCTCCAAGCATCTCATTCACACGCCACTTGTCCTCCAAGCACCTTGACAACCACAGTCGCACTTCAGACACAAAAAAGGTCATGGCATTGATACAAAAGTACGTACAACTTTAAGCCAGTATTAAAAATAAGTCATTTTTGTAAAGTCTACGGTTCCCATTGAACTAGGAAAGTGTACGGCTCCCATCGCACTATAAGGTAAGTGTAAGGCTCCCTTTCAGCTAGGTAAGTGTACGGCTCCCATTCAGCTAGGTAAGTGTACGACTCCCATTCAGATAGGTACGTGTACGGCTCCCTTTCAGCTAGGTAAGTGTACGGCTCCCCTTCAGCTAGGTAAGTGTACGGCTCCCATTCAGCTAGGTAAGTGTACGGCTCCCATTCAGCTAGGTAAGTGTACGGCTCCCTTTCAGCTAGGTAAGTGTACGGCTCCCTTTCAGCTAGGTAAGTGTACGGCTCCCATTCAGCTAGGTAAGTGTACGGCTCCCATTCAGATAGGTACGTGTACGGCTCCCCTTTCTGCTAGGTAAGTGTACGGCTCCAATTCAGCTGGGTAAGTGTACGGCTCACTTTCAGCTAGGTAAGTGTACGGCTCCAATTCAGCTGGGTAAGTGTACGGCTCCCTTTCAGCTAGGTAAGTGTACGGCTCCCATTCAGATAGGTACGTGTACGGCTCCCCCTTCTGCTAGGTAAGTGTACGGCTCCAATTCAGCTAGGTACGTGTACGGCTCCCTTTCAGCTAGGTAAGTGTACGGCTCCCATTCAGCTAGGTAAGTGTACGACTCCCATTCAGATAGGTACGTGTACGGCTCCCTTTCAGCTAGGTAAGTGTACGGCTCCCTTTCAGCTAGGTAAGTGTACGGCTCCCATTCAGCTAGGTAAGTGTACGGCTCCCATTCAGCTAGGTAAGTGTACGGCTCCCTTTCAGCTAGGTACCTGTACGGCTCCCTTTCAGCTAGGTAAGTGTACGGCTCCCTTTCAGCTAGGTAAGTGTACGGCTCCCATTCAGATAGGTACGTGTACGGCTCCCCTTTCTGCTAGGTAAGTGTACGGCTCCAATTCAGCTGGGTAAGTGTACGGCTCCCATTCAGCTAGGTAATTGTACGGCTCCCATTCAGCTAGGTAAGTGTACGGCTCCCCTTCTGCTAGGTAAGTGTACGGCTCCAATTCAGCTGGGTAAGTGTACGGCTCCCATTCAGCTAGGTAAGTGTACGGCTCCCTTTCAGCTAGGTAAGTGTACGGCTCCCATTCAGCTAGGTAAGTGTACGGCTCCAATTCAGCTGGGTAAGTGTACGGCCCCCATTCAGATAGGTAAGTGTACGGCTCCCATTCAGCTAGGTAAGTGTACGGCTCCCATTCAGCTAGGTAAGTGTACGACTCCCCTTCTGCTAGGTAAGTGTACGGCTCCAATTCAGTTGGTAAGTGTACGGCTCCCATTCAGCTAGGTAAGTGTACGGCTCCCATTCAGCTAGGTAAGTGTACGGCTCCCTTTCAGCTAGGTAAGTGTACGGCTCCCATTCAGCTAGGTAAGTGTACGACTCTCCTTCTGCTAGGTAAGTGTACGGCTCCAATTCAGTTGGGTAAGTGTACGGCTCCCATTCAGCTAGGTAAGTGTACGACTCCCATTCTGCTAGGTAAGTTTACGGCTCCCATTCAGCTAGGTAAGTGTACGGCTCCCATTCAGCTAGGTAAGTGTACGGCTCCCTTTAAGCTAGGTAAGTGTACGGCTCCCCTTCTGCTAGGTAAGTGTACGGCTCCAATTCAGCTGGGTAAGTGTACGGCTCCCATTCAGCTAGGTAAGTGTACGTCTCCCATTCAGCTAGGTAAGTGTACGGCTCCCATTCAGCTAGGTAATTGTACGGCACGGCTCCCATTCAGATAGGTACGTGTACGGCTCCAATTCCGCTCGGTATGTCTACGGCTCTTAATTGACCTATGTAAGTCTAAGACTCCTATAAGCCACTACGTGTACAATAGGTGGCCACTTCTGATCAATATCCGGTAAAACGAAAAAAATAATAATAATTCGGGGGGGGGGGGGGGGGGGTGGTGGTGTTAGAAAAACAATCATCAGCACTGTTTTTTCGTTGTCACATCAAACACTAGATACGCCCGCGACTAAACACTAGATACGCCCGCTACTAAACACGTTGGACACCTTGACATCCAGCAATAATCTATCGGTTAGATCACCCAACCGTGACGTGACTTCATTCATTTCCACGCCAGTGACGGCGTGGACCCCCACCCCCCTCCCGACCACCAACTTTCCCCTGGTTGTTCCTCGGGCAAGGATGCTGCGAGATGATGACTGGCTCAACGACTGAGTGACTACCCAACAGACAGACACGGACGGGTAGGTCTGGGAACACCAGCACCACCACCCCCCCCCCCCCCCCCACTTTTTTATTTATTCACGCCGAATAATAAAATAGATGTGTTGGTGTGGTTTTTACTTTTTGCCCCCCCCCCCCTTTTTTTTTCTTCCCCAGACACACACAAGACATGATTGCCCACGAAGCGTTTCGGGAAAGTGAATCTCTGGTGGCAGTGAATGACTTGTCAATGAATGAAGAAATCCTTTTTTTTTTGTTTGTTAAGAAAAGGAGCCCTTGATAAAGAAAATGAAAATATTACCGACCGCCAAACATAATGATAACTAGCAGGGGTCCAAAATCAATTTACCGTAATGTGGGGCCCCCGGTTAAGTGTCGTGTCAGATAGAGATAATAAGTAAGTCAGAGAGCTTCACACACGCACACTGCGCATTGACAAGATTGCATTGGGTACACAGTAGCTGTAGATAGATATATATCTATTTACGATAGACTATCGGCGATAGATTCTAAAACGGGAAGAATGGAAGACGAATGTCTTACGAAGTGATAGCTAATAAAAAACCTCTGACAAGGATATAGTTTCTATTTATATTTTCTAGAACCGTCAAGATGGCACAGAGTGTGTGCGTCCATCTCAACACAATGGAGATTAAGAAGAGAGAAAATACTTAAAAAATACCCTGACAATCACGAGTGAAAACCATTATGTCCAAACGTCTGTAAACTTTATACAAACAAATTTCTTTTTTAAACCATTGGGTTCTCCACCCCCTACGGGGTTTTTGAAAGAACGGAATCAATCGGCTCACCCAACATCGCCTTTTGTCCGTGTCTGCCTTACATGCCTGTTTATGACGGTAGTTCACAACCGGTTTCTTTTTAAGATCAGAGCCACTTCAGTGACAAGCCAGTCAGCCCCCGCCCCCCAGACCCACCCCATTTTTCTCTCTATCCTAAATAACTCCATTTACTTACCAACCTAATAGGTGTATAAGGTAATATTTCCGATCGTACCATGGCTCATTACACATATCTTTATGACATTGGTCCGTCGCTGACAACACGCTGAATGCCAACATATATCCCGGCTTTGAGATATAGCATGGCGCCATGCAGTGCACAAACCAACACATATTTATGGATTAGAGTGTATGTGGAGCGTATGTTAAGTGTATGTCTTATAGACATAGAACTGTTGCCGGTGACTTGAAACTGCATATACTGCAATAATCGCCCAGCCATACCTTGACTGAAAGTTGGTCTGAATGAACCGAGACAGGAATGATTGCCATCAGACAGGAATGATTGCCATCAGAAAGGAATGATTGCCCTCCATTTTATGTGCTTCTGGCCTTAGAACATATCAGCGCCAGTCGTCATGACAGATGACGTCGCTACAATCCCATATCGCCGATGTCAGGTCAAATTTTCACGAAAGCGCCAAGTCCTACAATCTAACTCTATTCTAGGAATCGTGTTGGAATCCCACTTATTACAATGCATTTGAACAGAAGAAGAATCGCCCTGTGGTATCGAAACAGGCCATATGCGCTGTTCGGCGATCAAACGTCTAATGTTGAGCTTATTAATTTGAATAAAAATGACATATAGCTTCATGAGCCCGTATGGTCAGAGGCTTTTGTTCCACAAGTCGCAGTCCGTTTAATCAAATCTAGATGTTGGTTGATTTTAAAGAAGCACCTAGGAGACATTACGACTATCGCAGCGCTTAAAACCAGAGACAGTCATATTTTATTCTAACGTTTTTCTTACTTCACGTAATTTTTTTTTGTTTTAGATTATGAAAATTAACTGAGCTTCTATGGGGTTCTGAAAAGTTTAAAATAAACTTTAAAAAATAGTCATATGTTTGTTTACGAGAAACCCCTAATAAACATATATCCAATTTAAGATCCCCTGTAACCATTGATCCAGCCCCTTAAAGCCCAGATCCGCAAGGTCCAGTATTAATGGTCGCCAACCACACGGTACTGACGTGACATCTGTCCCTGCGTTGTTGTCACCCGTACTAAACGTTGCCGTGACCATCGCTTTGTCTCCCATCTTTTCCCGCTCGCTAACTGGTGGGATCATCGGCCAGGGATCTTACGGCCCAAGCATCTGGTGCCGGGAGTCGATGGCACGCTGACACAATCAGGGGGTCCGCAATTAAAGGAAAGGGGTCGCGCGGACATGCAGTCACCACAGAAGGGACACGGTGACCCTTTTTGGCAGATGTTGGCCACCGGAACCAATGATTGATGTTTTGTTTTTTCTGGGGGGAAGGGGGGGGGAGAGGGAGAATTCAATACCAGCCAGGGAAGGAGGTTTCCTTAGCAGCCAGGGAGGGAGGTTACGTGGCTGTCAGCTAAGGGGGCCCGAAAGGGGGGGGGGGTCTACGTGGCTGTCAGATAGGGAGTGATCTACGTGGCACTTAGTTCAAACTGGGGAAATGTGTTTTTTTTTTAAAAACACGATATTTTTTTTCACTTTATTTTATGTGTACGAGTTGTTTTTTCAATTTATTTCAATACTATAAAAGGATTGGTTACAAAAGAAAACTCTCGTTCAGTGGTCGCGCTGTTTATTGCGCATTAAGATTTGTACAGCTTCCGGGACTTCCGATCATTCCAGACCTGCAGTTAACCCTATGACGCCCAAAGCCTGCCCAACAGGTCGGGATCGAACTTCTTGACTTGGTTCACGGCCCCTAGATATCTTCTGCCGATCAATTTAAAAAAAGTCATATTATATTCAGCATACTGCTGTTCAATTTTAGTGTCCGCTTTTAGAGCTTCCATTTTGTTGGCTCTATCTCATCTACAGATTCACACACAAACACAAAATGAGATTGATTTAGCTGAACTTAAAGGTTCTAAAGACAAAATTTAAAATAATAATTTTAAAAATTAAACTTTTTTAACTAATGACACAGGCGTAACCATTGTGTATGGCAGCGTAACCATTGTGTATGACAATCATTTCACCCCCACCCCAAATCTTACCCATCAAGACTATTTTTTACCAACTTTTACACATACAGGAATCACGTGTCCTTGGACCACCTGCCCCAACCTTTACCAACCCTTCATCGAAACGTTTAAACCCAATTTAAACACATTGACACAGATAGCTGACACAACTCCGGCTTTCTCCGACACTAGACATAAAAGAGCGAAAAAAAATTAGTCAAGTGAAAACCTATACAGACTTATGTTTGTAAGTTGTATGTAGTCATAGAGTGGAGCGTCACAGCTACTCCTGGGTCCTACTTTATTATGTAGTCATAGAACGGGCCCGGATTTTCCTCTTAGGTCTGGTAGAGAGTCAAAGTTAGATTATTGGGTCTGGTAGAGAGTCAAAGTTAGATTCTTAGGTCTGGTAGAGAGTCAAAGTTAGATCCTTTTATGTCTGGTAGAGAGTCAAAGTTAGATCCTTTTAGGTCTGGCAGAGAGTCAAGTTAGATTCTTTGGCATGGTAGAGAGTTGAGGTTAGATCCTTTTAGGTCTGGTAGAGAGTCAAAGTTAGATGCTTACAGGTCTGGTAGAGAGTCAAAGTTAGATTCTTTGGTCTGGTAGAGAGTCAAAGTTAGATCCTTTTAGGTCTGGTAGAGAGTCAAAGTTAGATGCTTACAGGTCTGGTAGAGAGTCAAAGTTAGATTCTCGGGTCTGATAGAGAGTCAAAGTAAGATGCACTCGATCTCGCCAGACTAGAATGCCTTTATTTACTTAAATCTTTAAAAAATTGACGTAACCCCCAAAAGATCAGGAAAATGTTGTTGGATGTTTAGATCAAAATTTGGAGGCTAAGAGACAAATCTGATATGTTTCTTCAAGAGAGCTCTATTTTCATTACCGTACTTCGATCGAATCAATAGCGACCATTGATGGTCACATGCTGTATCGATGCAGCAAATATTATGTAATTAATTTTGTTGTTGATTGACTGCATGTTATAAGCTTTAAGTTTAAGGCAGAAACAAATATTTAAATTTCATTAATTTAAAAAAAAAAAAAATTAAATAAAAATAATTCAAACACATAATGGAAAGAAGGGAAAGAAGAAACTTCTGAAGGCTTAAAATATTATTTCTTGTCGTGTGATGGACCCAGGTGCATTTATGTTTGGCTGTACTTGGCCTGATGACAATTATTGTTAGAGGTCTGGTCTGCGATAAAGCTATTAAGTCTATTGATAAGCTTGGGATGCATTGCTTTATTTTGACATAATGGTTTGTGGTCTCATTAATCTGATCATAGTAATACGGTTAGGTTTAACTAAGGGAGAACCATCGTGACATCTTACGTAAAATGGACCAAAGAAGCCGTTAAATATTCCAGGTGGGGTTTTGCCACCCCCCTGAAAACCACACCCTTTCTCTGACTTAAGAGCTAAAAGTGGCCATATGAAGTACTCACCAGAACGCGGCCTGGCGTCCATTGTTCCGTAGATGGTGTTGTTGTGGATGACCAGGTACTGGTCGTTCTTGGCGCGCAGGAAGTACGTTCGGTTCTGAGACTGCTGGGCCCACCCGGGTGGATGGTTGGAGTTTTCGATGTTCGGCCTGGGCGGCTGGTCGCTCTGGGGATAGTCATCCAACGACTTGATGGTACCGTTCGTGTCGCCCCTGCTCCCCGAGTGCTTGATGGGGTGCGCGGACATGTTGACGACAAGACTGCAGATGATGAGAAAGCAGGTCAGGACTCGACGCGGTCTAAGAGCTGACGACGGCGATGCAGCGGCTGATGACAATGAGGGTGATTTGAATGATGATGATGAAGACGGAGAATATGGCGAGGACGACACGGCGGTTCCAGGGCAGCTCTCTAGTATACTTGACCTATTTAATAGCATCTCCTCTGCCAGTGCCCGGGGAGGGGTGGCAAAAGCTCGGCTCCTCTCGACACGGGAATGGACTCCAGTCGCGGGGATGAGTCGCCGCCCTGCCTTGCCGGCGAGGATCGGAGATGGCGTAAAGAAATCGTTTTTCGGAGACTGTTCAGAAATGGCGAGAGAAAATATGGAAATCCTAAAACATGATCCGTTGGTGCTTTCTGCAACACGGGACGTCGTCCATGGGATTGTTTCAGAGCGCTGGCGTCATCATGTCGCAGCGGGCGGTCACGGCGCTGTAGGGTTAGGTTAAGTCGTGGCGGCCTGGCACCGGGAGGATGAGATGCATGAGAGCGATCCCTTAGGGGTTGCTGACCCGGCAGGCGGTCGGCGGGAGAAGCTTGGCGGTCGAGTGTGTCGGTCGAGCTCGGGCGCTGGTTTCTTCGGTGTGAGCAATCAGCTAATCCGTGGTTAGAAGTGACACTCATTGATACGGCTCGCGAGAGATCGAGACTGGATTGAAACACTCCGCTTCTTCCTCTCAATTAGTCCTCGTCTTTTTGATCAAGGGAAAAAAAATGGGGGGGGGGCGGCACCTTTGATGAACAGGGAAATATGTTTTAAAATCCTTTAATTGAATATTTGGCACTGGAGAAAGGTAGCCACGGGTAGCACTGGGTAGCACTGGGTAGCACTGGGTAGCACTGGGTAGTACGTAGCCGAAAACAGTTGTTAAGCTTTTGTTACTTTGTTTGGTTTGTTTGTTTTGTTGAGAAATTTGAAGCATACGATCAGCTACCAAAGATCTGGTGACAAAGATCAGCTACCAAAGATCTGGTGACAAAGATCTGGTGACAAAGATCTGGTGACAAAGATTTTACAGGCAGCAGTGGAATGCGTTAAAAGATATTTGGCAGACAGTCCTGTTCCAGGTCCCCCTTTTGATCCACTGGCTGGATTTAACTTAACCACGAAGTCAGCCGTACACGCTGGGAAAAATAGTTTATAAGCCTTGGAGGCTCGGCTGTGTCACCGCGCTGAATAGCTAAAAATAGCTTCTTGGGGCGGGGGGGGAGGGGGGGGAGGGGGTTGAAGTATAGTAATGAATTTCTACGCCTGTTTATTGGTTGTGTCAATAGTTATCAGGAATGGCACGTGGGACATAGACTCCTAGAAGTTAGCTCACGGTAACGAATGTGACCAGGGAGGGTAGAACCACAATGAGCGTTGGCGTGCGTCGAGCCGGAGGAGGACGACGTCGACGACCTGGGGCGGGTCACGTGGCGATGCAGTGGCGTCTCGGCACGCGTCGGTGGAACAAGACGGTCCTCACACACCAGTCTCGGTGACGTGGTTTCCCGTGGGTGAGCGACGTCAGAGATTGTTGACGTGGCCGGGGTTGAGAAGAAGAGGCTGCCGTCCTGTGCGCAGTTCAGAGTCGGTCGGCCGCGGCGCGTAGGTGAATCCTCCATGGCCTTCGCAGCACCCGTGAGAGTTCAGGCATGTCCTTGACCTGGGTTTTCTTGGCCGGGCCCCCACCTGTGCGGGGAAAAAAAATGTTTATAAACAAAATTAAAGAAATTAGCAAATATTTGGATTTATTTTTTGTTATAACAAACATTTACACCACTATATTATATTTTAAAAAGAAGAATGCCCTACATAAACTATTAGCAAGTGGATTTTGTTTTCAAATTATAAGCAAAGACATATATATTTATATTTCTTAAACTGGCGATGTACGGTTGAGGCAGCAGTAATGGGCCATTTACGGGTACCAGTGTTAAAAAAACAAATTTCCCCGCACGACCAAAAAAATTAGCTTTAACAAAAATGTCTATACGAATATGAATCCGTGTGTAGTTTTCAAGGCGATCTGTCTTAGTATACTATTCTAATACTCCAACTCTAGGGTAAAATTGTTTGTAATCTAGTTCTCATAATCCAATTTTAGGATACAACTTTTTCGTAATCTAGTTCTCACAATCCAATTTTAGGATACAACTGTTTGTAATCTAGTTCTCATCATCCAATTTTAGGATACAACGTTTTTGTATAAATAGTCTAGTTCTCATCATCCAATTTTAGGATACAACTGTTTGTAATCTGATTCTTATAATCCAAGTCTATGGTGCAAGTAACCTGTTCAGAACCACCCATATAAACATACACGACCAACAGAATGCCACCGGGTGGAAGTGGGAAGCGTCGAGAGACCTTTTAAACAATTTGTATTTCAATTTTACGCTCGATTGTAGTAAGCTTAACACTAACAAACCAGGGCGCGCGGGTGTTTAACCACCCCCGGGGAAGGGGGGCGGCACCCATCCTTTTCTTCTCCGACTTCCAACTTACAACCCAGGCTTCCAACTTACAACCCACCCTTCCAACTTACAACCAGCCTTCCCACTTACAACCAGCCTTCTAACTTACTACCATGTTAATGAGTGACCGTATACCGGTTTAAAAGTGGACGGCCGAAATGTTCAGGCAGACCAAGATTTCCCGTCATGGGTCTGGTAGAGTACCTGGTCGATGAAGTCTCTCATATATAATGTATTCCAATGTTAACACCGTACACGCTATTAATAGTTTTACCCTTTAAACTTTAAGAAAATAAAAAAGGTGGTATTTGAAGGAATTGAGAATTTCAATATACAAAGTGTTGAAGCGTGTATCAATAGTTCACATCGTAGGTCAGAAAATGTGGCACAGTTAAATATAATGTGTTCTACGGCAACTGAAGGGGATTGATAAACAAAAGATTCATTTTTTACGAATCTGTAACTTCTCTGTATAGACTATATCAGGATTCCACGCTAGTAGCAGAAATTTAAAAAAAAAAAGGCAGGCTACGCTGGACTGGACATGTAGAAAGATGGCCGAATGACAGAGGAGTGAACAGGGCGCAATGACAGAGGAGTGAACAGGGCGCACCACCAAAACCCCACGAGAAAAACGGTTGGAAGGCAGACCTAGGCTTAGATGGCTGACCTAGGCTTAGATGGCAGACCTAGGCTTAGATGGCAGACCTAGGCTTAGATGGCTGACCTAGGCTTAGATGGCAGACCTAGGCTTAGATGGATGGATGATGTGGTAAAAGATGTACACAGTAAATGCAGGAGAAGAAGTGATCATGCTCAACAAGGACAACGAAGGGGCGAAGTAAAGTAAAATATGTATTTATAAAATACAATAAATTTGGCGAAAAAAAGTTTTGTCATCGATCACATACTCATTAAAATCATCATAATTATTATCACGACGACCATTATTATGATCGCAAAAATAATAGTAATTGTTATTAATATTAATATTATTATCGTAATTGTTATCGTTATTTTATTGTTATTTCACTTCTGTGATTTTGGGTTAAGATTTAACTAAGTCTGAGGTGCGATGCTCAGACGACCACAAAGTAGGGTAGGCGTAGATCTTTGAGTGGTTGAAGAATTCAAACGTTTTTTAAAGTTTAGTAAGACCATAAGAAGTTTTCTTATGTGGCCCCAGGGGCAGTAGACCGGCAACGACTCCCAACGATCGCATGCCCCACATCGACCTGTATCCCATCGACCCTTAAAACATCGCCCCACATCGACCTGTATCCCATCGACCCTTAAAACATCGCCCCACATCGACCTGTATCCCATCGACCCTTAAAACATCGCCCCACATCGACCTAAACCATGCACCGATATGTCAAACGGCCCCACAACGCCAGGCCCCACATCACCATTCCCCACATCATCATGTCCCACAGAGCCCCACATCGCCATGCCCCAGACAGCCCCACAATGCCCTGTCAAGGTTAATTAAGCAGTGAGCGACCGCGCGCCTGTCATCACCTAACGTGACCCCAGTGGCGCCCTGACAAGGTGGGGCGCCGTTGTTTTTGTTGGAGCTGCTAAACCTGTGTATTTAATCGTCCAGTGCGGGCCCATTTCAAAATACAATTCGCAGCGTTGATATTTGCGTTACATTTACTGCATATGGGCAGTTCACCAGAACAGGAAGGAATAATACAGGGTATGAATGTGGCCATGGGGTCCTACTGTGGAATCTCCGAATATAAATTTTGTGATCACAATTTCTCAACTAGTTTATACAATAGAATTGTAAACAACGGCGGCAATCTGGGGTTATTGTTTTTGTGTGTGTTTTTTTTCGGGGTGTGGGGGGGGGGTATGTTTCAAGGCAAAATTAAATACGGTTAGGTCATTTATATATCATGACCGTGTATTGTACACTATATACATGAAAGTTAAAGTCATAGTTCTGAGCTATGCATGAAAGTATCGTTATATGGAAAATATCCTGAACACTTTACACAAGGCTAAATACAGACATGAAATAAGGGTCACAAGGTAATGGAAAAGTTAAATAAAAAAAATTAAAAAATCAATAAATCACGAAACAATAAACTTTTGAGGTAAAAACCTTCATCAGCTAACAATTAAAAAAAACCTTCATCAGCTAACAATTAAAAATAGGAAGATGAAAAATAAAAAAAAACGTGACCGCGCTTAGCAATGGTTTTCCAGGAGGAAACAGTTCGTAACTAGACTAGAGCGAGGCCCAGCCCCTCATCTCAGATCTAAGTTGATTCGATTTTCAGAACTTGATCGCAGTTCCACAGCTCCTGCAGTCCCAAGCCCAATAAAAAAATAAAATAAACTATTCTTAAATTCAAATGGCATCATCATCATCATCAGTGGCGCTACAGCCCACGTGGGGCCCTGGCCTGCTCCACCACATCCTTTCAGTCGGATCGATCCATGGCTTTCCAGATTTATGCGCGAACCCCCAGCTGGTTTAAATCCTTTTCTATATCGCCGATCCATCTCAGTCTTGGTCGACCAGGGCCATGAGCCAAAATTTAAATTATTCACCTAAAAAGAATGAAGTGCAGGAATCTCTTTTGCGCTAGTTTTCAAGCGCTTTAAAATGATCTCCTTTACATAGAGGCATCTACCGATGTCAGACACAGGCCGAGCCCCCATCACTTTACACCAATATCTGTTTCATCCGAGTAAACAATGCAAACGGCTATGGCCACCCATCAACACATTTGTGATTATAAACTTGATTCATGTTTACCCTCGTGCTGTGGTAGCCTGGTAATCTCCCCCTCGCCGTGGATTTTGCTCCCCATCATCCCAACCTGCTCCCAGTAAGCCCATAGGAACACATATCTCCCATTCTGTGTCGGATGAGCTCCAGGCTTAGACTGTCAGTCCGGCCCGGGTGTGGGGTTAAACACCCAATTCATCAAATTCGCCATAGAGTTTTAGAGAAAGCGCCCTAAGCAAAAGTACCGAATCCTCCCAGCCAACTCCGCTCTTTGTGCTATGCGATACACACACCCGTGCATCTATGTGCATCAGAGGGTACCCCCCACTAACATGATGTACTAAGTGTCAGACAAATTAATCAACATTGTTAAGTCTACCACAAGCAATATTTAATGCCGTAAAAATACCCTCCTCTCACTGTATTCTTTTTTTTTTTTGCTTTCAAGTCGTAATTTCGGGAAGTCCACGTTTTCGGCAGCAATAAATCGTTTTCCTTATAAGCCGAATTACTCTCTCTCTCTCTCTCTCTCGCTTTCTCTCTCTCTCTTACAGTGGGTTAGCCAACGATCGCTCATGTTCATACCCTGGGGGTATGTAACACATAAGTTAAATCACCATCGCCATAAAGACAAGAATGCATTCCACTTGGGTAACCTCTTGACAGACTGTTTGAGACATTAAAAAAGTGTGTTTGCATTTGGGGGAGGGGGGCGGTTCTTTGGTGAAAGAGAATTTCTCTATAACTAGAGCTACGGTTAAATCAAAAGACGACGAAGAAGGGGCTACGACCGAATTAGACGCAACAATACAAGTGTAGTCATCAGATGGGAGGATGGGATAGATTATTTTTTCTAGCAGCATCAAAGGGAGAGAAGATGCTGTGGCAAAAAATTAGTGTACAGGAGCATGCGAAACCCAAATACACTATTCCACATTACACGAGAGAGCGAAATGTAGAAAGACAGATAGAGAGTTATAATGAGAGGGAGCGGGAAGGATAGAGAGAAAGATATATATATATATATATATATATATATATATATATATATATATATATATATAATATGCATTGACAGAGAGATATATTGGGCGAAAGAGAGATATTAAGGGAGAAAGATATATTTAAATATATACGTATAAATATAAATATATTATATACATTGACAGATAGAAAGAGAGAGAAAGACACACACAGAGAGAGAGAGAGAGAGAGAGACCGACGCACAGACAGACAGATAGCAAGCCCCGACCACAGACGACCATAAAATATCATTTTGGTGGTGTAATCGTTATGAGTTACTTAGTGTCTCCCATTTAGTGCAAACCTTCAAGCGATTCGTTGAGTTTAATACAGTGGCGCTTAAGAATACATTAAAAATATATATATATATATAATTTTTGGTGTGTGGGAGGCGGGGGTGAAAATTAAGGTTAAAAATATATTTGTACAACACCATGAAACAGCCAGGCTTAAAACACCACGAAACAGCCAGGCTTAAAACACCACGAAAAAGCCAGGCTCAAAACACCATGAAAAAGCCAGGCTTACAGCACCATGGAAAAGCCAGGCTTAAAACACCATGAAAAGCCAGGCTTCAACAATTCTAACTTCTTGGAAATATCTATAGGTGTTATCTTGACAAAAAAATAATTGTTACGACTCAAGTGCATGAAGGTAACAAGGGACATAAGACGTGCCGAGATTAGACAAGAACACAAACACACACACACATATATATATATATATATATATATGAATGGATATGTGGATGGTTAGATGGATGGTATTGTTATTTACCCACGTCTGACATATGTAGCGCCCGTTTACCGAATTCATCATGTTGCTATTCTATGCCCCTCCCCCCTTTTAAATGATTGACATGATTCTCGTGGTTCTCAGACGAATGATTTCGGTGTAACGTCACAATAGTAACATCCCCCACAATCTCGGCATGTAGACAGTAGATATATTTTGTCATTCATTATCAAGATCAGAGAAGTTTCGACGGCGACAGCTGAATTACAACGACACACTAAGTGACACCGCACAGCGACACAATAAGTGACACCGCACAGCGACACAATAAGTGACACCGCACAGCGACACAATAAGTGACACCACGCGCAGCGACACAATACGTGACACCGCACAGCGACATCAGAACCTTTGAAACATAAATGTCGCACAAGTTCAATCCCATCTTGGCGACCTTTAAGCCAATCTGTAGTGTCAAACAAAAACAATAATAATATGTTTTACATTTTAGAATATATTTATATATAAATCACATTTCTGACTGCAAATAAAAAAAAAAAAATTTAAAAAAATTAAATAAAATAAAAAAAATTAAATAGATCTTAAATGTTCCCATTAATTAAAACACCCGCTCCCCCCCCCCACCCCATGTCCCCAGCAGCCCATCTTAACTGGTCGTTGGTTGCTGTACAATTTGAGCACCACCGTGAGAAAGTGAGCAGAAGACAGAAATGTCTAGACAATATAGAGCGAGCAGGTAACAAAAATATCAAAGTAATATTAAAAAAAAAAAATATTTAAAAAAAAATCTCTACAGCGGTTCTAAATATTGTATATTAACATCCATCTCCCAACCTATGGGTTTGTGATATTTGGGCACACATCAGATCCCATGGCTTTTGTGACATTCGGGCACACATCAGATCCCATGGGTTTTGTGACATTCGGGCACACATCAGATCCCATGGCTTTTGTGACATTCGGGCACATATCGGCGTACAGACCGGCACAGTGATCATGTCTATAATTATGAGAAACTTCCGGACATCAAAATAATGGTAGGCAAGGCGTGGGATGGGGGGGTTGGGGGGGTAATAGAAGGTTAGAGCTAAGTCGTTCATTACGTCCCCAATCATTACAAGAACACGCGATCTACACACAAGTCTACATGCGTTCTCCCATAGCTTTTCTGTGTGTCATCATTTTTATCTGTAATGATGTCTACGCTCATAGAATTACTGTTGTGGAAAAGCAGCTAACTGTTCCTAATTTACGGACACGTCCTTAAACTTGACCAAAAATGACCTGTCCGTAAAAATGTGTTTTAAAAAACACACACACAAAACAAGCAACATTTGGACAGTGGCGTAGTGGGAGGGCAAGGGGGGCATCATGCCCCGGGCGCTAATCACAAAGGGGCGTCAAATGGTATATTTTACTATAAAATTGTATGGTTTTCGAATAGGGGGAAGGGCGCTAAAAAGGTATTGGGGGCGCTAAAAAGGTATTGTGCCCCGGGCGCGAGTTAAGCTCGCTACGCCACTGCATTTGGATGTCCTTGAAAATGAAATTGTACAAAACTCGTTTGAACGAACACAACTAAAATGTCATCGTGTGTGATTTACAAATTGTTTATTCCTTTCAACGTGTATGAAAGAAAATTTCCTTCAAGAGATTTAGGCTATAAATAGGATTGTGTCTCCTGAATCACATGACATAGACTTCATAGCGTCAAAAAGACGTAAGGCAGCCAAAAAAGAGGGATAGCTGAGACATTACTTTCGTGGTTTTTAATAATTTTATATTTTTAAAAATGTCTACGTAAAAGAATCTGAACGTTCTTAAAATTTGTGGACATTTAGAATATTCGGCAGTAAATGTTATTTCATCGAGTGGGCAACCCCGCGGTTGTGTAACTTCGGGTATGTAATCAAATCCAAAGCTCTGCTTACATAACTTACATCTATAGTTTTTAGCTGCTCTTTGGCAACACCGTATGTATAATAATAATAATAATAATAATAATGTATGTCTTGTAACGCTGGCAGATACAGGTGGTGACAAGTCGTATGTCTTGTAACGCTGGCAGATACAGGGAGTGACAAGTATGTCTTGTAACGCTGGCAGATACAGGGGGTGACAAGTATGTCTTGTAACGCTGGCAGATACAGGGAGTGACAAGTATGTCTTGTAACGCTGGCAGATACAGGGAGTGACAAGTATGTCTTGTAACGCTGGCAGATACAGGGGGTGACAAGTATGTCTTGTAACGCTGGCAGATACAGGGGGTGACAAGTATGTCTTGTAACGCTGGCAGATACAGGGAATGACAAGTATGTCTTGTAACGCTGGCAGATACAGGGGGTGACAAGTATGTCTTGTAACGCTGGCAGATACAGGGAGTGACAAGTCGTATGTCTTTGCAGGGAGTGACAAGCATGTCTTGTAACGCTGGCAGATACAGGGGGTGACAAGTATGTCTTGTAACGCTGGCAGATACAGGGGGTGACAAGTATGTCTTGTAACGCTGGCAGATACAGGGGGTGACAAGTATGTCTTGTAACGCTGGCAGATACAGGGGGTGACAAGTATGTCTTGTAACGCTGGCAGATACAGGGGGTGACAGGTATGTCTTGTAACGCTGGCAGATACAGGGGGTGACAAGTATGTCTTGTAACGCTGGCAGATACAGGGAGTGACAAGTCGTATGTCTTTGCAGGGAGTGACAAGCATGTCTTCGAACGCTGGCAGATACAGGGAGTGACAAGTATGTCTTGTAACGCTGGCAGATACAGGGGGTGACAAGTATGTCTTGTAACGCTGGCAGATACAGGGGGTGACAAGCATGTCTTGTAACGCTGGCAGATACAGGGAGTGACAAGTATGTCTTTTAACGCTGGCAGATACAGGGGGTGACAAGTATGTCTTGTAACGCTGGCAGATACAGGGGGTGACAAGTATGTCTTGTAACGCTGGCAGATACAGGGGGTGACAAGTATGTCTTGTAACGCTGGCAGATACAGGGGGTGACAAGTATGTCTTGTAACGCTGGCAGATACAGGGGGTGACAAGTATGTCTTGTAACGCTGGCAGATACAGGGGGTGACAAGTATGTCTTGTAACGCTGGCAGATACAGGGAGTGACAAGTATGTCTTGTAACGCTGGCAGATACAGGGGGTGACAAGTATGTCTTGTAACGCTGGCAGATACAGGGGGCGACAAGTATGTCTTGTAACGCTGGCAGATACAGGGGGTGACAAGTATGTCTTGTAACGCTGGCAGATACAGGGAGTGACAAGTATGTCTTGTAACGCTGGCAGATACAGGGGGTGACAAGTATGTCTTGTAACGCTGGCAGATACAGGGAGTGACAAGTCGTATGTCTTTGCAGGGAGTGACAAGCATGTCTTGTAACGCTGGCAGATACAGGGAGTGACAAGTATGTCTTGTAACGCTGGCAGATACAGGGGGTGACAAGTATGTCTTGTAACGCTGGCAGATACAGGGAGTGACAAGTCGTATGTCTTTGCAGGGAGTGACAAGCATGTCTTGTAACGCTGGCAGATACAGTGAGTGACAAGTATGTCTTGTAACGCTGGCAGATACAGGGAGTGAAGAGCGCTGAGACAGACGCTTACAACAGACGACACTGGTCAACGTCGGTAACACAGGGGCGGGATTCACTTCATAGAGAAATCGTATACAACAGAGGGCGATATAAATTAGAGGGTATGGCGTGTGCAACAGAGGGCAGTGTACACTTAAGAAGGGCAGCAAACACGTAAGAGGGCAGTACACACTAAAAGAGGGAGCATACAATTAAGAGAGCACTTAGACCTTAAAGATGACTCTCCCAAAAGTCGTATTCAAATTATCCTTTGAATTCACTCCACCTCCAGGCGTTGTATCCCCCACAGATGACCGGGAGAATAATTGATGTGCCCTTTGCCATGTGATGTTACAATGTTTTCATCTGATAACGAGTTGGGAACTTTTTTTAAAAACCAAAAAAAATAAATAAAACAGCATGCAAAATAATTGTGTGTGTGTGTGTGTGAATATATATCAGCTAAATTTAGACCGGATCTTTCAGCTAAATTTGGACCGGATCTTGCAGCTAAATCGGGACCAGATCTTGCAGCTAAATCGGGACCAGATCTTTCAGCTAAATCGGGACCAGATCTTGCAGCTAAATCGGGACCAGATCTTGCGGCTAAATCGGGACCAGATCTTTCGGCTAAATCTGGACCGGATCTTTCAGCTAAATCTGGACCAGATCTTTCAGCTAAATCTGGACCAGATATAGCAGCTAAATCTTGATCAGATCTATGAGCTGAATCTGGACCAGACATATGAGCTGAATTTGGACCAGATATATGAGCTGAATTTGGACCAGATCTGTCAGCTGAATCTGGACCAGATCTGTCAGCTGAATCTGGACCAGATATATCAGCTGAATCTGGACCAGATGTATGAGCTGAATCTGGCCCAGATGTATGAGCTGAATCTGTACCAGATGTATGAGCTGAACCTGAACCAGATATATGAGCTGAATTTGGACAAGATATGAGCTGAATTTGGACCAGATCTATCAGCCGAATCTTGACCAGATCTTTCAGCTAAATCTGGACCAGATCGTTCGGCTAAATCTAGACCGGATCTTTCAGCTAAATCTGGACCAGATATAGCAGCTAAATCTTGATCAGATCTATGAGCTGAATCTGGACCAGACATATGAGCTGAATTTGGACCAGATATATGAGCTGAATTTGGACAAGATATAAGCTGAATTTGGACCAGATCTGTCAGCTGAATCTGGACCAGATATATCAGCTGAATCTGGACCAGATGTATGAGCTGAATCTGGCCCAGATGTATGAGCTGAATCTGTACCAGATGTATGAGCTGAACCTGAACCAGATATATGAGCTGAATTTGGACAAGATATGAGCTGAATTTGGACCAGATCTATCAGCCGAATCTTGACCAGATATATCAGCTGAATCTGGACCAGACAAGGGTGTATTTTGGACAATGAGCCCCCAACCCAAACTCAAGACGCCACCCCTCATCAGTGCCGCCGCAGCTGCGTTGTACTCCACCATCTGATGCTGTCGATACCATCTGCCGGGGGTGTTGCCGCGTGTAAACAAACCGATCATATTGCACCACTGACATATTCCTCACGAGAACAAATCTATTTTTGGACGAACTATGAAATCGCCTTAGTTACGGTTGGGGTCAAAGATGCGAACAGAGTACGAGGGAGTCAGGCGAGGGGGGTCAGAAATAGCCGGAATCAGCCTACTTCCCATACGTGGATAGATTAAACGTGGGGGGGGGGTGTCATTTTGGTTATGAGAGTTCCTTGAAGGTGGTCAACAATTGGCACAAAGATAAGTCGACCATTCGGATGACGTCACCAGGTCGTGCCCCCACAATGATGTCGACTAAACAGTTTGTACACTACTGTAATACATTTGCTATCCACCCGATTCCTATTGTTTTAATAGGAAATTCAAAAAAACTCTTTTTATATATGCACGATTGCATACCCATCGTTATAATAATAATATTACTATAGTAACTCTTATTATCATATCGAAAACGGAAGGATTGGTACCCACTTTCCAAAAAAGATGGCAGCTACTTTGGTATTTTTAGATAATAATATTAATGTAATAATAATAATAACAATGTTGGATGAGTCTCTGAACCAAGCATGTAAAAAAACATAATTCCGGTAGACATCGACTTTGAAAAGCCAAGAACCGCTGCTATAACGTAACGCAGTGGGGCGTATAATGAGAACTGTATCGTGAGATCCGGATGACTGGACGACCGGAAGTGGTCTTTCACGCAAATTTCGCTATAATCTTTAAATGAGAAACATAATTTTTTATTTCGTTTAATTTTATTTACGTTTTGCTTTCTGTTTTTATTCGCCTGAAATTCCGTCTCCCCCCCCCCCCCCCCCCGTAGTCGTGACGTCAATAAAAAAAACCACAATTTTTATAAACACCTATGAGCAGCAGCAGCATCGGTTGGACAGAAATGAAGATGCCAGTATTAGGTCAAGGACATTACTACCCGCACCACCAGGTGTTGTGCATAGGTTGGCTTTGAAAAACAAAAAAAATAAAACAAATAAACCGCACGGTGCGAATGTTTGCCGCACTGCAACCATTCCGGAAGGTGGTGATATCAATACTCCCGACTGGTTCATGGCGCCTTCAATCCATCATTTTGGCACCTCCCACTTCCCCACTTCATCTTTCAAATAGTCTTAGGTTATGTACGCTGTGTCGCCTTCTTCTTTTTTTTCTCTTCTCCTCTTTGTCGTTGACGAAAGTGGTTTCTATATGCGGACACTTTCATCATAGTGGTGAGAACGTGTTGGACCTTTTTTTTTTCTGTTCATCATCATTTTCATCTCTCTCTCTCTCCCCCCCCCCACCACATCCATTCTCTCTTCCACATCTCTTTCACTCGTACTCTCATCCCCTCCTTCTCTACCTCTCACTCTCTCTCTCTCTCTCTTCCGACATCCCACCTCTCTCTCTCTCATCGTCTCGGCCTCTCTCTCTCCCTCCATCCCTCTCTCTCTCTCTTTCTACCCTTTTCTCTCTTCCTCTCTCACTATTTACTTGAAACTACGACCCTCACTATGGCACTGTGACGTTAACAACAACAACGTCTTTGAACACCGCCAAAGAAAATCCTGCCAAAATGTTCAAGTACTTCTCTAGCAGGGGAGACAGCTGAAACCTAATCAAAAAATTCCACTGCAGCAAAACAAATTTTTAATCCACGTACTGCAAAATAATGAATTATGGGTCATCTGCAAGCATGACACCCCCCACACCAATCACATGCAACAAACAGTTCTCAACATATGTTTCCAAATAGGACAAGACGACAAATATAAAGACCATATTTTTCTGGTCTTGAAGAAACCGCCAGAAGACCGACGATGAGATGAGCTACCGTAGCCACCAATCTCACTATGAGATGAGCTACCGTTGCCACCAACACCACGATGAGATGAGCTACCGTTGCCACCAACACCACGATGAGATGAGCTACCGTTGCCACCAACACCACGATGAGATGAGCTACCGTTGCCACCAACACCACGATGAGATGAGCTACCGTTGCCACCAACACCACGATGAGATGAGCTACCGTTGCCACCAACACCACGATGAGATGAGCTACCGTTGCACCAACACCACGATGAGATGAGCTACCATTGCCACCAACACCACGATGAGACGAGCTACCGTTGCCACCAACTCCACGTTTGACCCGGGACTTTAGGGGGCGTTGTGAATGCGGGAACCGGCCTCGATGGGTCTCGAGACGTGTATGACAGATGTAATAAATGACAGCCAAACACTATCAGGGTCAGCGGGGCAAAATCGCCGACAAATACAATATTAGTGTTCTTACCAAAATATACAGAAGTTGCAGCTAACGCAAACCTAATTGGTCCACAAATACGAATGTTATGACTAGCAAATGCAACAGGTTACGACTGACAGACAAAAAATGTTACCGCTAAACAAGAGTCGTACAGATTGTTCAATACATTGATCGCGTGCCCTCCAAGTATAAAAGAATAAGAGACAAATGTAACAAATGACCAACACATATGTTACAATTGATGTGCGCTTACACTATCTTTAAATGCATGATTAGTTCCAAAAATCCCATAGGTTAAAATGTTCCATCGGTGCCGCCTGCACATATTATTAAATGATAGGAGCCCTTCAAGACAAAGCCGATTGATCATCACTGTGTGAGTCATCGACACATTCAATTAAGTGACTGTTATATCCAGTCGATGAACACGATCTAAAAATCCCAAACCATAAAATATAACCATCTTTCACAAATTGTGAATATCAAGTCGATAAGTTGTGAATATCATGTCGTTAATTTGTGAATATCCTGTATAGTTAAGTTGAGAATATTATGTTGTTGAGCTGTGAATATCAAGTCGATAAGTTGTGAATATCATGTCGATAATTTGTGAATATCACCCCATAATTTGTGAGCATTTCTTCTTATGAGCAGATGATATTCTTTAAATATCACAAATACAAAGCATACCATGTTACTACCATGGCACGTTGAACGGAGCACCCTTACTACGAATATGAAATTGTTCAGTTGCACTCGCTGGTTGCACTCGTTCGAGACGATCAACATTTCAGAACATGGGATGTTATTAAGTTAAATATAACTCTCCACCCACCACCACGACCCCCCACCCCACCTTGCACTCCGACGTGTTCGACTGCCACCTTGCACGGTGTCTTAAGGTGTTTGAGAGGGCCGTCCAGTACCTGCTCACCCGTGTTCCCCGGGGGACCTCCTTCCAGTCAGGTAACAAAAAATTTAACACCGAAACCGGTAAGTGGTAATACCACGATAACAGGTTTCTCTAGTCTAGAGCTTGGGCCGGGTATATGTCTGCGAGGCTGGGATATGAGCGTATCTGAGACAGGAGGATAATTGTGATAAGTGCTTTGCAGAGGTGGGACAACTGGGATGGGTCATACCCTGTGGTGGGGAGTACGGCTGGGAAAGATGCATGGCATGAGGGATATTAGAATAACTGGGATGGGCCATACCCTGGGGTGGGGAGTACGGCTGGGAAAGATGCATGGCATGAGGGATATTAGAATAACTGGGATAGGTGATTGGCTTGGGTTTAAAGTAAGAATGTGACAGTAACAGATACAAGGCAGGGACATCTTTGAATATGGGGTATCAGACCAAATACCAAAGGATTTAATATCTAACTTGTAACATTTAGCTTCTAACTTGTAATATTTAGCATCTAAATTGTAACATTTAGCATCTAAGTTGAAAATTTAGCATCTAAATTGTAACATTTAGCCTCTAAGTTGTAACATTTAGCATCTAAATTGTAACATTTAGCATCTAAATTGTAACATTTAGCATATTACGTGTGACCTTTAGCATCTAAATTGTAACATTTAGCATCTAACTTGTAACATTTATCATCTAACTTGTAACATTTAGCATCTAAATTGAAACATTTAGCATCTAACTTGTAACATGTAGGATATAAACATGCCGTGTAGGAGATCTATTTGCAGACAGGAAAGATCTACATCGGACTTATATCTCAAAGATGAAGGGACGTCTACAACAAGTCATCCAACAGTGGAGTGTCCTGTTCAACAACTGGAGAATCCTGGAGACGGCTGGATGGATGGCACAGGTAGCAGAAGTGGTCGCTTGGGTGATATAAGGTGGTTTTAAAATTGGTGGCATTCAGGGAGGGAGGGGAAGAGGTTGTAAGAATTGTTGTATTATGGCATGCGAGATAACAGCCAAGTCTCGTCTGGATATAAACAGTTGATGGATTTATTTTGAGTTATTTAAACGGATTTGATACAGACGTCAGTAGGCAAAGAATTCAATTTGACGCCTGGTGCAAACAGAATATAGGTACGGTGGGTTTGGGTGGAGAGGGGGTGTGTTGATTGTGGTGGAAGGTGGAGCGGGGTGTGGGGATTGTGGTGGAAGGAGTTGAGCCCCCCCCCCGACACTGACTTTGCTGTCAAGCGATTTATGATAGAGCAACTCGTTTATATGTAAGTAGTCTGTTGACGTTAACAAACATGTCTACGTATCTCCAAGATTAAAAATATATATGTGTATATATATGTGTATAAGCAACAGTGCAGTTCTGATCAATACCAAGTTCCTGTTACTGCGCGCGAACCGAAAAAACGACCTTCCCCCCCCCCCCTTAAACGACCTTTCTTTCCGATTCTTACTTTCATTCCAACTAACGAACTACATTCAGACATATATAAATAAATATGGTTTCGGCAGAAAGAGAAAATCTATAAATCGCTTGCTTAAAAGCCTATGCGTCTGCTTTTCTATACATTGTGTCTGACACTCCGGCTCACTGAGAGCACCGTCTGCTTTTCTATACATTGTGTCCGACACTCCGGCTCACTGAGAGCACCGTATTCTTTTCTATACATTGTGTCTGACACTCCGGCTCACTGAGAGCACTGTCTTCTTTTCTATACATTGTGTCTGACACTCCGGCTCACTGAGAGCACTGTCTTCTTTTCTATACATTGTGTCTGACACTCCGGCTCACTGAGAGCACCGTCTGCTTTTCTATACATTGTGTCTGACACTCCGGCTCACTGAGAGCACCGTCTGCTTTTCTATACATTGTGTCTGACACTCCGGCTCACTGAGAGCACCGTCTTATTTTTCTATACATTGTGTCCGACACTCCGGCTCACTGAGAGCACCGTCTGCTTTTCTATACATTGTGTCTGACACTCCGGCTCACTGAGAGCACTGTCTTCTTTTCTATACATTGTGTCTGACACTCCGGCTCACTGAGAGCACCGTCTGCTTTTCTATACATTGTGTCCGACACTCCGGCTCACCGAGAGCACCGTCTGCTTTTCTATACATTGTGTCCGACACTCCGGCTCACTGAGAGCACCGTCTGCTTTTCTATACATTGTGTCCGACACTCCGGCTCACTGAGAGCACCGTCTGCTTTTCTATACATTGTGTCTGACACTCCGGCTCACTGAGAGCACTGTCACGTAGATAGTGGTAGTAAACTACGCGGTGAAACGCATAGCTGCACCACCCCCCCCCCCCCCGCCACCCCCCCTCCCTTGTTAAAGTCTAATGAAGGTGCACGTTGAAATTAAGAAGTTGAATAAAGTAATGACACGCCTTATCTGCGCATGGCAAACCTTGTATCAAAATGTCTGCCGATTAAGTTACGAGCCGCTGGCAAGATAGCTAATTATTGAACAATTGGATTACTTCACACATGCGTGTGAACAAGTCGGGATGGCGGATAGCGTTATCAGCGGCGGACCCAGGGCAAAAAAAAAAAAAAAAAAAAGGCAGGTGAGAGGAGGAAGGTGTCGGGAAATGATTACTTCAGAAAATATTTAAAATGCGAAGCACTGTTGTTCACAAGATTAAACTGAGTTTGTCACGTGACAAATGAGTTCATGTCCATAGTCTGTAGTTTTAATTTTAATGTTAAGAAGTCCGCCACAAATCTATCGCACGATGACGTCTTCACAATAGCGACTAGAGCCCAGTGTGGCCTCACAGCTCTAGAACGTGATCTCACGAGGCATGAACAAGACTCTTTAGTGACGCCACGCGACTTACGAAGTATGTATTCGACGACACGCGAGCTCGTGCTCTCACGAGAGATTTGTTACCTAGAGTGCATCTGAACATGGCCAAAAGGAGTGTTGGGACAGAAGCAGAATGTCACTATGCACTATGAGCATAGTGTGTGTAAGGGACGAGACTGTCAGATATATCAGACAATACAACTAGTATACAGACATAAGCCAAGGGACAGACATCGGTAGTGGATACAGAGCCTTGGCAGTGACTTTGTTTAGGCCCGGGCCATTTTTTGATATTGCGCCGCTGTATTGAATTGCGCCCCTATATTCAAAGTTGATAGTTATTTCGTCCACATGACAACATTTGGCGCCCTCCATTGTCCGAGGCTCCCGGTAGCCGTAAGGGCTCTAAGTCTCACGCGACGTCTATATGTGGACAGAAGAGAGGTGGAAATGATTTAAAACACCCGGTCTTCCATTCATAGAGACTAAAGGCCAAGGATCGTCTGAAAGGAAGGGTTTGGTGATGCCGGCCCAGGGCAGGGCGCCGTGGACGGTGGTGCCGTTGAAGTGACCAGCACAAAAACGAAACGTACCTGTGTGTGAAACAGCCAGGACGTCAAGGATACATGTCTAAACACGGTACTAACATATGTAAGACAAGGCCACCCCGTAACATGCAAGTGCTCATCACATTCATAGATAGACAGAGGCTGTGTAGCTTAACACATACGTATCTGACAAGTCCAATCGGCGTGTAGCACATGTAAAGGTTGTACCTGATAACATACACACAGAGCTACCCGTGACAATTAGAGATAAGGGATGTAATTAGGACGAGTAGCTAAATACGATACCCGGTAATTGGGACAATAGTTTATCCAAAAGAATCCGTTAAGCTTACGCTTGAAATGTACATTGTAGATCCACGCGGTCGCAAACCTTTAACGACGTAGCAGACTTTTTATCTTGTTAAAGAACGCTATAACGTGCGAGTTTGTCCTCGAGTGTGTTGTACCCACAACAATTATAGTATCACACTTTATGATTGTTGAATCCAAGAGTGTGTTGTACCCACAACAATTATAGTATCACACTTTATGATTGTTGAATCCACGAGTGTGTTGTACCCACAACAATATAGTATCGATTGTTGAATACACAAGAGTGTGTTGTTCCCCACAACAATATAGTATCACACTTTATGATTTTTGAATGATTAATTAACATTAAAGTAAAACGAGGGAGGAGCGGGGGGGGGGGGGGGGGTCCCAGGATGAGATTAACCCCTTTACACCCCCCACCCCGCACATACGACAATATGGAGCGCAAATGGAATAATTAGAGTATGTCGATTGGCGTAAATAATATGTTTCATTTTTTCTTAGGTGCAATAATTTAAACTCTCTGGGCTTAATTGTCTCCTGTACTGAACGCAGATAGTCCAGCAGGCATAAGTATTTACTTATTGTGTCCTTAGATAAACGTTCCGCTGCAGGAGTTCTTGAGTCTTGAGTGCTGTGTTAAAACATGTAACGAAACGCTTGATTGTTACGTATAGCTTGGTTGTTACGCTTTTAACAGATACCTTTTAAATAATTAGTTACAACAATGACAGAGTCACGATGAAAAAAAAAGTATCAAAACTTAGTCAACAAAAATTAGCCTGTACGTATACCACCAAAACTTGTTCTATACCACCAAAACTTGTTATTTACCACCAAAACTTGTTCTATACCACCAAAACTTGTTATTTACCATCAAAACTTGTTCTATACCACCAAAACTTGTTATTTACCACCAAAACTTGTTCTATACCACCAAAACTTGTTCTATACCACCAAAACTTGTTCTATACCACCAAAACTTGTTCTATACCATCAAAACTTGGCCGGTGACTTGATGATTCGGTGCGTGAAGCTAACAGTTCACCAAAGACGACCCATGAATTACAGCACAATTAAACAATTGAACGCGGTCTGTAATAATGTCTAGCCACGGCTTGAGGTGACCTCGTGCCTCTTAGGAAAGAAAAAAAAAACACAAAAAAAACCCTGCTAATTTAGCAAAAAATGAAAAGTTTGTATTATTATGATGTAAATTGGTGTGGGAAAAGAAAAGCAAATAGTATGGGTTTAATACAACGCCAGCGATGGTATCCGAACCCGGGGCGGAAAAAAAAAAGGTTGTTTACCTTTAAGGGGGAGCAACTCTGGACGTCTTAAGCGGCGTAGAAATTTATCAGTGGTTAAGGAATCCGAGGTTTGGGGGCTACCCTAGTAACGCGTGAAACAGTCGAGGAGCAGCGATGGGTGACGGCGACGACAAGTAACGGAGCTGCTTAGCGCATGCACGGCATGTGTTACGGCATGTTAGGGATGTTTACAACAAAACAATTCATTCTTGTGGTTATTTATTTTAAATAACAACAATCCTCTTTCACTAAGAATTGTAGACAACTACGAACTATAAGGCTGATAAAAATAAAAACCAAATATATACTAATACTAATAGTCTATAGTAATAGGTAAATGTTTAACTAATGGGATTATTGTTTTATACTTGATAACAAAGGGTCCCCCCTCAACATAACTTGTGTGATTTCGTTAAAATGGATTTTTTGCTTACAAAAGATGTCTGTCTATGCCTATGCATTGAAAATGGCTAGCGTGCCAGCCGATAGCATATGACGGCTTACATTGATAAAACAAGGCAACACCAACACCACGGCCAAGTTCTCATCGGCGACGTTAGATTTACGGGATTATATTCATGGTGTACGTGGAATCGGGATTTAAAAAAAAAAACAGAATCATCTGTAGGATTATGCACGTATGTCAAGACAATCAGATAGGAAAACAACGAAAAAATAAAACAAACATAGCAAGTGCGAAAACTGAAGCGGGAATGTCCGATAACAGCACCATGCATACACAATAATGGATAATGTTGAACTTATCAAAATAAATGCCAAATATCCCAACAGACCAACTTAGTGGACCGCGTACCGTTGTAACATTAACATTAATTGCTCTAAGAATAGCCTATCTGTAGCAGACTAGCTTCGTGTGTAGAGTGCACTAACTTGTCGCTAATTTAAAAAAAAAAAAATGATTACTATTGACTGTACCCTAGAACTTGGGTAAACTTGTCTTAACTTCAAAGTTCGACATTCATTAGGACATAGATAAAGTCGCGGTATACCAACACTTCACACCCCCCCCCCACTTTTTTTTGTCCTCTCTTCTTTTCAAAAACAGTTATCACAGCTGTCAAGGTATAGAGAAGAAGAAGAAGAAAAGGTGGGGATGAAAGAAGGTGGTTAGTTATCCCTTATGATCAGTTATCTTACCCATCGGGTGGGGGCCTACCTACTGACAACTTTTCAAGCCAGTAGCCCCGGGGTCGTCTGGTAAGTAAAAGATCGTGATGTAAAGGTCGGCCAGTGATAGGGAGCCCACTTGTACAGTTCGAGTGACCCACATCACCAGATCGTATCGTAGTTATTGTATTATAAGGCTCCGATTGCCGATTTGCGGGTAAACTGCAAGTGTTGCAATCAGAGAGCAAAACCAAAGTATACATTGTACACAATTGTTTGATATTAAAAAAAAAAAAATTAAAAAAAAACAACAAACAAACACACACACACAAAAAAGCACCCAGAAATTACTTTCAATGAAATAAAGGTGGAAAAATGTACTTCTCACCGCAATTTCATTTACAGACATGCCTAGGTCATAGGCTTATTAGTTAGCTTAGTGGCAATGTCATGAAAGAATGCCTAGTTAGAGTTGGTTTGTCAATCGTGAACTCAAACTGCATTGAGTTAAGTCACGACCGGCCCGGATATTTTTTGTTTAGAAATCAATAAATGTATATAATTATATGTGTACCCGAGCCAATGATCTAAGTCTACTACACTATTGCTGGGGGCCCTTCTCACATAGTTAGAGGACTTCTTAAATATCACGCGCTTGATAGTATGACTGTGGACAGTGTAGACCACAAGCACATATTATATATATATATAGGTTATTTATTGCACACGATAATTATAAAATGTATATAAAAATAATCATTTTACATTTCAACAAGCGGATGAAATATGCACCTACCGGTACTACCAGACATCACACAATTCATTCATTGATTAAATTAACGTAGAACTTTTTTTCTCGAACTCGTATTAAACTGTAGCATACTATTTGTCTAATATACCAACCACTTATTATAACTTAAATATGTTAGGGCTCATACCATATTTAAATATATGTAATATATATATAATATATATGTAAATTGTGTATATACTTACTTCTGAAGAATTCTAAAACATTAAAACATAAATAATCAAAGTGTCTTTTTTTTAAAAAATATCTGTGTAACACAAAACTTAAGCGCACTTGAAAAACTTTATGTGTTAAAACAAGGATACTGTATGTAACACAAATATGTAATTGTAAATACGTCGATAACGGATCGTAGTAAAGTATAGATTTTTTTTTTTCCTCCTTTAAGTTTAAGTGATCAATCATGAATGGACCAGGCGTAAAAACAAGATTCACCAATCCTTAGAACGAACAACACTAAAATATCAATCCAATGGACACAGATGATGAGAGCAATTCCACGATCCAATAGAATTAAATCCTGTGTCCAACAAATTTGAACATCGAAAGTGCTTTTACCACTACTTGTTTCCGTGCGGTTTTTTTAGCTTGTGAGACTATCGGCAGGCTTTGCCCCTTCGCACGTTTCATGAGCCCTCTTTCATTTGCGCATGCGCATCGTGACAAAAAAAAGGGGGGCATAAACCAAAACAAAACACCACCATCCCACCATACAACATGGCGGCCCACAGTGTTTTGAGAAATTTTAGGAAACTGAGAGCTATCATACAGAAGATAAATTATAGTTCTGAGTATTATTTACTAAAAAACAAGTTTTCTAACAAAATTCTGAAAGTGCTATTGTTTAGTGCAACTGGGTATGCTTCATATTTTGCCTTCCAATCGAAATTTAATTTTTTAACGGTCCCGATAGTTGCAGCGAAAGCCAAAGAGCAAGAGGTGAGACGACGGACAACTAAAAATAAGAATAAACACATTTATTTGGTTACAAATGGCTGAGGCGAGACTCCTACAAAAAATAATTAATTATATTCTGATCATAATTTGAAATAGCAATTTATATCACCGTACCTTTTCGGAAAGCTATTGTTTGTTTCTTCATTCATTTATAATTTATATACTACTACTACTTGCCTACTGATACTTATTATATTATAAAATTATAGTATTATTATAGCAATTTGAATACCAACTTTGACTTTTTTACTTATTAAAGTTGTTAATTAATATTTGTTTGTTAATTAATAACGTATTATTAACAAACTAAACTTGAACAATTTAGTTAGTCATTGATGAATCATTCATTATGACCCATCTCTCGAAATTTACCCAGATTTCTATTCAGTCTATTCATGATTATATTATTTAAAAAAATATAAGTCTAAGTCACTATCACTAAGTTTTAGTAGTAGTAGTAAAAAAAAAGGAGTAGTCAATGTCATAAAATGATACGTTTGACTAAGCCTGGCTAAATAGTACAAGAAGTACATGCTAGATACTCCCCTAGCTAGATAGGGACAATAGGGTAATAATTAGTATTAGCAATTTAACAAACATAAAATTCAAACTTAAAATTAATAAAATTCTGAAACTTGTAAAATATATTTATAAATTGTAGTTTTAAATTTTGACTGTGAGTCCTAAGGGATGGCCTTCTCTTCCTTCTTTTTCTAGTTTAAAACTTGTAATTTTTACAAAATTCTAGGCCTTAGTCTTAGCTAACCTGCAGTAAACTGAAGTTTATTAACTTTATTATTAAAATGATTTAAGACTATGTAGCAATACTTTGACTTTACTTAGTCAGTTGATTATACTGAGTAGGTTAACAGTACTACTGTCAGTAGGCTTATGCATGGTCAGTCATGGTGAACTTGTTTCAACATTTATTTCTGTTTCTGGCAATTTATGAGAGCACATAACTGATATAATTATATTAATATGGAACATCAGTAGGTGTCCATAGAAAATGAGAAATTATTATACCATTATATACAAAACATATCCTTTTGAAAAAGTGTTGAGCAAATTTTATATTTAAAAAAAGGATGAAATTATTTGATAACATGGCATAATAACCATGAAAAGTTTATATGTGTATTTAGGGCTTAACTTTTTTACTTCCATGAGCCGACTTGCTGTGTTGCTGTTTTTGTTCTGTAAGCTGACCATACCAGCTCACGATTTTATAATAATTTTGTAAAAAGCAGAAGGGGTATAAAGGTTTGGTTTCGCCTCGCTGTGACTGGTAAACCATTTTGCCTTGTAATTCTGTAAGCCGTTTCATGTTTACAGCCCTATTTTGTTTATTTTGATTGCATTTTCAAGTGCATATTCACTGCTTTCTTACTACAAGGGAGTCAAGAGGCTCAGGAATATGTCCGCATTAAAATTCACTGCTAGTAAAGCTCTAAAATTAATTCATATACTGCAATATGATAAAACAAATATTAGTGTGGCATCTGAGAAAAAAAGGTGTAAACAACCACATGTTCAAAGTTCGTGTATCAGTGGCATGCATAAAGTCATAAAGGGGGATTTGCCCTGAACTAAAGGTGGAACACATTTACAGCAAGAGCAAAAAATATTATTCATTCAGTTTGCTAAAACTACTGAACTTACAAATGTTTAATGATACTAGTAGTAGTAGTATTGCTACTAATGTCATCCACTTTCAAACAACTGAAAATTTATCAGAGTTTATTAATGACAAGCCTAAACATTGGTGAGATGTGGTCAGAAAAGCAGATAATTTTTTGAATCAACAAAGTCACAATCTTAATCCAAAACTACATCACACTACACTAACTAGTTTAAGATAGATTTTCTTATCCTCATGACAAGTGAAATTTCATAGTGGATATTATTATTTTAATTGAAAGAAACACTTCATGACTAAAGTGTGAGTTTTGAAAAGTTATAAATTATAAAAATGGTGGTGATTATTTTCAATAATTTTTGTTCCCCCTTTTTACTTTTAAAAAACTAAATTTTCACTACCGGTAGTTCTTATTTTTTTACATTTCTTATTTAAAAAAAAGACCTTTATAACAACTGCGTCCAATTCCCATTCCACATACCATAAAACATCTCAGGTCTAGCATTTATATTAGGCTGTGGAAAATAAGAATATGATTTTATGGTATTTATGGAAACTTTACTCTGCATTTTTCTGATGCTGTATGGTTTTTATAAAGTTTGAAGATTCATTGTTTGTTGAAAATACTGCCTTTGTACAAAAATATTTTGTCAATTAGTGGAAACATTTTTAAAATACACTTACAGTAATTGGACATTTCTTTACAATTTTGTCCATATCTGTTTTTGTCTGGGCTGTTGTCAAAAAAAGTTTTAATATAAAAAATAAAAAAAAATCCAAATTTATATCAAAGTCATTTTCTTTAAAATTTCATTCAATTTTCTTTCCATTGATGTACAACGCTTGGCCTGTCTCTTATATTAATCTCAGGATTTAGATTTAAGTTTAACTATGGTCTTGTTTTTGTTTTATTTCTGGAAGTGCTTGGTAAAACTGTGGAAATAACCCACCCACCCACCCTTCCACCCACCCCCAATAAACTAAGTGATTGATTTTTATTGCAGGAAAAATATAAAATATTATACAGTTTTTAAAGTTCTTTTAAAGTAACATGTTCCAAAAAAAAAAAAAAAAATATAGAACTATTAACATTTTAATCTTTGTGTCTTTTTAGACAAATCTTCAGCTCTTCTGATATTTTTGTGCAAGCTGCATGAACTCTAAACTGTGTTTCTATTTTTATTGTGCTGCAGGATGATGCCAAGAGTAAAACAGAAGATTTCTCCTACAGAGAAATGCGCTTTCGGCATTTCGCTTCAGTTGAGTTTGATGGGAATATCTATATGACACCTCAAGATTTCCTTGAATCATTAACAGAAGAATCTCCAAGAGGTAAGCTGTTGAGTGATGTTGGTCCTATCCTCAAATAACAGTCTTAGCTGTGATCTTGATAATGCTCTATAGTTTATGTTGTGAGAGCGTATTGAACTGGAATGCTTTCACGATCTCCAACCTGTTAAAATCACTTGCTATAAATTATTTAGAGTTTGAAAGATTCATTCTATGTATTGCTTTCTTCACCTTTCTCATCAGCTGTTTGTTGTATTATGTTGTATCGAAATGTCCTGGTGTAACCATTTTACTATTATATTATTGCTATACCAACTATACAAGATTTTATCCCTTAAACATAAACCGGCGTAGTTCGGGTTGGTCCCAACCAGGGCTTTTTGCTGCGCTAATTCCTCACAAAAAGAACCCCTTTGCATTTAGCGGAATATCCTAGTTCTCAATATAAAGTAAAAAGTTCCCGCTCCCGCGCAGACCCACCCCTTCACCACTGAGGCTAAATAAACTTTTTGGAATTGGTTAAGGTGGTGTTGTGCCTTGAAAACAAAAAACAGGGCATCATATTTAACTAACTTAAGAATATTTTTATATGAAGTCAGTCTTATGCTAAAATAAATAGGTTTAGCCTTTTAGAGAATGGAAAGACTAATATTTTATAGAATGGAAAGGCTAATCTTTTATGGAATCCCTGTTAATTTTAACAGATTGTTTTAATAATCTGAAATAAAAAGTGGAGTCAGTGTTGGCATGCAAACTGTCATTGTTTAATTATGTGGCTCATGCATGAGCAAGTCAGTACAAAGGTTTTAAAATTAAAAAGCTGGGGTTGACAATGGCATGGACGGAAAAATGTGATTGTATGTGTGTAAATTATTTACTTAATGCCCAATCTCACCCACTAGCAGACACTGTGTATTGATTTTCAGCAGTGCAACAATAACCTACTTTCCATTGAAGACTGATATCTTTTAGGGTAGACCCTTATTGGCACCGTCCCAAATCTGCTAAGGCAGCGGCCTAGCAAGTCATCTGTACATATGGACTCAACTGGGACAAAAACTAGGGGGAGTGGGGGGTGGGGGCTTCTTATGATAGTAATGATACCTACTTTAGTTTGAATCTGTGATGGAGTGGTCCTGAGCCCATAAGTATGGCCTAGCCCCTAAGCTGTGGCCCAGGCTCAACTTGCTTCGTCACCGTGTTAAGGTGTAACTGATGTGAAATTTTTGACTGTAATATTTTGTATATAGTTATAAGCTCTGCTCTGTCTCAACCTAATGCAAACTATATTTCAAATTTAAAAAGTCTGAAAGGAACAAACCATGCTTATTTAATATTTCTAGCGCTCCATTCAAACTGATGCCATTATAGTGACGCATTTGGATGGATCATTTTGTTTGAAATTGTAATTTCTGATCTCAATTTTTATTTATTAGAATCTCTGAATGAATATTTTGTATTAATTTTAATTGTTCTTAACCACATCCGCCTGTGGTCCATATCTGCACATCTGTGGTATATATCTGCATGTCTGTGGTCCATATCTGCACATCTGTGGTATATATCTGCATGTCTGTGGTCCATATCTGCATGTCTGTGGTGTATATCTGCATGCCTGTGGTCCATATCTGCACATCTGTGGTATATATCTGCATGTCTGTGGTCCATATCTGCATGTCTGTGGTATATATCTGCATGTCTGTGGTCCATATCTGCACATCTGTGGTATATATCTGCATGTCTGTGGTCCATATCTGCACGTCTGTGGTATATATCTGCATGTCTGTGGTCCATATCTGCACATCTGTGGTATATATCTGCATGTCTGTGGTCCATATCTGCACGTCTGTGGTATATATCTGCATGCCTGTGGTCCATATCTGCACATCTGTGGTATATATCTGCATGTCTGTGGTCCATATCTGCACGTCTGTGGTATATATCTGCATGTCTGTGGTTCATATCTGCACGTCTGTGGTATATATGTGCATGTCTGTGGTCCATATCTGCACGTCTGTGGTATATATCTGCATGTCTGTGGTCCATATCTGCACGTCTGTGGTATATATCTGCATGTCTGTGGTCCAAATCTGCACGTCTGTGGTATATATGTGCATGTCTGTGGTCCATATCTGCACGTCTGTGGTATATATCTGCATGTCTGTGGTCCATATCTGCATGTCTGTGGTCCATATCTGCACATCTGTGGTATATATCTGCATGTCTGTGGTCCATATCTGCATGTCTGTGGTATATATCTGCATTTCTGTGGTCCATATCTGCACGTCTGTGGTATATATCTGCATGTCTGTGGTCCATAACTGCATGTCATCTATTTTTTTAACATTTTAAGCTCTCCAACTGATAATTTCGAGATGGTTGTTCGACAACATGGGGGTCTTTTTATTATTTATCTTGAGACTTAATCTTTCAGAGTGCTTAATCTCTACACCTTGTAAAGTACAAACAAAAAAAACCCCAAAAAACTATAACTAGTGAGTGGTGGTGGGGCATTTGATTTTTTAAAACAATAATAGTTTTCATAGTGAAGGTACTTGTACGTACTGCAGATAGTAGGCTTATGTTGATTGATATTAATGGAGAATTCATTTAAGAACTCACCTGCCAAAGTAATATAGATTTTAAGTCTTTATGCATGTGTCAATAGGGTTCTCACAATCCCAAGATCTTACTCACAACTGAATGACCAAATCTGAGCATTTATGTATACTTAAATCATTTCTAGATTATTTGGAGTTTGGCTTCAAAGTTTTCAATCATTTTAAATTGGCTGAACAACATTCTTCAACTAAAGAACCATCTATACATTGTCATGACGGTATACGATTCCGCCGATTTCGGACCGTCCCTCTCCACCAATCTGTCACAAATTTGTCACACAATTTAGACTCCCTCATAATAGATGGTCACAGAACCGTGATCCCCCCTCCCCCCTCTAGATGCGTGATGTAATTTATTGATGACCCCCCTAAAGATTTTTAGTCTGTTATTAGACCCACCCCAAATTTGTGTTGCTCCTCATAATTGAACAAGCTTGATATATATCATTTGAACAAATTAGTTTGTTTAAGATAGAATAGAATGCAACACACCATTTAATTTTTTTTAGTGTTAAAAATGTAATGTCAATCATTTGCATTGTATTTCTTCTGATACGTCTGGGGAGGCAGGCAATAATGAACTTATTTTGATTTAAACTATAAATTCTATTGATCACGGCCACGGCTTGGATTTCTTTGTGTTTGAAGAATCATATATTAATATTAATATATTCTAATTTTGATTTGTTAATGACTTACAACGCATTCGTCACTGAGATCGTGTGTTTGAGATCCGATGCTTGAATGAGTAAATCCCCAAAGTCAGGTTTGGAAATATTAAAACAGCGTTTTAAGCCGGAAACAAGTGGCAGGCCGAGAGAAGTGATCGATAGCGCCTACGGGCCCAGATCGGGCTACCCCGAGGACCATTGATAATCTCAGTGTAATAGAATCGGCTGGTAGACTTGTAGGCCTGCAAAGAGAAGGTAGAAAAGTGTTGTCCCAGACATAGAGTAAACACGGCACAAACACACACACACACTCTCACGCTGGCTATTTATATTGCTGACACGGATATTTCCAGCACGCTTTGTGTCAATATACTGTTTTAATGTACCTCCACCGGGCCATATGCTGCTGATATTCATATTATTTTTTTCACGGCGATCAAGGTCTCAGTACAACATTGGTAGTAACCGTAGAAGCTCAGGCACTGAAACCACAAACCGACCAGCAAGGGTGGAATGAGAAAATGGGGGGGGGGGGGGTAGCGCAGCAATAGTATGTGATTCATTCCTTTTGGTTTTTTTCTTTATCAAATGGCCATGTCTATTTCCCACGTAAAACGCAGTTAAGGTGTTCCTAATAGACGAAATTAATGTATATATATATATATCTAAACATGTGACGAAATGCTTCGAGTTTTCTTAAATCATTGCCCAGAATTGTCCAACCCGAAATGGTCCTTCTTGCTTTGTCACTGAGATCCGCACTGCAGGCGGCTGACATTGCGGATTGCAGTCTATTCCGTGGCGTTGCCTTACAGTGGTCTGTTACGAATGAGGTTCGGGCTAATTCTTTCTGTGAAGTCTCGGCAGTAGTGCTGACCTCTTTATGAAATTAAAACAACACTACCTACGTGATGTGTTTTTTCATGTAGCCGAGTTGTACCTTAAAACCGGATTATATGTCTCTTTAAGCCCAGGCAAGGGTGTCACCAGGAGGTTTGAATATTTAGCACTAGATACATTCTTCATGAGTAAACTCAAATAACTTTATGAACACCCATATCTATTCTCCTTCTTCTATTCTCCAATAATCTCAAACTTTCAAGTCAACATTGATTGATTTTGGAATGTTGTTTACTGGTTGGGTTTAAAATTAGATGAGGGTACGAAGCCGGATATTAACTCGACTCATCAACAGAATTCTCGTTTCAGCATTCTTTATATGTAATATTTAAAGTAATTTTTCTAAAGCAATAGTGGCCGAACTTCTCCGTTTCTCCGTGCCCATGCTGTAGCAAGGTTTTTCCCAGGACGCCTTATATCATCAACTATTAACAGGTTCACTGCGAAATTTCGAAAAAACAAGTAACTGATAGGACAAAACGAAACAAATTTTGTATTTAAGATCACAAAAAGTGAATTTAAAAATGTAAACTAATTTTAATTAGTGTGATAGATGAGGTTGTTAATCACCGCACATTTTCTCAAATCATGGAACTAAACTTGAGACAGACACCCCCCTGGAACTAAACTTGACTGAGACACCCACCTGGAACTAAACTTGACACAAAAACCCACCTGGAACTAAACTTGACTGAGACATCCGCCTGGAACTAAACTTGACTGAGACACCCACCTGGAACTATACTTGACTGAGACACCTGCCTGGAACTAAACTTGACACAGACACCCACCTGTAACTAAACTTGACACAGTCACAGACATGGCATGGAACTAAACTTGAAACAGACACCCGCCTGGAACTAAACTTGACACAGACACCCGCCTGGAACTAAACTTGACACAGACACCCGCCTGGAACTAAACTTGACTGAGACATCCGCCTGGAACTAAACTTGACTGAGACACTCACCTGGAGCTAAACTTGACTGAGACACCCGCCTGGAACTAAACTTGACTGAGACACCCGCCTGGAACTAAACTTGATTGAGACACCCGCCTGGAACTAAACTTCACTGAGATACCCGCCTGGAACTAAACTTCACTGAGATACCCACCTGGAACTAAACTTGACTGAGACATCCACCTGGAACTAAACTTCACAGGGACACCCACATGGAACTATTCTTGACTGAGACACCCACCTGGAACTATACTTGACTGAGACACCGGCCTGGAACTATACTTGACACAGACACCTGCCTGGAACTAAACTTGACACAGACACCTGCCTGGAACTAAACTTGACACAGACACCCGCCTGAAACTAAACTTGACACAGTCACAGACACCGGCCTGGAACTTAACTTGACACAGACACCCACATGGAACTAAATTTGACTGAGACATCTGCCTTGAACTAATCTTGACACAGACACCCGTCTGGAACTAAACTTGACACAGACACCGGCCTGGAACTAAACTTGATTGAGACACCCGCCTGGAACTAAACTTGACTGAGACACCCGCCTGGAACTAAACTTGACTGAGACACCCACTTGGAACTAAACATGACTGAGACATCCACTTGGAACTAAACTTGACACAGACACCGGCCTGGAACTAAACTTGACTGAGACATCTGCCTGAACCTAAACTTGACACAGACACCTACCTGGAACTAAACTTGACACAGTCACAGACATCTGCCTTGAACTAATCTTGACACAGACACCCGCCTGGAACTAAACTTGACACAGAAACCGGCCTGGAACTAAACTTGATTGAGACACCCGCCTGGAACTAAACTTGACTGAGACACCCGTCTGGAACTAAACTTGACACAGACACCCGTCTGGAACTAAACTTGACACAGGCACCCATCTGGAACAAAACTTGACTGAGACACCCGCCTGGAACTTAACTTGACACAGACACCCGCATGGAACTAAACTTAACTGAGACACCCGCCTGGAACTTAACTTGACACAGACACCCACCTGGAACTAAACTTGACACAGACACCCGCCTGGAACTAAACTTGACTGAGACACCCGTCTGGAACTTAACTTGACACAGACACCCACCTGGAACTAAACTTGACACAGACACCCGCCTGGAACTATACTTGACACAGTCACAGACACCAGCCTGGAACTTAACTTGACACAGACACCCGCCTGGAACTAAACTTGATACATATACCCACCTGGAACTAAACTTGATACAGAAAGCGGGTGGGTCATTAGAATATTAACATAGTTCGCGACCTTGAAAAAAAATGTGCCGTTGCGAGCCTTGATGGGAGCTCGGAGCACTAAGTGGGATTCTTATAAAATGCGTTTCTTGTAGGCATGTTTTGTTAAAGTTTCAGCCCCACCTCCCATTGCTCGATATACATTTTATAGAGGATTTATTTGAAATGTGTTTGGCCTGGTGTTGGTGAGACCCGTATTAGAAGAAAACCCATTCATCATAGGCGAAATTCATTTGATTTCAACTCTATCCCATGAATTCGTGGCTCGGATTAAAGTTCACCTACAATGCATCTCTACGCCTGGGTACACAGGAGCCAAAGCTTATTGCTCAAGCATAAAGCCAGGGGCATCTTGTTTCCCATTTCCTCACCACCCCACGCCCCCCCCCCCGGCCAACCCTTTATAAACACAATTACAAGGTCATTTCAATCAGTGGGCAAAATTACTGACCGTTGGACGGTGACCACGCTGACCACACGGGCCTCGACACATACAGTGATAACTTCACGCCCACCCAGCCTTGTCGGGCGATGAAGCGTGAGGGGGGGGGTCATTGTGACCATTATCTCACAGCCCCAGGTCGGACCAGCGGTTCCCAAGCGTTTAAGTAACTATTGATACCCTCTTTGCCAAATATTTCTCTTTTTGATAAGATTGATCAAAACTGATGCACATGCTTTAATTTGAGAAACATCTAATTAACATCGCCGCTAAGTGGCATTAGTAATCGATAATTTGATCAAATATTTATAGAGACACTGAATTAGAGAAGTGTATTACATTGCAGAATACAAATTTCCGTACAACCATCAATTGACGGAATCCTGAGATTTCTAAAACCGTGGCCGTAACAGACATCTTTTTATAAGCTGTTTTGAAATACTTATACATATTTATCATTTATTAACTACTGAAATGTTTTCTTTAAAAAACTTCATTCATGTCAATGTCTTTGTATGCACGCTCAACAAAATGCATCACCGTATCTTCTCAATGGTGATTGTTTCTCTGAAAAAAATCATTCTAAGTCTTCGAGTAATGAATTTAATTTCCAACTGAATCCTGTGTACGGACCAGTCATGCATGGGCACCAGACATCGTTTCGCACCATTCTGGGAACCATCGCGGTCCGGTGGACACTGCTGCTTTGAGGTGCACCAACAATGAACTCTGGCGACGGCAAATACTTGTCGGCCTCCCGCCGTTGTCCACAGGCGACAGGGGGACGCAAGAAGGTAAAGCCAAGAGGTGGCTCCAAAAGCTTCAACAGACACACACGCAGGCAGTGGGGAGACCAGATGAAACGGGAGACTGCGAATTCCAAAGTTGTGTTAGCACAGATCGCGATGGCATGGAGTGTCAAAGGTCAAGACTTTGGGCTCTTTCAATCAGTTAGATTACCAAAGACTCCCCCCCCCCCTTTTTTTTTTTTCCTTCCCTTTCTTCCCCCCATCCCGACCAAATGATTACAAACCGAACTGTTACTCATCCTCTTACTCTCAGTGGCCCACAATGGTTTGTAAAGAGCCCATTTGGCCGTGTGGGTATTCCCAGCAATTTGTTACCACGTTCAAGGTGATTCTATTTTCCACTTCATTTCTTCCTGTCACCGGCTGTAGAAGACGAGGATGGATGGCAGAGTTCGCTGCATTTGAATGTGTTGGTGTGAGGTCTGGCCTTGTCACAAATAGAGATTAAAGACTCCGTGTAAAGCTTCATACATCATGGAGAGAAATATTAACGGAGCTAGAGGTTTTTTTCCTTCACGCTGCTTTGATCTATCAGATTGATGGTACATGTACTCGAATGCCCTCTTGGAAACTTTAATAGTTCTTTTCTTAAGTAGTAAATCTGCACCTCGGTTATATACTAATTACAATTACAGAAGTTGGTTGGGAATCAAATAAAATATTAGTGAGTCCATTTTGAATGATGTAAGTAAGTCCAGCGTTTCCAAAACTCTAGTCCACAAGGACCGCTGGGGTACGCAAAAATTAGATTGATAATGCCGGAAAATGGCAAATATTTTTTTTTTTTAACATCCTTTCATTTATAAGGGCTATATTTCAATATTTAACGGTATATTAAGTTATTAACCACACATTTATCCACACAGATATTTTTCGAATAAAATTAATTAATTAAAACACCGTATTTTTTGTATTAAAGTCCAATGTCGATAGTTTTGAATAAGTTTTTTTTTGTTTTGTTTTTTTACATTTAGGGCCAAATATGATGTCGTTGTTTATTTTTGATATTCATTTTAGCTACGTTGTTTGTTTAAAAAAAAAACACACACACACAGACGTGATTATTTAGCTCATCTATTTTTAATAATTTTTAGGGTTAAGGGGAAAAGGGGTGAGTGCTTACTCATAAATGAAAGTTCTACTCACGGGATATACAGGAGGGAAAAAAAAAAGGTTTGGAACCGCTGATGAAGACTGTCGGCTGAGGGAAATGAGGGTTTAACATGGTGAGCCCATGAATTCCCGGCGTTCCTTTGACAAAGAACTTCTAATATGTACTTTTAAGAAAAGAATTGTGTGAACTCAACCTATTGTATAGCTATAGCATGGGTGGACATCGTTGTTGTGCTGGCGGTCGCGTGTTGTTGTTGTTTGTTTGGTGGTGTTTTTTTTTGGTACGCTGCGTGATATTTATTTTTTAATCGAAGAGTAAGAGTTCTAGTTTTAATTTACGTCAGGTTGGGGCGAGCTTTGAACATTCACTCCCGAGATTAGTTCAAAGATGAGGAGTGAAATTCTTTTTTTTTTTAATTTGCTATGATTATTCTTATTACATATTGATAAATGTTCACAGGCGTTTAGAGTTAATCATTCACTCTTTGTACATTTTACGAAAACAGTAATCCGCTTCCCGAAAGGTCTTCAGGGATGGATTTTATCTTTCATCGGGTCTTAGGTTTTCCACCCAATGTAGATCTATACATTTATAAGGTATGTATCGGATCTCTGGTCGGCATAACGTTACAGTCATAGTTATAGATGGATCATGTAAGTTAAAGCGTCAGATCTGCTTCAACAATTATTTTAAGTTAAGTTAATTTAAATTGGAGATTTGTATGTTTTTTTTAAGGGTCCGCAGCTCGTATAGTCACATATTTGTAAGCTTACCAACGTGTCCACCCATGCTCGCATTCCGTGCACAAATCGCGTCAAACCATCCCTGGACAGTCAGCTTTGGGATTCTTAATAGGACACTTCACATGTATTGTCGTTGGAAGCAGCCGATTAATTTGTCCACACACACACCCACAAAAGTGGTTACCACCCCTGTCGCCTAACTGGCCCCATGAGCAACAGACAGAAGCCAAAACCAGCATTGTGTGGCTGTGTTGACTGGTTGGTCAGGGCCCTCGTGATACCGTCAAAGATCCCCCATGGCTGAACCTCTTTGCTTGTTTCCGATGTTCGCCGGGTGAACGACTTGTAACGTGACTAACGGAAGGGCATATTGGTGCCCAGTGGCAGCTCCTTTGAACAATAATGTTTTGATTTATACCCCCCAGCAACGGTTCTCTGAAGCTCTCCGGGCCTCTTCTTACCAGCACCGGCGTCAAGTGGGTCGGTCCAGAAGCTAGTTGACGATGGTCACTGAATGGTCAGTGGCTCGGAACCCCCATTGGTTGTTCGAAGAGAACATGCGGTGGCAATTATTGAAACACCCTTGACGTCATTTGTTGTGGTCAGCAGATGTTTGAAAGAGCTCGATAGAGTCCGCGGTCCCAAGTAAATCAAATTATGCCTAGTGGCCTAGTTAATTAATGTTTTAAATTTCACTCCAAATTAACCTTGTTACGACTTGGAAGTGAGACGCTTTGGAAATATTTATTTTTTTAAAGTCTTATTATTCGATAATAATGTTAAAATTCATATTAGTTTATATTATATATATATATATATATATATATATATATATATATATATATAGAGAGAGAGAGAGAGAGTTTTATATATACCAGGCATATATATATGTTTTTTGTGTGTGTTATCTTATCTCACCTCTATATCGTTATGGGTAAGGCTGGGTGTTTCGTGTCGAGACATCCCCATTATCATTAGGGTTTCTTTGTTATCACAAGAAACGTATTAAAGAAATTTAAATATTTATTCTTTCAAAAAGACAGAGAGAGTTTTCGCATCCATTTAGTTTTTTAAACACCCACAAGATATTACAGAATGGGATGTGTTTATTCCTTATATTGGTTAATCAAAGTCGGACTGTAAGTGACGTGTGTAGTCTTAGGATTGGTTGATGTGGTCGGTCAAACCGTCTTTGTAGTACAGAACCGTTTTTTTTCCTTCTTCAGTTTTTTGTCTCCTTCTAAATAAGTTTGTGTTTGGTGGTCGCCACAACATGAGGAACTGTATTAAGGGGTCGCGGCATTAGAAAGTTTGAGAACCACTGTTCTAAATGAAATGTAGTATAAAGAGGTTACATTTTGAGGAGAAAATTTGTAGTTGACATTCTTTCAAACTCAGAACATAATTTACAGAAGTTAGTGCTACCATATTATTTAAAAATGTTGTATATATATATCAGACCTGTTTACCCTCAAACTCTTAAAATCGTACAATATCATCACAAAATCGTTCAATACATTATCTTAAGAGTAAAAAATAAACATACAGTATATATAAATTATACACCTCAAAATCGTACATTGTACGCCAAAATCGTAAGAGTAAACATGTAATATACCATCGATCACATGATATAAAAACATCTAGAAGTTTATATAATTGTGATTAGAAAATCGATGTTTCAAATAAGAATGGATGTACATGTGTCATAATTTGGCTGTGATTATGTTAAAAAAATGAGTGGTCGTTTGCGTTTCTGTATTTGGGATTTTAGGAAAGAATTAATATTAATATTGCCTGCAATAATAAACTAGATCACACATAAACAATTCACCCCTTTTTTTAATTAATATATTTTAAAACTATTTTTTTTTGTGTGGTCTTTTACCACCCTAACAGAAGGAAGAGAGAAAAAAAAAAAATCCCTTAAGAAACTCTGTGCAACTAAAAGTTCTTTGACAAGAACTCACCGAGCACGACCCCTGTGATTTACAGTTTTGTATTGTTATCTCCACCCTATCGCATTTGTCCGGTCGCCCGGTACACCTTTAAAAAACATGTAAAAGCATTGGAGGTAAAGTAAACACTTGGTTCCTCCCAACACCTGCTCACATTTAACATTTCAGCTCCCTCACTCAGACCTTTAAAAAAAAAAAAAAAAAAAAATCTCCCGAAGCGGAAACAAATAAAATTAAAAATAACTATTACCACGAACTGTTGGCGTTTGGTAGGCTGGGTTTTTTAAACAATAAATACGCGTGAGTGTAATGAATGAGTTTTGGGTGCGAGGACTGCGTCAGCTAACTGCCAGCCACGGCGACCTCCTGCAGACTTGACTGCGGGCGTTCCACTGTAATTGATTATCGTGCTATCGTCTGCTGGCTTTCATTCACCTTTGCTCCCTCACTGTCCTTTTTTTCGCCCCGCGGCTCGGTCGAGATGTGCTCCACTTATATTTTCTGTTTGTCCAGTGGACCATCAGATGTTTTACCAACTGATCATTCTCCACCTTTTTTCCCCCAACAGGGTAAAGAGCTTGCCAAAACAAGTGAGGTCGGAGTCGACCAAAATTAATTATTTTGCTTCTGGGCTAGCTACCTCATTGTGGCTTAACTACTTTAGTTCCAGGACCCAGGTTAGCTAATTCCGTTCTGTTATAGCTAAATACTTCGGTTCTGTTTGAGCTACTTCGGTTCTGCCTTAGCTACTTCGATTCTGCCGTGGCTGCTTCGATTCTGCCTTAGTTACTTCGATTCTGCCTTAGTTACTTCGATTCTGCCTTAGTTACTTCGATTCTGCCTTAGTTACTTCGATTCTGCCGTAGCTGCTTTTATTCTGCCTTAGCTACTTCGATTCTGCCTTAGCTACTTCGATTCTGCCTTAGCTGCTTCGATTCTGCCGTAGCTGCTTTTATTCTGCCTTAGCTATACTTCGATTCTGCCTTAGCTACTTTGATTCTGCCGTAGCTGCTTCGATTATGCCTTAGCTACTTCGTACGTGCCTTAGCTGCTTCGATTCTGTCTTAGCTGCTTCGATTCTGCCTTAGCTGCTTCGATTCTGCCTTAGCTGCTTCGATTCTGCCTTAGCTGCTTCGATTCTGCCTTAGCTGCTTCGATTCTGCCTTCGCTGCTTCGAATCTGCCTTCGCTGCTTCGATTCTGCCTTAGCTGCTTCGATTCTGCCTTCGCTGCTTCGATTCTGCCTTAGCTGCTTCGAATCTGCCTTCGCTGCTTCGATTCTGCCTTAGCTGCTTCGATTCTGCCTTCGCTGCTTCGATTCTGCCTTAGCTACTTCGTACGTGCCTTAGCTGCTTCGATTCTGCCTTAGCTGCTTCGAATCTGCCTTCGCTGCTTCGATTCTAACGTAGCTACTTCGGTTATGTTTTAGCATACTTCTGTACTGCGTTAGCTACTTTGGTTCTGGGTTTATTTTTATTCCGGTATTGGCCCTCACTTCCACAACTTGCTGTCCTTTATCTTCGCACCCCCCCCCCCTTTTGTGTGTGTGTGTGTGCACATGAGGCAACTAACCACTTCTCTCAAGATCTCCCTAGAGCTCATAAGATTTGCAACTAACCACTTCTCTCAAGATCTCCCTATAGGCCTTAAGTGTGGCAACTAACCACTTCTCTCAAGATCTCTCTAGAGCCCATAAGTGTGGCAACTAACCACTTCTCCCAAGATCTCCTTAGTGCCCATAAGTGTGGTAATATTGTCATATTAGTAATGAGAAATGGTGTTGAAAATAATGAAAATTGTTGCAAAGTTACACAGGAAGGTATAGACAGGGGTAGATAGTACTTGGATGGGTGAGGTCAAGCTTTTCCCCAATTGCTGTTTTTAAATGTGTTATTTTCTGTAATTGCTAATTTTAATGTGAAGCGCTATATAAAACCACCTTAATAATAGTAATAATAACAATAACTAGATATAGCCCGCCAAACATTGGCGGCAACAATGCGTCAAACTTTCCATCTACTAAAGTTACTTGACAAAACATGACTCAAGCTACACCCCTTCTTCCCATTGCACACTTTTTATTTCACCCCCATGAACTATAATAAATATCCTGATGTCCCAACCACTTTTAAACGCAATATTTTTTATACCATACTGAAACTGAGGCGATTGCATATTCCGAAAAGAAAATATTACGCGCCAAAAGCAGTTGCGTTATATAAAAAATATATCATTTAGCGCAGTTATCGGGAATTATATTTTGCGAGCTATTGAACTCATTATTGAACCATATTTTCTTTGAAACATTTAGAATCATTTATAGTATACTCTCAATCCCAAATTCGCTGATTAGCAACGAACCGGAAATGGAAGCAGTAAATTAGGAAGCCATCCACGAGTCATACCAGAAACGTAATATATATATAAGAGATACAATAGAGTTTTACCCCCGTATTTCACATTCTAGGCATGAATGAATAGGCTTAGCAATATAAAGAATGGAAATAAAAGATCTAAGTCTGCTAGAATTCCGGGTCAGACGTATTTTCATCATTATAATTATTTTGACCAAATCATTTATGATTACAAAAATATTTTTTAAAATTGTTATCATACAAAATGCATTAGCAAAAATAAACAATTAAGCACATGTAGAAATCTCCATGAGGTTGGCCATGCGTTTATCTTTCATTATCATCTGCCTCCATCTACAAGATTGGCAAAATATTTGTGGTGAAAGCTGAAGGTCTCGTGGGTGTCTTTTATGGTTAAGATAGCTCTATAATTAGACATCCACCGCTTTTCTACTCCCTGGTACACGCAGATACAACTAAAGTGCATTTAATCTCAACAGTTTTTCTGTCAATTAACCCTCGTGCGTGCAGCTATATAATTCCACGTGCAAGTTTGCATACGAGACTTGAATGTACCAGCACGTGTCCCGCTCGAGTTTCCCCGCAAACCGAGGACGTGCAAGAGGCGTGCGTGGAGATATAACAGTCTCTGGTCATTCAGACTCCCATTACAATAATGATAAATGGGGATGTTCACGAGGCGACTGCCGCCCCCACACTCCCCTGGGTGGGTGTGTTCTATTTATACATGCACGGCTTAGCGTCATATCTAGAATTTATCATGTCGTTTACCTGTTAAGCGGCTAATTTAATGTCTGCCCACACCGCTGTGTTTAGAAGAGCTGCTAAACTCACGCGATGAGTCGGAGTAGACACATTTGACTGCGACTCCGGGAAAAAATGCATGATATTTCGCCACCTTCCGTTATGGAAAATGGCATGCTGGAATAGGAGTAAACCCCCCCCCCCCCTTTTTTTTTCTCCCGTGTAAGTTAAAGCATTACACATGTTGGGTGATCTCGTCTCTCTGGTTTATGGCATTAGACTATTGGCCACGTTTGTTTTATTGAAATATTGTAAAATACTGGTTTAAAAGCAACGATTAAAATGCACTATGAAATTAAACCAGTTGGAACCGGAAATCGACCATCTCATATGGAACCGGACATTGAACATCTCAAATTTAAGCGGGCATATTGCCATCTCATTAGCCAAAAGGGGGCCTCTGCTGACCATTGAAGTAGTAGCCGTAAAAACTGAACTATGACTAAACAATCGCTTCAATTTAAATGTGGTATTATTTTTCCTTTAATTGTGTGGTGGTTTTTTGTTTTGTTTTGTGACACTACAATAAGATCTGCGCACGGTGCATAGGATTTCGTCACTACTTTTTTGTGTCTTTTGTCCGGCCCCAACAGCAGTGTCTGAGTGACAAAGAATCAGCCTAAAAAAAGTTTCAGGACCCATGAATTTAACTAAATATGCCAGACAGACAAACATACACACAAATGTAAAGGCATATATTAGTTGCTTTAAAAAAAAAAATTTGATGCAATGACCAAGGATTAGATGTCTTATAATTTAAAACTCCCGGCTAAAGATCTATGACTATGTATTTATGCAAGCCCAAATCCTCACAAGCGCTTAACATCCACTATCAATTAAAAGCCTACATCTTTCGAGGAAATCTGGTTTAAAAATAGCGCGCACCGCACCGGCTCGCATTCACTGAGCAGTTTAAATTTAAAAAAATGCCAGTGCCATTAAGAAGCCATAAAGCCGTATCAGTCCTCGTTGATGTCTGAAACAGTTTCTTTTAAACGACGTCAGCGTCCTCGACCTCGTGAGTCTGTTGATAGAAGGCAGGGGTTCTCAGTCTAAGCCCGCTGACCCGTGGTCAACAGTGTTGGATGGCAAGAGAGTGCATTTATTGTTGGTCATTTATTGAATACTATAATATACGTTTTGACAGCGCGTCGTAGGAGCACACGACAATTGAACAGTTGCGTCCAAAGTCTAAAACAAAATCCCTAATAGATGTGTACCGGTATCGGGAATGGATCACCGAAGTGTCATAATTATTATACATGAACATCCCACTACTGACTATAAAGTTGGGGGTGGGGGGGTGGGTGTGAAAAAGGTCATATTTGTAGTTGATTCTGTTGAATTTCTTTTTTTATTTACGAACCTGAAATACGGTATACCTCTAAAGAAATATTTCTAATTAAGCGTTATTACTAATAGATGGAAACAATGCAGTTTGAATGAAACCTCAAGCGTGCCGCTGTGGCGTGACTGAGAACTCCTCTGACACCATGGCTTCGGATTGCACGCAATCTCTACACACGAACACTTTGAATTTCATTTATTTACTGGGAACCCAATTGAATCATGGAATCGTTGGTAATAACCAATTACCGATAATCGCATTGAAGGAATATTGCGTTTCTTTTATAGATGATAACGCTGGCCTGAAGAGTTTCCACCTGGCTCAATATTCTATATTAAATTACTTAGTGTGTTTATTATAGTGCATAAAGGTAGGCCATGAGGATGCCAGTAGTTGTCCCAATCATGGTAATAATACTATAATAAATTGGAATACATTTGTAAAGGACGCATTATTTTTAATATAAGGAGACCTAATCGGTCATATTTTCGATCTGTGTGTCGCTCCTGTTTCGTTTGTCTTCAGGCGCCTTTGAATAATTGAGTTCAATCGGTCTAAATGATTGACTTGTTATACGTGCAGCAGATGGGCCTTCACTGGAGAATGATGTACCAGCGGCCTCCACTGAGGAATGATGTACCAGCGGCCTCCACTGAGGAATGATTTACCAGCGGCCTCCTCTGAGGAACGATACGCCAGCGGCCTCCACTGAGGAATGATGTACCAGCGGCCTCCACTGAGGAATGATGTACCACCGGCTTCCACTGAGGAACGATACACAAGCGGCCTCCACTGAGAAATGATTTACCAGCGGCCTCCTCTGAGGAACGATATGCCAGCGGCCTTCACTGAGGAATGATGTACCAGCGGCCTTCACTGAGAAACGATACACGAGCGGCCTCCACTGAGGAATGATGTACCAGCGGCCTCCACTGAGGAATGATGTACCAGCGGCCTCCACTGAGGAATGATGTACCAGCGGCCTCCACTGAGGAATGATGTACCAGCGGCCTCCACTGAGGAACAATACACGAGCGGCCTCCACTGAGGAATGATTTACCAGCGGCCTCCACTGAGGAATGATGTACCAGCGGCCTCCACTGAGGAATGATGTACCAGCGGCCTCCACTGAGGAATGATGTACCAGCGGCCTCCACTGAGGAACAATACACGAGCGGCCTCCACTGAGGAATGATTTACCAGCGGCCTCCTCTGAGGAACGATATGCCAGCGGCCTTCACTGAGGAATGGTGTACCAGCGGCCTCCACTGAGGAATGATGTACCAGCGGCCTTCACTGAGGAATGATGTACCGGCATCAGAGGAGAAGAATTTCATTGTGAAGCATCAATAGTTGCACCAAAGGAAAGAAATGTGTGTTTTTTTTTAAATATCAACAATAGCATCAGAGGAAACACATTTCTATGTAATGTTAAAGTTAAACCATGACGGCATCAATGCAGAGGTCATCAATTCATTTCCTTTCATTGATTAATTCATTGGCAAAAAAGTGTCTATCTCAGTCAATAGAAGCAGTTGACTCAATAAAGTTTTGTATTAAATTTAAAAAAACAACTAAATAAAGACTGTGTTCTTGTTTAAAGACATCCCTGTCTTGTCTGCGCTGCATACCAGATAAGCTTTGATACCAGATAAATAATGATAAGCATGCGCTTAAAATACGTTTGTTGATGCTGTAATTTTTGCTAGATTAGACTCTTGGAATCTCGCGGCCACCCCACCCCCACGCACGCACGCACTCACACACATGCACACACATACACGCTCACACACACACACTCACGGTCGTCATGTACCGAGGAAAATAATTTTAATGAGATTTTTGGAATCCGGGAAAAAACATGCAACTTTTATGACGTTTTTTGAGGTTCGAAAGTTTTCTACCGGTGTATGGATTAAAAATGATGGATGAACATTAACAGTTGGGGGGGGGGGAGGGGGGCGAATAACACAAAACAATTGATGGGTTTTGTGGCTGTGCTTTTAGCGCTCTAGGTGGCTCTTTACGGCCTTGGCCCTAGAACTGTCACATTTGTCGGACAGTCTCGACCATCACTGTCAACTCGTTGGTGTTTTCTGTAGACATAACCCTCCCTAAGTCATGTACGTGGCATTTGGCTATTTGGTCAGAACAGTGTGTCTCAATCCTATTTTGTTTGCTCATGTCCCATACTTCAACATCTTACTCAGCTTGGTAGCCACCTTCCCTTTGATCAAAATAATAGTAATAATAAAAGCCCTGCTCTTTTTATATCCCTTACATAAAGTCATTTTTCTTAATTTTTGTTTTTTAATGGCAAATAGAAATTTGCTGTGCTTACCGGGGGGGGGGGGGGGGGGCGCACGTTTAGAAACTCTGGACGCTAGAATACACATGCAGGTTCACAAACTTTTAAGTCGCGTCGCCATTTTATTATAGAAGCAAAGGGACTCGCCATCCCAATATCTTAACACAAAATATGGTGATATAAAACACAAACAAATTTGTTGTATTACTATTACTTTGATATTATTTGAACTTTATTAATTTGTGTGTTTAGTTTGCTGTTTGGTTTGGCTGCTTGAGGCCAAATGGAACGTTTGACATTTTGTGGAAAAGACAACATCAACTGATATGAATCGTGTCATTGATGATGAGACAGATATATATATATATATAAAAACAACTTTTTTTCTGTATAACACCGTTAATAAGCCAGCCTTTCCTGTGTCTTTATGGTGAGACCACCCACCGCCCATGTAAAGTTAAAGTTTGTAAATAGAGCCACAGGACCATTCTCCGTTGATTTTGACTCATCCATCGACTTGATGTTTCAACTCAGCAGTCGAGTCTAAAAGGTCAGACATGCACTTAATCCCTCGCATACCATGACCTGTGTTTGTCCTATTTCTTTCTACTGAAGGCTTTTCGGGTGGCAATGAAAAATCCTATTGTTAGCGATGAATAGATTGTCAATAAATCATGCTAAATGACCGTTTAATTAAACCTGAAAAACCCACACCCTGATCAGTGGGAGTCGCAAAAAACACCTGTGGCAGAGCGATCCCTCATTTAGAAACACGTTTAATCCGTAAAATAGATTAAGCACATGTAAATCTACCGTTTAGTAAAAACGAGCTTCAAGCAATAAAGATTGCTGGGATTTAAGCTATTGGCGTAGGCATTAGTAAATAAGTGCTGGGCTCATAGTAAATTTGCAATGCCGGTCACGTCACCTAAGACATACGTGGTCTAGTTGATTACTTTTTGGTGAAACGAATTTGAAAAACATAGCCAAAGTCAATAGTTCAGGCGGATCCCTTTTGTTGGAAAATCAAATTTGAATTCACAGAGGACATGCATTTTTTTAACCCCGACCCCCCAACCCTCAAAATATATATAGACATAAAATAGTAACATTATTAAATAATAGATTTCGTGATAAGAAGTAGGTTTGCCAATAAAAACTTGTGGCGGTTAGCACAAATTCTTTTGAATTTTGAAATTTGAATTCACAGAGGACATGCATTTTTTTAACCCCGACCCCCAACCCTCAAAATATATATAGACATAAAATATTAACATTATTAAATAATAGATATGGTAATAAGAAATAAGGTTTGCCAGTAAAAACTTGTCGCGGTTAGTACACATTCTTTCGTTATTTAAATCGCCAGTTATGTTCTACAAATGAATAAATGTGTTGAGGCAAAGTTGCTTTTAAAAAAAAACGACTCAATGGTGTCATTCATAAAAATGATAATAATATTTTTAAAAAATATGCATTCCGGTCCCAGTTCGTATTAACCTTTGTACGAAACGGTTTAGTTGAAGTTATGCACACGGGCCTGCACAACTATAAGGCGGGCCGTAATACTTTGTGAGAAACATGTGCGGGCCGAAAGAAAATAGGACAGGGATAAACCTGTTAAGAAAATAGTAAATAATATTTCGTTACTTTGCGGGCCGCTAATTGGGTGCTGGTGGGCCGAATGCGGCCCGCGGGCCGTAGGTTGTGCAGGCCTGCACTTGAATGTAACATTGACCATTTCATTTCATTCACCACATAGTGTAGTTCAATGGCAAAACTGGAATGTTAACAAAGAATACAATGAATCTCAGTCTTGTCTCGTATTACCAGCCTTCTAGCCGTCCCGGCGGTGTTAGCCTCACTCCGACCTTTAATGTATTGTTCTTCAATTAATATAAATCAGAAGTAAATAGTGGGAAAACCCTCCACCTTGACGACGGTAATGCCATTAATCCCCGGCTCTTATACCGAGACCCTCTTTACCGGCATTATTAGGCGTGACAAGTGTGTCTTACATACCCAGACCGGGTCCACCGTTTAGGGGGGGGGGGGGGTGGGGGGGGGCAGACGACCGAGAGCCGATGGAAAAAATGGCCCTGCCCTCGACGACCAGAACGAGGCGCGTTGTGTTTGATGTTGTTATCGGGCGGAGCTCCGAGCTTATTAACACTCGTTTTGTCAGTGTGATAGGTAACTGTCTCTGGCCACAAGTATTTGGGGCCCGGTGCTGGCCGGTTGGGGGTCGGGGAACAGCTCCGCGCGGAAATTGTTGCGCTTGAGTTTGTTTGGTGCCGAGACTTAAAATAGTTTATTTGTATTGTTGTACTCTAATAAACAAAAGTTCAGAACAAAGTAAACGTCTTCTTGGTCATGCAAATCTAATCATTGGAATAAAATGATCACCAGCCCGTGCAGTGTTTTATGTTTGTTTTGTGTTGTGGAAGACGCTCCAAGGAGTCTGAGGGCTCAGCGTGCACTTCTCAGGGGTTCCGTAACTGCTTTAGCAAGACGCCGTAACTCTGTTTATTTGTAAGCCTAAGGGGCTCCCCGCATAGAAATTTATTCTAAAATGCTTTACACCAGTCAAAAAGGCTGGGAACCGTTGTTTTTTACAATTTCTTGTACTTTTTTCATAGTAAAGTTCATTTAAGTACTCAGATGTCTTATTATATTTCATAGACATGACCGGATATATATATATATATATATATATATATATATATATATATATATATATATATCCCTTTCTTGTGAAAATGCTTCCTTCTGGGTTGGCGCATAAATGACGAAAAGTACCACCTTTTTATGTTCTTGTAAACCCCCCCCCCCCCCGGCCTTAAACCCTCGATATTTGTTGTTCGTCAGTCGGGAGTCGACCATGACCACTTTAATCATCAGATTTGTACTAGTTTTGTATGTGGGTGCGCAGATAGCTAATGAGGCCGATTCTGGCACGAAATTGTCTTGTGCAGTAGGTGCAGGGGAATGATGGGGCATCTCCGGGAGCAGAGTCAGACCGGGTCTTCCTCGAATGTCTCTTGCGCTCTGCAGTCTTTGTTCTGCCAACTTCATGGTGCATGGAATCCGTGTGTAAAGTGGAACGCCATGATGTTCGATCCTTTGCCTTTTCCTCCCACGTGTCTGGGTTTATGTCGAACGCTTTCAGTGAGGCTTTTAGGTTGTCTTTAAAACGTTTCTTCTGCCCGCCAGCAGGCCGCTTTCCTTGTTCGAGCTCACCATAGAAAATTCTTTTGGGCAGACGGTAGTCTGACATTCTCACAACATGTCACGCGCAGCGAAGCTGGGACTTCATTAAGATGGTAAAGATGCTGGGGAGACCTGCCTGTGTGAGCACCTCAGTGTCAGGGACTCTGTCCTGCCATTTAATGTTGAGGATTTTTCTGAGCTACTGCTAACATATCTTTCCGTAATGGGGAACCCAATGCAGGCAGCTGGACAAAACACTTCGAAGGCTGATTAACTTGAAGACAATGGTGGGTCTAAAGGGCGCGAAGGGGGTTACCACCTGAGGGGGGAGGGGCAATTTTTGGGGCTTATAAATGGCGTGTTTGAGGGAGGGCTCGCCTTTGAGAGGTCGTCTCGGGCTGCATTTAGTCAAATACGCTGCTGCTCGAAAATATGTGAACTTCTTATATAATATTTTAACGCCTTCATTTGCACAAATTCATTGCACATCATCCTAGGTTGTAAAATTCCCGTCTTCACATTCAGTAGTCGTATTTGGTTCATTGATTTGTTGAATGATTTAACTTCATTAAATGTTCTCAATGTTTCAGCTCGCATAGGACGGTCTCTCCTGACCCAGTCTGACTTGGACAGTATGCTGAGGAACACGCCTTCTCTCTCTAGGGGCAACGACAAATTATTCAGAAAGTTGCATGACAAAGGTAAGTCTTTAAAAAAACAAGTTTAAATCTTGTATTATTTTTATACAGTATACACTCTTCAGCAGAATATACGAACACACTTCTGTAAATAGACATACACACTTCAGACAAACACTCAAGACACCAAAATAAACAGGCAATTTGAATAAAGATGGCGCCTTTGGCCTTATGACAAGCTGAATAGAGACCGACCGAATTTCGGCTTCGGTTCCGGCGCCGAAAGTTGCCATTTGATCACTTTCGGCGTAGTTTTGGCTTCGACCGAAACAGCAAAGTCAACTTGCAGTTTTATTTCGGTTTCGGACGAAATTGACTGATGCTTTCGGTCGTGTACCAGAAGTCAGACTACCCGTCTGTCTTTAGACCAGCAATCCGATATTCATTTTTGCTCCACGTTTTGCTGTCATCGTATGTTACATGACTACGGTACTCCTCGGAGAAAACTGCTCACAGCTGCATGTTGATCTACTTGTCCTATAACAGCTCACGGCTGCATGTTGACCTACTTTTCCTATAACAGCTCACAGCTGCACGTTGACCTACTTGTCCTATAAAAGCTCACAGCTGCATGTTGACCTACTTGTCCTATAACAGCTCACAGCTGCACGTTGACCTACTTGTCCTATAACAGCTCACAGCTGCATGTTGACCTACTTGTCCTGTAACAGCTCACAGCTGCACAATGACCTACTTGTCCTATAACAGCTCACAGCTGCATGTTGACCTACTTGTCCTATAACAGCTCACAGCTGCATGTTGACCTACTTGTCCTATAACAGCTCACAGCTGCATGTTAACCGACTTGTCCTGTATTTCCAAAAAAATAATTTCCAATTAGGCAAACGTAATAGGTCTGTTGAAAAACAAATACGGGAATGATAATATTTATATTATTAATTTTGTTTTAATTTTTTTCAAAAATAAATTTTGGGAAACCTATGTTTATTCAATTCATTTTTATTTATCATTATCATGCTCATAAATGTCAAATGAAAACAATATTGAATGATCCTGGGGAATGGTAATATTTCCATTTTTATTTTAATTTTTAAAATAATAATTAGGGAATTTTAGGCTTATTCAAATCATTAATTTATTGAAATTCATCATTATCATGCTGATAATGTTATTAGCGAAATAACACACGTGTGCATGTATCACTGGTTCGTATAATAATTATGTAGTAAGCTTACTGCAAACCTGTAAACTTTTATGATTTTGGCGACCGATGTAAGATTTTGAGACCCGGTTACAAATATATAACCCCCCTCCCCCCCCCCCCCCCCACACACACACACCAAACGAGAGTGGGTGAGATTGGTCACCGAACGAAATAATGACGTCTCCAGCACGACGGAAAGACTACTGTGTGCTACTAGTCGAATTATTACTACAGTACACGGATATCTAGCAAGCTATTGATGAAAACACAAAATCACAAAGCATTAGTATGACGATAACCGCGAAACACAGTGGAGATATTTTCATATCCTTAATAACAGATTTTTAGGTGCACATTAACTCTGCTAGAAACTGTTGTTGTAGAATTTATGGATAAGTGTAGGTAAATTCTGGTGACCACCCCCCGCCCCATCGCTGTCATATGAATCCCTGGTGCGTACGTAATATATGGACTGTACCTTAATTTGGCAGGGTGGGGGAGAAGGGTGTGAAAATATGTTGTTTTTTTTTGCATACGTTATGTATGGATGTCCAAATAGTCTAATCAACTCTGGCATTCAGATTCGGCTACATTGACGGACGTGTACATTGCGTGGCTGATTTTAATGCTATCATCAAATTTGAATAGGCGCTCCTTTTTCAAGACTAAGTTTTTTTTTTTTTTTATGCTTTCTCAATTGCTCCGCACTCCGCTCAGTAGCTTTAGATTGTGACATATTCTATAGGATCTAGCAGGCGGCATTTGAAATCTATTTTAAGAAGTCACAAAGCAGCTGTACAATTGTAATACCCCAGATTTGTTCCACCACTTCTCATCCCATTCTCCCAATACAGCTTGTGGTAGTTTTACCCACAATATGTAAACGGAAAATGAAAAAAATCAGGCTCCTAGGCTTAATGCAGAGTTGTGTGAACCCCGGCCCACCACGTTAAATATCGTGGCCCTTGAGATGTATCACAAATGAATTTATATCTTCATTCAAATAGCGATTATTTTAACTTGTGGTGCAAACGCACATTTTGCGATCTATATTACATCATTTTTTTATATTTTTTTTACGTTACACGCCATTTCTGTGTACCTGCCCCCATTTTGGAATGATAGATTGAAAATAGGTTGAAATAAATAAATAATACATTTTTAAAAAAAATGGTATTTATTAACTCTTAAAGTAAAAAGGATTTATCTTTAAATAAAAAAGCTAGGTAAGGGGAACCTCTTTTTTCACAAGCATTACAATTAAGTCTAGAGCAGTGGTTCTCAACCTTCCTATTTCCGCGACCCTTTAATACAGTTAATCATGTTGTGGCGAGCGCCAGCCTCAAAATTATGTTCGTTTCTATTTCATAACTGTGGAGTATATGTGTTTTCTGATGATCTTAGGCGACCCCTGGAACAGGGTCTTTCGACCCCGAAAGGGGTCGCGATCTACAGGTTGAGAACCGCTGGTCTAGAGTGATGCAAAACTATATATAGTTATACGCCAACGTGCACCCCTCCGCTTTGAATTTTTAAAAAAAATCGGAAAATCACTTTCGGACGGTCTCTAAAACTGAATGACATGGGGGGGGGGGGGGGTGAAGAGAGGATACTTTAAAAAAAATAATAATAAAAAAATCCAACCAATAGTTCAGTAAAAGTATAACAGAAATGTCCCTCCTAGGCATGACTAAACAAGCGTGGACTATAATGATGTGTGGCTTGACACATACAATGTTGGACACGTGTATATACGTTTACATTGCTACGAGTGAGTGGAATGAAGTTAGCGATACCGCTGCGTGCGTGTCTTTGGGATTTTCAAAGAGCATTGTTTTCATGGACGCCCTCAAGCTTTTTTTTAGTCATATGACTTTAACAATTCTGAAGTTTTGTGTTGACAATTATACTTTTTAGCACATTTTTGGAAAAGCGTATTTAGTTGTTTTTAAATATTGTTTAATTTTGTACTTTTTAGTCTTTGTTATTATTTGATCAATCATTACGTATGGTCTGGTTATATTGTCATTGGGTTGGGGGGGGGTAAAGTATACCCAGTTTTAGCTCAATAGGAGATCATGAAGTGGGTCAAATTGAGAGGCAAGATATGAGCACACACAAACTAACAAATGCACAGAGCAACCTAGGAAAATCTGTTAACGTTCGGACAGAGTAACCAAAGAAAAAGCGATAAAGAAAGGGAGGAGCTTTTCACATGTCGGGCCAATTTGACCAGTGCTCACCATCATAGGATAATAGAGACAAGGGTTGCTAATAAACTTTATATTGTCGAACTTTCTCATTTGACAAGCCGATCAAACATCATGTATTGTAAACAAAAAGCACTAACACTATCTTTAAGGCTTTACTGCTCCATTCCACCCCGCCCGCCCCCCCCACCCACCTTTTTTTTTTCGCGTTTTATTTGTCTTTTGAACGATATATATTTTGTGTACCGAAACTGTCCACACACAAATCTTACGTGGGGTTATGATATTCTCCAACTGTTAATGGGTCATTTATTCGTAATAGTAGTAAAATAGCAGATCTAATATATATACTTAATAAGGTTTTGAAGGCTCAGAAGTGCATGAATAATTTCTGAGCGAGTTGCTCTTGAACGACGACTCACGAAGAATGGTGACCCCGGGCCGAGTCCCAACTTTATATCCGTTAGCATGAGACCCAGACCGGAAGCCTTCACCCAAATTAATTTTGCTGCCATGTGATAGCATATAAATAATACTATATATATATATATATCTATCTCACAACGTCACACGCAGCCTGGCGCCTCTATGTGCAAGTTGGTCCGGTTAAGACCCACTAGTTAGTTCGTGAAGACTTCATAAAGACTTGACAAAGTAACCCAACAAAAGCCGGGCTATTTATTTATTTGAGAACCGCTGTTCTGTATCATAACAAAGAATTTGATGTTCCTCTCTATTGAATTGAAGTCCTCTTTCAGAACGAACGATATTTTTGTGTCCCTATCTGATAAAACCTATCACTAATAACGGCAGCTCTTTATAGGCACAGCTTCCGGCTTTCATGTTTACTTCCCCTGATAATTCTTGCACAACAACAATCGGAAACGGATGTATCATGCTTCATTTCCATCTGACAAGACTTTAATCTATGTAATATTGGAACGGACAGACTGCGCGTTTATAAATAGCAGACATTTTACAGGATGAGCATTTGCTTTTATTATTATTGGACAACTGTATTTATTATATAAACAGCAAAAACGAATCTCGTTGTCAAAATAAAAATATACTTTCGTTTTCTCTGCACCAGTCACTTTCATTTTGCATTTGTCTTCAACGTGCGCTACTTGATAGTTGAATTGCATTTTAGCAGGTAATTTTTTTTTTTTTAAATTAAAAAAACCCCACCTGTATACATGGTTTAATTAAAGAAGTTCATCTTACAAACTTAATTAACCATATATAAGACGGTCGATTCTATTAAAATGTAAACATTATTTCATTGTTGAACTAGGACGTCTCTATGCCGACCTATAGGGCATGGCGGTTATGAGAATAGCGTTGGGTGGATAGTTGGTTAAACAATTCACCCAACAAGTAAGTATTACATTACAGGCAGTTAGTTAAACAATTCACCCAACAAGTATGTATGTATTACATTACAGACAGTTAGTTAAACTATTCACCCAACAAGATATATGTATTACATTACAGACAGTTAGTTAAACAATTCACCCAACAAGTATGTATATACATTACAGGCAGTTAGTTAAACAATTCACCCAACAAGTCTGTATCATATTACACGCTGTCTTTAACCACCTGTTTGTTTATGAGAAAATATTTTACTGTAATCGGAGCTCAATTGTATTCTGTGTTAGAAAATTTCACTTACCTTTTAATCGAATTTCGGCTCGATATTTGAAATAAATTGAAGTTCAATTTCTTATATTGAAATGAAGTTGGGCTGAATACAGCGGTGATTGTTTGGTTCTAAACTTAATTATAGGAATAGAAATGATCATGAAGCTACAGCAACACTTCACGAGTACTCAAGAGACGACATGGATTGATACAACTCTTATAGAACGACTGCATGTTATGATCTCTGTCCTCATTTATCCTGCCATCATACATCTCTCGTGCCTTGTACATCTAGCACCGTGGTAGCTTTCAACAACGATGAGCTTAAAATGTGGAATAATAATGGAGTGTATCCTCGCCTTAACCTTTTCGCACACCATCACCTACCCTTTTCACAGCCTCACCCCGACTTATAATCAGAACACCTGAAGTGAACAATTGAATGGCCGATGAGGCCTTTCTGGTAAACGGTACTACAATCCAACCCTAAACGGTACTGCAATCCAATCCTAAACGGTACTGCAATCCAATCCTAAACGGTACTACAATCCAATCCTAAACAGTACTACAATCCAATCCTGGAGCATGTACAGAGATATCTTGCTAAGATAAATTGTCTTAATTTTCGAAAATAGATTTAGGGCTTTTCGTGGTGGCGTAATTTGTAAAGAAATTGGAAAAGAAAGAGGGAGCGCTAAAATGTAATAGCGCAAAATATGTCTCGTTATTTGGTCCCGTATTTTGAGTATTCAGTTTCCCGACTAAATGGTGAAACAGTTGAGTCTATGACTTCACGGTGCTGTTGATGATGCCATTGGTGAAACAGTTGAGTCTATGACTTCACGGTGCTGTTGATGATGCCATTGGTGAAACAGTTGAGTCTATGACTTCACGGTGCTGTTGATGATGACATTGGTGAAACAGTTGAGTCTATGACTTCACGGTGCTGGTGATAACGCCATTAGTGGAACAGTTGAGTCTATGACGTCACGGTGCTGGTGATAACGCCATTAGTGAAACAGTTGAGTCTATGACTTCACGGTGCTGTTGATTACGCCGTTGGTGAAACAATTGAGTCTGACTTCACAGCGCTGTTGCTAACGCAAATGGTGAACTTGGTTAACTAAAATGTTTAGAGGTGATTCTTCCATCATTTTTTTTTGCCTTCAAAATAAATGTATTTTACAACTAGGGTGCACTCTTCTATTCTTAGCGTATAATGTACCAAATTATTGTCTTCCTCTGCGTCCTCTTTTTTTTCTGTTGAACTCTGTCGTTGACTACTTCTCTCCTCCCACCGGCCTTCTTGCTATAAAGCTGTCATTTGAGGCCGTACCTCTCTTATCTATGCGCTTTGTTTAATGTGCGTACCGAGAAAAGCAAGGCACTGTATTTTACATGGACGATATAGTCAAGTGTTAGCGCCTTTCCAAATATATCGATCTCTCCGTGATCCTTTTGTGTACCTCGTCGTTATCAGTTGGCACAGGCGAATCTACTGGTATAGACAACCGGAGATGATAACAAGAGGAAACAATGAAGAGCCAATATTTCCCTTTCTGATACACGGGCAGTAAAACTCTAAAACTTCTTTTTCCTCCCACATTCTGCCCTCTATTCTTCTTTCCTCCATCTCCTTATTACCCAATCTCTCACTTTCTCTCCCCCCCCTCCTTTCCCGAACTTGACATCTAGACAGGCAATGAGGGAATTGAAACAAACAACTTAATTTAGGAGCTCTGGGGAGGGGGTTGGTTGGGGGGGGGGACTAGACAAATTACAAATCTTTTTCACAGACGAGCGGTGCAGACCCGAAATATTATTTTTATCACAGGCAGAAAAACTTAAGACTTTACAAATGCTTTGTGCCAGGGTTTCTGTGTGGTCGTTGACTCGCCCCGCGGTGTAAAGTCGATCTGATTTATCATGTATTACAGATGAGAGAATCCGACCAGTCTGGGAGACTCGGGAAAAAGTAATGGGCCAATATACATTCCAGACAAAGCCATTAATAGTTGAATGTAACGTTCCCCCCTGGTTAATGAGCTCGACCCTGTACCAAGACGCAAATGTATTGGTCTTCTTGGCCTCTTGGTAACGCAACAAGCAATTTGTGTCAGTTGTGTATTCTTTAAGAAACAAATACAATATTGGAGTAATGTTATCGGATACGAAAGTACATTCTAGTTTTGTTTGGGGGTGGGGGAGGGTTAAAGAGTGGGGGGGGGGGGACAAGTGTAGTTGTGGCTGTGCAAAATGACGTATGATATAGTGGTAGCTAAGACGATTTCAGGCATAGTGGTAGTTGCAATATCACGTCAAACGTAGTGGTAGTTGCAATATCACGTCAAACGTAGTGGTAGTTGCAATATCACGTCAAACGTAGTGGTAGTTGCAATATCACTTCAAACGTAGTGGTAGTTGCAATATCACGTCAAACGTAGTGGTAGTTGCAATATCACGTCAAACGTAGTGGTAGTTGCAATATCACGTCAAACGTAGTGGTAGTTGCAAGATCACGTCAAACGTAGTAGTAGTTGCAAGATCACGTCAAACGTATTGGTAGTTGCAATATCACGTCAAACGTAGTGGTAGTGCAGTAAGATCACGTAGTGGTAGTGCAGTAAGATCACGTCAAACGTAGTGGTAGTTGCAATATCACGTCAAACGTAGTGGTAGTTGCAATATCACGTCAAACGTAGTAGTAGTTGCAAGATCACGTCAAACGTAGTGGTAGTTGCAAGATCACGTCAAACGTATTGGTAGTTGCAATATCACGTCAAACGTAGTGGTAGTGCAGTAAGATCACATAGTGGTAGTGCAGTAAGATCACGTCAAACGTAGTGGTAGTTGCAAGATCACGTCAAACGTAGTGGTAGTTGCAAGATCACGTCAAACGTAGTGGTAGTTGCAAGATCACGTCAAACGTAGTGGTAGTTGCAAGATCACGTCAAACGTAGTGGTAGTTGCAAGATCACGTCAAACGTAGTGGTAGTTGCAAGATCACGTCAAACGTAGTGGTAGTTGCAATAGCACGTCAAACGTAGTGGTAGTGCGGTAAGATCTCGTCAAACGTAGTGGTAGTTGCAAGATCACATCAAACGCAGTGTTAGTTAAGACGTCCATCGGTTTTAGGATTGAAACATCGAACCTTGAAGTCAGTTAATGATACGCCATTTTATATGGTCTCAAAGATGGATCCAGTACATGCGTATCTGTTTCTCCTCTAATGTTTTAAAGATGTTTTCTGTGTATGGTTTACGGGCTAGACCTTTAAGCAATTGGTAGTGTGGACAAAGTATAGCCTTGTTTTAAAAGTACAACGTAAAATAACCGTTGAAATCACCATCGGCGTCTGTTGAATCTGCTAAGCTGCTAACGCATTTTAGCTGGTCTCGGTTCACACTGTATGCTGACGATGTCAAAATGCATTTCCGGATAAGCCGTCACGTCATCGCGCCCGTGCGTCTAATGGCACGCGTTCACGATAATTTGACTCCTTTTGAAATTGGGGGAAAAATAGATTCCCAAACACTGGCTTGTAATAGAGCTGACACGCGGGCTTGTCGTACCCGGGCGAATTCAAAACAAAACAGCTTGACAGTTGGGTATCAAAAAGCTAAGCTGCGCACCGTACGGCGAGCGCCGTTGTGGAAGGGTTTCTATATTGTTCTATTTTTTTTTTTAATGGTGATATCTCAACACCCCCCCCCCCCTATTTTTTGGTTTGTTCAATAAAAAAATCAAGACTAAAAGAAAAGAAAAAAAACACAGACACTCAATGTTGTTGTTGTTGTTTTTTTTTTTTTAAATTGATTGATTTATTTTTGCTTGTTTGGTTGGGCTTGTAGGTTTTTTTAAGGTCTCTGGGTGTGTTCTTTTGGCAAGTCTTCTACCCTTTTAACGTCTTTTGCATTTTAAATACATCCTTGCCTTGCTTTATTTAAGCACCTAACGAGCAGCTATGCAGAGCGAGTAAAAACGAATATAGACAAATCACGGAAATTAAATGTATGCGTTTTGTATGAATATCTGAAAGATGAGTTTAGTTGTGCACATTTTGATTTGAGTAGTGGGATCATGATGGTCATTGTCGTGATCCCATGATTCCGAAAAAAAAATGGGCGCGAAAATGTCCGAAAGGACAGCGGTCATTTCACCTCTGTCCTTTCGCGTGGGGGTCGCTTTAGAAGTCTCCACAGATTTCTTTGTCAGTCTTTTTTTTCCAGATCCCAACCGTTTCAAAGCCCAGGCAGATGACCGGACGAGAAGGGAGACAATTCTTTTGAAACGGGTGGGTGAGTCAATAATCCCGGGCTCCGTGATGCTCACGTTACCACGATAAATCCACGCGTGCATTCTAGCTGCACTTGGTGATAATCATAAAAAAATGTGCTCTCATTGTCCGGATGCTTTCTCTTGGACGCTGAAAGCTGGCCTCAGTAGGGGGTGGACTGGCCTGTGCGCTGTGACAGCCGCGTTGTTAGCCGGTGAATGTGTGGAAGGGGGCTGCCGAATTCGGTGCTGATTAGAGGTTCAGGTAAAGACAGTCTTGTGGTCGTAGAAAGGGATGCATTGAGAGTAGGAGAGAAGAAAGAAGAAGAAAAAGGGAAAAAAAAAAGGGGGGGGGGGTTGTGGAAATTATTGCACGGATTTTACCCGAAATATGTCGGTACTTTGATTAAAAAGATTTTAATTTATTGGTCAAGTTTGTGCGTATTTTAAAAGAAAGATTTTAAAAATTGATTTGTTTTTGCTTTATAATCTGCACAATTGGTGTTGATTTAAGACACATCTCATCAATCATCTCTAAAATAGCATCAATAATTTTGTTATGTCTTTACAATTAAGGAATCGCGAGGCATCATTCTTAAAAAAAAATTATCTTCTTCTTTCACACAGCCATTTTGATCCCACCATTTAAACATGTTTCTGATTGTCACCTTCCGACAGAGTGCTCTTTCCTCAATAACTAATTGTCAAAACAATACCTTTGCTGGAGTTTTCTAAACCGAATTCAAATTCGACACTGACAAACTGAAAGACTAATACAGTAGAAGTCCGATAATCCGGCACGTTCGGGACCGGCTCGGTGCCGGACTACCGAAAATTCCGGTCTATCGGGCGGTACCCCTTCTTTTTAGTGTAGGCTTTGCCGTAAAACAAATGTACTTTGTTTTTTTAACTACATACATACATAAATCGTAATTATAAGAACAATTAGGTTAATAATTAAACTACAAATACAGTACGCAAATACAACAAAGTTTATTTTACATTTAATATAATGTATGTACACGTACTGTACAACATATTTCACTTAGATTTAAAAAAGTCACGAATGTCTTTTTGTTTTCTTGACTTTTGGCGAATAGTATAAAATTTATTTCTAATGATATGGAAATCAATAATTTCTGAAGCACTGTAGCTAGTACTAGCCTCGGCAAAAGAGATAAACTTATTTAGTGATTCTGCAGCTTCTGCTCAGCTGATTTTTTCCTTTTCTTCCGTTTCGGCATCTGAGTCACTTTCTTCAAGATTTAGAGTAGGCTGAGGGTTTACTACACTTGATAATGTCCTCATCGGTTAGTTCTTGTTCAACAGGCTCATTCTCGTCTATTATTTGCTTTAAAGACACACTTTTGGAGAGAACTAAAATTTTTACAATTTTCCGGAGCGATGCCGGACTATCGGGCATTCCGGACTGTTGGATGCCGGACTAATGGACTTCTACTGTATTTTGTCGTTAATTAACACCAGAGCATTACGAAAACATAACACGTTTTTTTCCAACATCAACGTTTTTAAAAGTTTACCTTAAACTTTAGTCACATTAGACATTTCTATAAGATAACTATTTCTGGCAAATTAATTTCGACGTATTTGAGTCTGTCTGTTCGTCACATGCGACAGGGTAACCAACCTCAGACTAAGACATATACTTCCCTCAAAGCACATTTTCCTCTCCCAATACCTTTAAAATAAGTGGAGCCGACCCCCCCCCCACCACCCATATCCTTAACAGATTGGTCCACATTCAGCCCTTATCCCGGTATCCTAAGTGGGGACGTGATTTATTTACTCACGACGCCTTTATTGTAAGCCTGTCTGAGACGCCTATGATAATCGGCGAGTAACGTGGCGTTACGCCGGCTGGACCATCTTTACTTCTTTCTCACCCCCCCCCCCCCTTTTTTTTTTGTTCCAACCTAAACTCTGTTCTCTTGTTCTTTTGAGTTTGAATGACATTGTTCCGATACCAAGGATTTGGGTGACCAGTGGACGACGATATGACGTCTAGTCAATGCTGAGTAACTGAGTATTAAATAAATGTAGGCAGATGGACGTGGGGAAATGAGATTTTTCAGATGGTTTACACTTGTATGTATGCTTCCGACTGACACTGTGGATACCAACAACTTGTCATACCGTCCAGTGGAATGATCGTCTCGAGAAGGTTTACTTCCATACCACGAAGCAGTTGAGCTCTATAGAAATAGCAATGCGCTAACAAATTGCTATTCATTGTTCATTAACGGTGGGCTGTAATGTGAAAGATGTACACATATCCACACAGTTATAACTGCTATAGGAGGATCTGACAAGAGTAAACGTACACTTAATGACTTATGTGTGACTTCCCATAATAGTTTTTGTGGGGGTCATAACCAGCTGCCAACTCTCCTTTGAAACCAATTCTGAGATATGACTGAAGCGGTGGAAAGTATACCTGTCAGTATCAAGGTGCCTGTCAGTAGCAAGGTGTATCTTTGTGTTGGAATTTTTTTGTTTAAAAGTATTTTCGTTTGACAGAACCGCTCGTTAACTAAATAATTTTGTCATAGAGTTTTCATGTGTTAGTTTGCGACAGAGGATAGATTTGTGTTTTATTTTTAGATTTATCATACATTTTATTTGTGTGTGTGAGTTAGAGCAATAGCTGATGCCCTTTACCCCCCCCCCCCCCCCGGGGCCATTTCTAAATTTAGCATGTCATTGCCCGTCCATGTTTGTGTCTTTGTTCTGTTTCATACTTGAACTGCTCCATCCCCACCCCCTCCCCACTTGTAAACCACCGCTGGCGCGTGTGACCCCTGCTCCGTGTGTCCAGGCACTCGTTGTGTTTCTCAGCCATTGTTTACTCACCAGGCCATCGACCGAATGTATCTATTAAACTTGTGGTTTTGTAGCCATATCCCATGTCCTTCCTTACACTGGACACCCCACTCTCGTCCCTCCCTCCAAGTTTGGCCATTGTTCCCCACCGACACGCCCATCGCCATTTCTCCACTGACCATTGTTAATAACGATTCGCTTCCCCCACATTGAAAACACCGGACCCCGAACTTAACTATGTAAACGTTGAGTAGTCCCTCCCCCCCCCCCCCTGCTCTTCTGGCCAACTTCTCAATGGCCCATGCTTGGAAGCTGTCTAGACTAAGTGAACTCAAACTGACCAAACTAAATACGGGGGCCATGTGTTTCTTTTATGGGTGTCTCGTCCAACACCTCAATCATCAACGTCCTGACCACCGGGCAACACCTTTCATTCCCCCGACGTGATCACCGTGGTTTATTCTCTTTTGTCGAGAATTCACGTAACGTCAACACGGCGCCATGTTGTTGTGGGCTGTAACCGAGCGTTAGAGTGTGACATGCAAAGCCCATTTGGAAAGGGAAAAGGGGGGGGGGGCTTATTTTCACAGTTGAGCTAACTTTAGTCAGCTACGGCTACGGCGGCCGTTTCTTTACATCCACATCTTTATGGTAAAGAAATTATTGGAAACATGTGAAACACGGTATATGGGGGGAAAACTGGAGGAAACAAAAAGGACGCAACAAAACAAACAAACATGTCGGCAACAAGCGAACAAACAAAGATTAGCCCAAATGTAAAATAACAACTTAGCTCCGATGGAGTGTCCGAGAGAACAGCAGGAGGAGTGTGATGCTTCACGTATTTCCTTCTATAGGTAACCCGCCCTCCCCACCCCTCTTATGATCACCCATATTATTGGAAGGATTTAACCCAGTTATCTCAGTTCTAGACAAGACCTCACCATACGTTTAAACAAGTGTTGTTTGTGTCATTGATACACTCATTTTCTTTCTGTACTAGTTTTGTTGGGCAACACAATGGACCTTCCCTGAACCCAGTGCTCATCAAAGGACCTTTGGCTATGATGAAATAGGCCAGCGGTTCTCAGCCTGTGGGTCGCGGACCCTTTGGGGGTCGAACGACCCTTTCACAGGGGTCGCCTAAGACCATCGGAAAACACATATGCTCTACAGTTGTGAAGTGACAACGAAAATAATTTTGCGGTCGGGGGGTCGCCACAACATGAGGAACTGTGTTAAAGGGTCGCGGCATTAGGAAGGTTGAGAACCACTGCTATAGGCTAAGAGGGAATGTTGGACATTGTGTTCATCAAAGGACCTTTGGCTGTGATAATATTATACCTATAGGCTAAATGTGAATATTAGAACCGACACATCACTAAATTTATCATGGCCTGTAAAACTTTGTTCCTCGAACTGTTTAATTAGCCATCGTTGTACTCATGTACCATGTCTTTTTGTTTTGTTTTGATTGCTTTAAGCCCAACGGCTTGACAAACATGGTTTGGGGCTAATGGATGCGGTTGTTCATGCGATATATATAGATATATTTTTTTTTTAATTTCAGGTGGTCAAAGGATAAGAAACACTATTCTGTTTGATATTATCTCATCAGCATGACTTGAGTTGATCAGAATCAATTACTAATTCTCAATAAACCAGCAAGGATTTTTCTTATCCTTATTCTATTTCATGAATCGATATTTAAATCTAATAGTACAGTCCGTCTAAAAAAGTGTATTTATTTACTTTTTGTAATGGGGACTATATGAGGTGCTTTGCTATACTTTTTTAAAGATATATATATATATATAATGTTTATATATATATATATATATAATGTTTTTGTAATTTTACTAAATTTGTTTACGGGTAAGACTCCGATAATGACGTTGAATTATTTTAGCGTAGTTAATCTGTCATGTTGAATTATTGGTACAAAACGTCTACTAGCTCGCAGATGAACTGCTCTTTGTATTCTTCCGCGAGCTTCGCCACCACCCGGAACCATCTGTATTTGAGAGTAGTGGAGCGATTGAAGTAATGCCAAGGCATGACTCATTTTCTTCTCCAACTTGAAAGCATACATCAATTCTATTTTTCCTCGAATCATTCATTAAAGATTTATAGTGGTCTAGAAAAAAAAAACACAAAAAAAATCTCTTTCCTATTAACCTATTAACCACAATGTTGAGCTTTTTTTTCTTTTTTCCCAAGGCGAATTTCCACTTTGTCTGTTGTAATTGATTGTGACATAGATGCATTTACCAAAGGGAAGTTTCTATTTGTGCAATTGTCGGCGGGCACCAGCTTGTGGGTGTGTGTAACTTACCTGCCGGGACGTGCGTGGCTGAGCAATGAAGTATCGGCACTTGCCGTATTTTGGATTTAATCTTTCTTTCCTCTTCTTTTTATGTATTTAAAAAACAAAAACAAAAAAGAAACTTTTCTAACCACCGCTCGGATTTGTTCCGGTGACGTATTTCCCTTGCTGGGGAGTTCGTGATATACCTGAACAGAACAATGTTACTCGTTTGACGTGATGCCATCCATCAATTTCCCCCCCCCCCCCCTTCCTTTCCTCTTTTAAACCCTGACTCCGGCATTTTTGAGGTCACGCTGAAAAATGTCATCCATTGCAGGTAATGAAGATGCGGTAAAGAAAATGAAATCCCTTTTATAATGGGTGAAGACTTTGTACTGTACTTGGATACAACGCAACATAATATTATCTTGTTTTGAGTCGAGGATCGTGACCTTTGGGCCCTGCATGAGATAGTGGTCTGAAAATGCCCCCAAGAAAGCTGTAAAATGAAGCGATTTAGTTTTTTTTTTTTTTTTAATGGTGCATAATCTCCATGTCGTTTGGGCACGTTTACGACTTCAGGTAGCCGGCGACACAGAGAGTTTGGCTTCGTTTTTATGGTCTTGTAGATTTGGGTTTTTAACCTTAATGGCACACTGGCATTCTTCTATGCCGATCTGTCCCGCGAGCATTCCTGTTTCGATTGTAATAACAGATCAGGATTTAAAATATCTGTACACATTTAACTATAGCCCGACACTGCATAGTTTTGGTGAACCCATTTTTGCCGATTAGTACAATGTAAGTGTCAAGTCACCCGTGGACCTCTGAGAAGGTTTTCTTTGATATTTTGGTGTGGAGGAAATGTGTAGTTCCCCTTGTGGCTGAGACATATTCATTTGACGCGGAAACATAATGCTCAAATGTGTAGCTCCCAAGTGACGTCTTCCCAAAACAGAAGAGTTTCGTTTAGCAGAAGTTTTCATGAACTAATGATGGTGTCTATGATTCTGCTGCTACACTGCAAGTCGTCTTTTAACCTTATAATATGTATCCTCGTCCATCCTCTCCCCCCCCCCCCCCCCCCCCCCATTAAACCGAGCAATATTTAAACAAAAAAAGATTTGTCGCGCGACAAGCAGTTTGCCTTGACTGCGTCAATGAGTGTTAACAAATCAGATGAAAGATTTTCGGTACAGTCAGTATGGACAGGAAGGGGCTCGGTTTGTATTGATTTCGTATTCATTTATCAGAGATGAAATGTTATGTACACATTTAAACAACCAGCAATCAATACCCAGTAAAAAAAATATCAGCAGTACATTCGGAACAGGTGTGGGATACAATGATACAATGCCTAGCTGACAAGAACAATTTTTTTACTCGTCGCTTCAGAAATATTGAGCTAGGTGACTTGTCGTGTGACCCGCCATATGTTTACATGTAGTTATGCTTTGCTATCTGGCGTCAAACCTTTGACGGCTTGTTATTGAGAAAATCATTGACCCTTTTGTTTCAAAAAAAAAATTATATCATCTTGGAGCAGTTTTACGCGGCACACCAATATGCCGCGACACACCGGCTGCGGAGCTCTGCTCTAGACATTGGCATCATTGATTTTTTAAAAGCATCAATATATTTTTAACAATATGATGTATGAACCATTTTTTTTTTTACATTTTCTGAACAGACACACATCATGCATCACACATCCCTTTAAAATTCTCTAAATGACCTTAGTTTGTGTTTTTGTTGAAAATAATATAATGGATGGTTATTTTAAATGATCCAAACCGTAATTCGACTCTCAAAATGAGCGGACTCCTCTTCCTATGTTAGCCCGAGCTCTGGTTTCACTGGGATATCAGATGAATGAACCAGGCACCACCTTCGATTCAGGGAATGGCGAGGAAAAGAAACCCCAGAATCATAAACATAGACAGGAGAACCGGTAAACGCAGGGGATTGGGGGGGGGGGGGCAAGGGCCACCGGGCTCATGTAATCAGATGATCAGAGCCAATCTGTTGACTCGTGGGCCGCCATCTGCTAGGTAACTCGAGGGACCACCTTTGCGGGCGCTCTACCCCCCAGAGCCCCGAGGCTGAGTTCGGCCTCGTTGGTGAAAACTAGCAAATTAGTGGGGACCTAAAAACCACATTAGTTTTGCCTGGGCCTGTTGGTGTTGGGCGTGTAATATTTCAACACCATTTCGCTGGTGGGCATTTCGCGTGTGGGCATTTCTACTTGTGACGTTCACTTTCTGTCATTTTCTAGTCCTGATATGTAGCAGCTGAAGCAACTTAACCTTTCGCACGCACGAACAGTTATCAAAATATTGTAACAAACAATGTTAGCGCAAAAATAACGTTTAACCGGGAGGACTTACCCTAGAGGACTTGCTATAGAAGACATGACGGTGTGTTAAAAATATAATTTAAATATAAAACTATAAGTACCAAAATAAGAAACCAACTCCCTTTAAATATTTTTGTATCGGAGTAATTTGTGGACTCAAAGTGTTCCGATCCACCTTTCGATTTGTTATTGTAGCGCTGTTAATTATACCTGTAGTACACAAAGCTGTACACCATTGAACCGTCTCCCATTGTGTCAGTACAAAGGCTAGTAGATAATACTGAACAGTCTACGGTAGTCGGTACAAAGGCTGGCAGATATATTGAACTGTTTACGGGTGTCGGTACAAAGGCTGGCAGATATATTGAACTGTTTACGGGTGTCGGTACAAAGGCTGGCAGATATATTGAACTGTTTCCGGGGTCAGTATAAAGGCTGACATATATTGAACTGTCTACGTATGTCAATACAAAGGCTGGCCGATATATTGAAGTGTCTATGAGTGTCAGTGCAAAGGCTGACATATATATTGAACTGTATACGGGTGTCAATACAAAGGCTGGCCGATATATTAAAGTGTCTATGAGTGTCAGAACAAAGGCTGGCAGATACATTGAATCGCCGCCCGACCAAGCCAGCGTGTGGACTAGAGTCCAGAATTTGTCGACGATATGTCTTAAAGAAAGCAGCGAACAATAGAACCTGTCGAAACAGATGTAGGAGATACCAATACACAAGACCATTTTCCCCCCATAATTTTGCTTTTTATTTAAGTTTGCAACTTGTCGTGTCATGGATGCAGTGCAGGCAGTCATCTGTAGAGAACATGTTTTTATGGAAGGTGCCCAAGACAGGTTTTGAAGGTGTTCCGTTTGTTCCACCTGCCCATACCATCATACCCGTGCAGACAGTTATTACAACAGATATAACGCCCCGCCCCCCTTTCTTTTCTTCTCAAGTTTTCCCCTTAGCACGTCCCGACCTGGCTTGCGTCGTGGTTATTTTTCACGGATGACGTGTGAGACGGAATAACAACATCTCCTTTCCCCCCCCCCCCCCCCATTTTGACTCATCAGCGCATCGAATCCTCTCCTAGTCTTGGCGTTAGTAGTAAGCCAGCAGTTAGATGGCAACAGACGTTTGATCAAGAGTCAAAGCGTGAAGTTTAAGTGTTAGCAATATGGGACGTGCGTGGGCTTATAGATTTGTTTGGTCTCTCACTACTATAAGATGGCCGCTAAGACTGCATCGGTTAATTAATGCAGCCAGTAGTCTCTTATAGCATTAGCATCATTTTATCAACTGCAAGTTATAAGGTTTGTAAATGGTCATACTCCAGCAGGGCTATGAAGATAAACTCTATTTGTTGATTTAATTCACAAAAGATATGTAAGTACTCTAACCCTTTATCCAACGTGACCAAGTCCAGGGCTTTTCAATATATTGTATGATGAATGGAGAAGTAATAGGTTTACCTCCCCTATTTGTTTTTTTATTTTATTTCTTTACTCTTTTTCGTACGTCCTGTGGGTAATTGACTTTACTGTTACTTAAAAGACACTTCTAGGGTCGCCAAAGATTTGCTATGTTCATCTCAATGCATTGTACTGTTACTAGGTAATTATTGTTTGCATGGAATGACTACATGCCAGTATTAGATGTGGTTTATTTGCCATGTATATAATTGCCAACTAGACGTCTGGCCTTTTCCACATATATGAATCGGGTAAACGGGTTATTACCTTGAAAACTAGCGTTGCCTTGATAAGCTTGAGTGATGCCGTTACCGTAGTACCGTTACGACTTGGACGACCCCCCCCCCGCCCCGGTTTTGTGGCACCCCGCCTTTATTTTAGTGTTGTGATCGTGTGTATAGCCTCTCCCAGTCCAAATGAATGGCAGCCTTCTTTCATCTCCTCCGACCCACATCTATTATATCCGCTGGGATCTTCCCACTATGTCACGCCAGGCACTGTATTAAACGGTTAATGAATCACTAAACAGTTAAACATGCTGCTGTCAGACGCGGGTACTAACACGTTGATTCCTGCCCTAATCTTGTCCTCCGTGGCCGCGACAATTTGCGGAGGATACATTTAGTGGTTTCGCTGATGGTGCACCTGTTTCTAGTGCAGACTCCCGACAATCTCAGTCCGTGATGCACACAAAACATGTTTATGTGATTAAAGAAATGAATTGCTGAATGCGATGCGACGGGTAAAAAGAGATGCTCTATTTCAAAGCGGTACGCTCTGTGAGCACATTGTCAAGTTGTTAGAGCTGTGTCCTGTCTGCCTTGGACACACACACAAGGATAGGAACGACTCTTTACGTGTCGGTACTTGAACGTGTCTCAAAAATAGAAATAATAAAAATCCGTGTTGTTGCTGAACTTTTCAATAATTGCGATGTTGTTTTGTCCTACGCCACAATTTAATTATGGATTTATTTTGAAAACAGTCGATTCGCTAATTTAGTCCACTACCTTTGTAATCGTACGTAAAAGTTTACGTATCTGGACATTTGTTTGAAAAAAATTTCGTCGACGGAAATTTGATCGAACGGAAATTTGGTCGAATCTTGATTTCACACGTTAACATTTTGCGTCAAATTTCTTTTTGAACGTATTATTTTGTTTTACTGTATAGTAGGTATAGTGCGTTGAAAATGAAATTTGACGAACATTTTTACGTGTGAACTGAAAAAAACATTCGATCAAATTTCCGTCGAGCAATTTTCAGTCGACGAAATTTCTTTTAAACAAATTTCCGGTAATCAAAATTGTATGGTCACATTGTCTTGATGTGACCCATTTCATTATACGACACGCCTTTGTTGTCTTAATCGCGTTGTTTAAATATATTTTATTTTTATTTTAAAACCCAATCGTTACAATAAAAATGCTTGACTGAACGATGTATTTGTAACAGACATTATTATTCGAGGCCATGAAATGTTAGGTGTAGTTAAGTTGTTTTCCTAAAATTGATCCATTGAGAACCCCTGGCATAGGCGTGCCATTAGCATTCTGCACCAGTGGGTCTCCCAAGGTCAGCATTGTTGTCGTGACGGTTGAGGCCATGACATTGGATCGGATCTGAACTCAGATCTCTGCACGGGCTGTTTTTTTGTAAGAGTGTTCAAGTCGCTTCGGGCCATTATAGTTAAATTATTTCTGTCTCATTATTTTTGTTTACATTACATGCTTCGGGAATCTTCAAGCTTGTCCTGTCTTTAGTGTCATTGACGAAAGAACATCATAGAAATGGAGTGGGATCTCTTTAGACAGGGTGACTCACGTGCGCGGTCCAACTTGACGGGATAGCCTTATTGCAGTACGTCAATGCCCCACTCCCCGGCTGCCAGAACGCGGGGGCTGGTCTCCATGCGATAGCCCTCGCGGCAGGGCCGGATTAACCTCTATGCAAACAAGGCACGTGCCTTGGGCACCAAGCGTTTGGGGGCACCACAAATCCTCAAGAATTTTTTTTTTTGAACAAAAAGTCCAGAAACAACTGAAAATTGACAAGTGCTATGAAAATGAAGAAATAAATTATAATAAAAATTCACATTCAAGTTTGTTACAATCTTGAATGCTTAAAAATTAAGTGCATAAAAATTTTTAAAAAACTCATGGGAAATGGTTATGAGTAAAATGTGGACCATGCGGACTCACTCGACTTGTAAATAAATAATGCGGTCGTATTCGAATTTTAAAAATTTTTGGGAAGTTTTATAAAAAATTTTTAACCATTTTTATATTTTCAATAAATAATATTAAAATAATAACATTATTTAATTAATTCGACCGGGAACCCCTTAGTAATAGACACAGAAACTGATAAAAATGGGTTCAGTGACTGGAAAAATAACATTTATGTTGATAATCACGAACAAAGCGCTACTCATAAAGACTGCATGTGAATATACCCGAGTCGTCGACAAGGCTCCGGTCTACTACAAAAGCTAGAAGAGCAAATAAATGAAGAGTATAATAGTTACTGGGAACATGTTTTGAGGCGAGCAGTAGCGGTTATTTGCACTATAGCTGAGCGCGGTCTGGCTTATAGAGGGGAAAATAAAAAAATTGGATCTGTACAAAATGGAAATTATTTAGGGTTGCTGGAGTTGGTCAGTCAGTATGATCCATTTTTAGCATCACACATTGCGAAATATGGAAATTCTTGAAAGGGAAATCCTTCTTATTTATCCAAAACTATACGTGAAGAGCTGATTGAAATTATTTCCAAAAAAAGTCAGTGAAGTAATTGTAGATGAAGTAAACGCTTCCGGTTATTTCAGCTTGTCAGTAGACTCAACACCCGATATTTCACATATAGTTCAGTTAAACGTTGTTCTTCGATATGTAGCAGATGGAGAGCCCATTGAACGCTTTTTGACTTTCTTGGAGCTGCAGAATCACACCGGTGAAGATATGGCTAAGCAAGTGCTGCAGTACTTACGTGAAGTTTGCAAAGTTGAATTTTCGAAATGCAGAGGTCAATCATACGATAATGCAGCTAATATGTCCGGGTGCTACAAGGGCATGCAAAAAAAATTCTAGAGGAAAATGAGTTTGCTATATACATACCCTGTGCTGCCCATTCACTAAATCTTGTAGGCAGAAGTGTCGTTGACTCCTGTTTAGAGGCAGTAAACTTCTTCCATACAGTGCAACTGATCTAAACTTTTTTCTCAGCTTCAACCAACAGATGGAAGATTCTGAAAAGAATCCTTATGTGAATGAAACGCTGGTAAAGTCTCTTTCCGATACCAGATAGGAAGCACATGCTGTTGCAACTGAAGCTATCCTAAAGTCTCATCCTCAGATTTTAATAGCATGAGAATGTATACAAGAAGATCAATCACAGAAAGGAGACACCAGAAGACAAGCAGAAAACATTGCAAAGAAGATGCAAGAATTATAATTTGCTTTCATGCTTGTTTTTTGGGAAGAGGTATTACAGCATTTTCACAGGGTTAGTCAAGCTCTACAAAATGAGCATGTGAACTTGAAAACGTGTGCTGATTTGTATTCTTCACTAGCAGATCACTTGCATAAATCTAGGAATGAATTTGAAAGATTTGAAGAAGTTGCAAAAATAATAACACCAGGAGTATAAGATTATAAGTCAACTTTGACCCGTAATCGTAAACGAACGACAGTGGTCATTGATGGTGATGCCCCTGAGGTATCTCTGAATGCCATAGACAAATTCGTATATCTACATTCTACGCCATTGTTGACAAACTTGAGACAGAACTGAGTTGACGAGGACAAGTATATACCGGTAATGATGTAGCAGTTCGATTTTCTTGTTTGGTCGATGTATCACTATCACAAACGTCTCAGTGTTGTGACGAACTAATAAATGCTTATCCTAAAGATCTGACCAATAATTTATATACTGAACTACAACATTCATATATTCGCCACAAGTTTCCTGCATCAAAATCGGAAAACAACGCGTTCAATCATGGAGAATTATACAAAAGTAATAGTTAGAGACAACATCGAGTGTGCCCTTCCAAATGTTGAAATCGCCTTGCGCATATTTTTAACATTAATGGTTACTAACTGTTCAACGGAGCGCTCTTTTTCTCAGTTGAAACGTAAAAAAAATCCAAATAGATCAACAATGAAACAAGAAAGGCTCGATTCCTTATTTCTGCTTATGATCGAGGCAGGTGTGTTGCGCAAAATTAACTTTGACGATACCCTCAAAGACTTTAAAAAAAACAACTTTAAAATGTAAATGACAATATCTTTTTTGATTTTTTCATCTTATAAAAAAAAAAAAGTATTTTTGTCTATTATTATTTCAAAATTTATTAACTATTAATTTTAATACAGAAATACTTAATTGTAGGTTTTATATAAGTGATAGTAGTACAAACTACAAACATATTTGTCAACAACTGTTCTTTGCATAATATTGAACATACCACCGGTCAAGGTCAGTGAAAGATCCGGGCAGAAGGGGGCACCCATGTGGGTTTGTGCCTTGGGCACTAAAATGGCTTAATCCGGCCCTGCCTCGCGGAACACATAAAAGGGTCACCCGTGTAAAAAAAACTCCAAATCCAATTTCTTCGTACACATTGCTTTCGAATAAATTGGTTGCTTGCTTGCGTACTAATTTCCGGTAACCACTGTAGTAAGGATGGTATAATCATTACAAAAAGAAAATTTCCAAATGTCATAGTGGGTATTTAAAACAGTAGAGACGCCAAAGGGAAACATACACAAAAAAGTTGTTGTTGTTTTTTGGTTCTTAACTTTTAATTTTTTTATTAAACGTCTGGAGCATTTCTCTCTTCTTTTCAAATTTGTCTTTGTCCACCTCCCTACAAAGATGTAGCAAATTTATGGCAGCCTAAAGACGACTTGCAACAAGTCGTCTTTAGGCTGCCATAAAAAATTTGCTACATTTTTTTTGTAGGGAGCTGGACAAAGACAACTTTTTTTTTTTTTTTTTTTTTTCAAATTTGTCTTTGTCCACCTCCCTACAAAGATGTAGCAAATTTATGGCAGCCTAAAGACGACTTGCAACAAAATAAATAAAACCATTTAAAAAAAAAAAATAGATTAAAAAACATGAACCATTTAAATATCAATTCAAAGTCAAACTATAAAACCACCAACACATGTTGCAACTAGAAAAAAAACATATTTCACAACTGTTGCAAATGTAATCAAAACAAAACAATTTGACCCAATCTCAACGCACGACTTTCTTCCCGTGTGTTGTTTTAAATATAGAGATGTCTGAACGTTTCCAAAATAGTTTTCCATGAAAGATAAACCAACTCGCTTCCAATAGGCGGATCTATAACTACGCGGGTTAATCTGATATAAATACGTAGTAAATACATTATCCAACAAACACAATCTGAATAACAGTTCTCTCCGGCTAACGTTTTAGACAAGTCTTAGTTACGGATGTATACTTAAAACTAATGATGATGAAAAGATCAGAGTTTTCGGAAAAGTTTACAACGTGTATATTGTACACACGCCATGAACACAGAACACGGCTCATGGATGGGTCTGCAGAGACGTGTATTGTACACACGCCATGAACACAGAACACGGCTCATGGATGGTTCTGCAGAGACGTGTATTGTACACACGACATGAACACAGAACACGGCTCATGGATGGGCCTGTAGAGACGGACTTTTCTTGTATAGTTCGTAATTGATGTTCCGAGTCCAACAAAAACAATCTATGTACAGTCGAACCCGCTAATCTCGACCTCGGTTAATTCGCCAAGCCTATTAAGTCGACGTTTTTGAAGTGGAACCGCCAAATTCTCTCTTTGTCTTAGCATTTTCTCATCGGTTATGTCGATTCTTTTATGTCGCCGAACCCTAATATCTCGAGCACAAAAGAGGGCCAAATTTGCCACTTAGCGTTGGTTATCTCGATCCCCGTGACCAATCGCCCGCTTTTGAAAAGTTAGTTATCGATGCCACTTCACCATCTCACTACCGTATTTTCGCGTTTGTATCGACAATCCCATCTTAGCAGTGCATTGTTGGTTGTCAAGGAAATTTGTGGCATACAAGACACATGGGTAGGGGCAGGGCCGACCCTAACAATTGCGGGGCCCTATGCGAAACGGATTGCGCGGGGCCCATTCTGGGTAGGAATAAGGATAATAAGTGAAAATTAAGATTTTGTATTAGAAAATAAATTCGGGGCGGGGCCTATGAAAGTGCGGGGCCCATTGCGGCCGCATAGGTTGCAGTGGCCAAAGGCCGGCCATGGGTAGGGGGATTGGTAGGTGTGTCAAAGGTTATAAAATATCACCGCAACGTATCGCATTGATCGTGATGGTCATATTGTTGCTTTGTGTGTCACAGTGAACTAGCTATCTGCGGGTGGGGGAAGGTTGGTTCCGCCGAGCGAAATAATGACGTCACAGCACGGAAAGACGTGTTGGCGGACTACAGTGTGTTGTGACTATGTCATGTTAAATATTACCACTACAGCGATCTCTTTATGAAAACACAAAGCAATAGTATACGCTTAAATCGCGCCCGGGGCACAATACCTTTCTAGCGCCCCCCTCTATTCGAAAACCATACAATATTATATGTAAAATATACTATTTGGCGCCCTTTGTGAGTAGCGCCCGGGGCATGATGCCCCCTTGACCCCCCTCGCTACGCGACTGAGTATACGGGCATACGATAACTGCGAACATGTTGTTAGCAAACATGTATGTACATTTTTATAGCATGCCGATCGCTTCATCAAACAAATAACGGCAACGCTGTTGTGTAAAAAAAACCTCCAAAAACACGTGCATGTACAATCTCATTTATTAACGCACATCATGTGTATAAAGACATTTCAAGCACATGTTAATATATTGCCGCCATATTGGTTTTCGTTTATCTCGGTTATCTCGACGCCTTTTGGCATACCCCGTGGCCGTCGACATAACCGGGTTCGACTGTATTGAATTCAAAGAAAAAAACAATTGACTGACCAATGAGCAGAAACATGTAACATTGGTTAGGTTTACTGTAATAATAACCACTTCGCTGCTCTTAAAACGTTCATAGTTTTTACAAAATAATATTGGTAAATGTTTAATCCTGTGTCTTTTAACACACACTCAAATCCATGTTTGTGTTTTGTTTTGCAGGTATCATCTCCTATACAGAGTACCTGTTCCTCTTATGCGTTCTCACAAGTAAGTTGACCATTTGTACCTCAGTTTGTTATAGGAAAGCTTTGCTACAACCTCAAAGGTTTTACCGCCAGTGGTACAATAGGAAAGCTTTGCTACAACCTCAAAGGTTTTACCGCCAGTGGTACAACATAAGAGCATTGGTTGCCAAACTTTATGGTGTTCCCTCACCTCATGCAGAGAGAATCTTATAATAGTTTATGAGGCATGTTAATAAATATTTAAATAATTTGAAAACTCCCTTGGTTGAAGTATGCGACCCCCTAAACTGAAGATTCGAGACGCCCTGTGCAGTTTGGATCCGCTGTTTTAGGGTTGACCATGGAATGGCTACTACACATACTGAGAAATGACAGCAAAAATCACTGCCGTGTCTCGTACAGGATAGGCTTGGGCTGCATGAGCACTTATAGAGGGGAATGTAACTTAACTGTTACCAATAATTAATAGGATCAACTCACTCTCTGTGCTCTCTTTTTAAATAAACGCAAGAGCTCATTATCTCTCTCTCGGTGTTATCTGTTTTGATAACAACGAATGAATGTCGTCTACTTCCATTTCATTCATTAGACAAGAGACAATAAGAAAGAAGGTCGCTGCGCTTTGATTTCAACTGTGTTCCTAGTGACGGAGCTTAAAGATTGCACACAGTCATTTTAACAATGAAAACACATTTGATAGCACTGCACTATTAACTACTAATTTTTCAAATCTATATGTATATTTTTTTTTTTATTTAAGTTTTTCTTCTTTTTTTTTCATTTTTTTTTATAAATTTATTTTTTTGCATAGGTAGTTAGGTATCTGCTTAAATGCTATTTAAAATGTCAACAACAAGTGTATCCCAGACACAAGCAGCTTGTACTTACTATATAATAGAAGGCAAGCTAAAACAGCAAGTGTTTAAACAGCATGTCACATTTCAGTGTTGGCTCTCTCTTTAGAACACACATTTCACTCTTTCGTTTAGTTAGTGGTAATAGATTTTAAAATAATAGTTTGCCATTTTTCCAGTGAGCTCTCAAACCGGTCCAGTAAACGAAGCCCCCAAGAATGGTGGGTAGATGGTGTGGCTCGATTTGCAGTTAACACTGATTTCATCTGATGAATGACTTGAGTTTAACATTTTTTATACATACTTTTTAAAAAAAATTCTGACACAAATCACTAAGCTTATTCCCCAAATGAATGGGTTTTTTGTTGTTTTTTTCTCTAAACACATTTAATTGAGATGGTCACGTTGTAAGCTAATGGCATTTTGTTGGTATTGAAACACCACAGTCGCTACTCACGCGGCATGGGTGAAGCACGCGGCATGGGTTCAGCTTTCAATGCTTGTTTTGTTGGTCTCATTCCACGGCCACTGGTCGGGATGGCATGCACGCATGTTCCAATACAATGCACTCACTCCTTTACGGCAGAATCTCCAACGTCTAGGTTTGTGACTGACGTGCAGGATGAGATCAAACACTTTTTTTATTTTTATTAACCATTGGATCATATCATTATACTTAAAGTATGAGTTTAGTCCCTTCTTTACAACTTCTCCTTCGACTGATAGTTATGTGCAAATGCATAGATGGTGAAATACAAAATAATTTGTATAAATTTAAAAAAAACACACGACAAAAGTTTTTTTGTTCAAAAGTTAACTTGCCTTGAAGGATTATATTAAAGCTTAAGTATATATATCTGTTATTGAGTTTAGCGCATTTGTGTGTGTGTGTGTGTGTGTGTGCATAGAGTAGCTATTAACCGCAGCCTAATAATGTTTGCTGATTGTGCAATGTCCAGTCGTGGCAAATTTCATGTGCCCATGTCCCCTCTAGCATTACACTGCCATTTCTGTCAAGTCTCCAGACGGGTTTGTCTTGTTGGCTAAGTGTTGCCTTCTGTTCATATTGTTTGTTCTGAAATGTTCACACGCCTGCCGGCCTCCGATTAACTAATCTCTGAACAATCCTCTCATTCAATGTACAACCGATACTTGTAGCCTCAACCGATACTTGTAGCCTCAACCGATACTTGTAGCCTCAACCGATACTTGTAGCCTCAACCGATACTTGTAGCCTCAAGCATACGTGCCGGGGAAGTTTCATTAAACAGCTATTGCTTGGCTGAGATTTCTAACAATATTCTGTTAAAGACCGAGGCGGTGTTCATTGTTCAGCCGGGAAGCGAACTTGGTCCTCTCGGTATGATTACGTTTCCTTTATCTCTCTTGTCACCCGCCGTCTTCAGAGGTTGGTGTTTCTCACTGACGTCTGGGACGCTCAAAAGTGATTACCTGACTTGGTGTTTTCACCACCCTGTACATATACAAACAAAACTGTGACAACACTTAGTTCTTAGTGTTCCTGGATGTTCCTACCCTCAATCTTTCAGATGTTCCTACCACCAATCTTTTTTATCTGTCTGCACGCCCCTAAACCCTGGCATAGGAATCAGGCGATTTAGATTTGAAGAAAGGGGATTTTTTACACCGGAATAGTACCAATTTTTTTTTTATAAAAAACATATTTACCTACTCACTAATCGCGATAGTCATCGTTAATTTTGTCCTAAAGATATTTTGTAAAACCAGACTTCAGTTTATTTAACTTGACGTCACGCTGAGTTTGGGGGGGGGGGGGTGTTGTTTGTTCGCCGTCGGGGTTGTTATGAAACGTGGTGAGCCATGCATGCCCGTAAAGAAAAGTCGGGGGGGGGGGGGGGGGCGATTAATGCTGTTTATTTTTACAGGTTACTTCCAAAAATAAATTGTCTCTGTATTACCGCCCACAAGATGTTGAACAAAACAAAAATATTTAAAAAAAACATGAGTTATGGCAGCAATCGCACAAACTTTAAATGCTTATTTAAACCTTGTCACGAAGTTTTGATAATGCTGATTAGGCCTTCGGAATTTCCATTGCCTGGCGTCCATTTATGTTGATGATTTTTGTCTAAAAACTATTAAGATAAGAATGTGTGTCATTCTATCGTATTTTAGCATTCAATGTTTTGTGTTTGAAATTGTAAAAAAAGGATAACATCTATATTTGTTGTCATTGTTTGGGGTTGTTTTTTGTTTTGTTTTTTTTAACGGACTTGATGTCATTGATGTGCAGCAATATTGAACATCGAATTAGCTACGACAGAACTGCTGACACATCTCAGATAATGTATGGATGAGAATACCTGAACGGAAAAACAAATGCAACGGGGTAGGGATCTGCAAAAATAACTCGTTTTAAGTTTTCAACCCACTTTATCAGCTCTAATATATATATATATATATATATATATATAAGGGTTTTCTAGAATGAATTTTTTTAGAAACACACGGACGTCTTTTGAAGCCTACTAATATACCAGCTCACATTGCCAGGACTAATCCGGAATTTCCAGTGGCTTAAAAAAAAAAGGAGGGGGTGGGCAGGACGTCATAGCCTATAGATATGACCCTGTCAAAAAGACCTTTGCTCGGAAAGAACTTGGCAAAAGGCCATCCGGCCAGCACTAAGTCTAAAGACACCTCAGGCAGTGAATGACTGAATGCAGGACACTGTACAATACATCGCCCTCGGCCCCTAGCCCACTATCTGATGAAATTTGACGTAATTGCCATTTGGATTTTTATTTTTTTGGCGCACACAAAGCTGAAGTTCATTACAGTAATCTGAAAGCAGTTTACTCTAAGACAATATATATTTTTTTTACATTAACCAAGGTTAACTCGGAGATTAGTGCTGGGGTTTTTATGGTAATGTTCGGCCTTGTTTTAGTGCACGCAGAACGTTGTCATAAAAACACGTTGGATTGTGAGTGAAGCTTTCCTTTGTATCATTAGTTGTTAACGAGTGTCCTTGTTTGCGATCAGCAGTAGCTAACATCTTTAATGTTCATTTGAAGAAGGCTTTTTAAACATCTTTTTTGTATGACTGACCTCTTTTCATTTCAAGCAGGGGCGGAGGCCGCGTGTACGATTGTCATTGGGATATAATACACACGTTTTATGCCCCTCAGCTTCCACAACGGACATCATCCATCCCACCCCATTCAAACTACACCATCATCCACACCACACCATCATCCACACCACACCATCATCCACACCACACCATCATCCACACCACACCATCATCCACACCACACCATCATCCATACCATGGTGCCTAATTCAAGCCACACCTTCATCCACACCACACCATCATCCATCCCAATCCATTGTTCACGTCACATCATCACCCATGCCACCCCATCTTCCACGTCACCCCATCCTCCACGTCACCCCATCCTTCACGCCAACCCATCCTCCACGTCACCCCATCCTCCACGCCAGTCCATCCTCCACGCCAGTCCATCCTCCACGCCAGTCCATCCTCCACGCCAACCCATCTTCCACGTCACCCCATCCTCCACGCCACTCCACCCTCCACGCTACCCCATCCTCCACGTCACCCCATCCTCCACGCCACCCCATCCTCTACGCAATCCCATACTCCTCGCCACCCTATCCTCCCACCTCTCCCCATCGTCAGCACGCCGCCTCTGCCTATTGAGCTATAATTGAAAAAACTGACATTGTTAGTCTATAAATAGCACCGGGGGGTATGAGTTGATGAAGTGGAGAATGCCTTCTAATGGCGCGAACACAAGTGTGTGGAAGATAACACCTTCTGTTGATTGAGAGCACATGAAGATTGCCGTCGATAAAAAGCTTCTCGGCCGAGTGGTTTGAATATATATATGTAAGTACCGAAGGGTGATCAGGTTATGTGCTGTTATTGGGACATAGTTGAAAGTTGTCACACACACACTAACAGACGTATGAGTATGGACAGCCTCGAGTATGATTAGTAACACACAACTCAGTTTCTCATTCCGTGTTCAAAGTGATGTTTCTGGCACGACATGACAAATGACGAGCAATACTGAATTGTCGGACATTGGATTGTCATGTCCTGAATCAGATATGACGCAAATGGATGGAGGGGGTCAGTTGGGGTGGTGACCCGATAGGTGTCAAGTATAACTGTTAGCTTCTGACTGCATAACCAATTAGTTTGCCATTGCTTTTCCAAATGTTTCCATTGAGTATGACATATATCCCTTCCTCTCCTGCCCTTTCTTCTCTTTTGCCAGCAGTAACCACATATTGTGGGTTTAAATGATCTTCTAACAGCCCGCCTACTTTCTCAGCAATGTCATAAACACATACACTATGTCATGTACTGATGTCATGTACTGACAACACATACATGTCATGTACTGCATCACTAATTCAAATGTTCACTACATGTATATGCTCGTGATTCAACCAGCCAGTTCCTAAATTGTTAAATGTGCGATGAATATTAAATATCACTTCATTGAACTTATAGTTCTCTTTTCCCCCCTTTCTCGCCCCCAACCCCCATGAAAAAAAAGTCCAATGTCCCACTTTTTCTCTATTTTACCGTCCATAATTTCTAACTAGAACGATTATCAAAGCAGTAAACGATATTATTAATTGGATCAATTTCAAGAATTTTAATCGAGTATCTTATATCCTTCTTACAAAGTCTAATAATACTTATTAAAAATGTATTATATTGTAGTACGATAGCGTTAGAAATATGTAAACGTTCGTTAGCCGAAAACATTTGTAAATGGCGATAAGCAAAGTTAAATCATTAAAGATCTCCCCGTGGGTTTCAGAGTATAACGTAATCCTGACTTCTAGTCTAGCTGATTCGTGCGAGACGCTGAGAAACTCCCGGTCTCATCATCCCAGCACGCAATTAATTGGCCACACTCAAGACAACTGTTTAAAACAGAAGCGTGGGTGTGTGTACGGTGAGAGATGGCTGATAAAACTAATTGCCAGCGAAACACAAAAGTCGGAACCCCACATGCAAGTCTTCCCCACGATAAGAGTGCTGATATGTTAGAATATAGATTTGATAGGACACTCACGGCTTCGTTTTAAATTTAAAAAACAAAAATTGTGAACGTCTCTCCCTGCGGCCGAGTCTGACCGCCGGCCGTGGTTCTTGGTGCTACTTCCAATACCCGGGCTACATTCATTCGGGGTGTTTAGCAATGCGCTCTTGAAGCGCGGGCTCTACACGTTACGTGTTAACGTATAAATACATGGCTGTGTGCTCATGCGGGATGTATGAGACGTTGTCTGCCTGTAGGATAACTTGGGTTCTGTTTTTGGGGATCGCCTTGAGACGAAAATTGTCAGAGTGAACAACTAGAGGATATTGACTGGGAAGATGACTGATTGTAATCTAAAAAAATAGAGTATGCCATTGTTCTACCATATTTGTTGGCTTTTGGCTTGTAAAGTATTATAGTTTAAAGCTGTGCAACAACATTTATGTTAATGAAGCTGTCACCAGAGGTGTTTCGAAATCTATGTGTATGATTTATTTTAACTCTACAAATTTGCAGTTACAGAACAATAGAATTATATTTTCATATTTTTTAAATAAGTTCTGGTTCACATATTAAAGTTAGTACCTCTATGTATGTTTTGTTAACACTTTGCTAAAACATTCCACTATATCAGTATGATTTGTATATACCTGTCTGATAGGTTAATTCGATACGCAGTAGATCATTCATGCATGATTTCCCCGCATATCGAGTTTCTTCTGAAAATGTTAGCCACAGTTCAATACCGATTGATTGTTTCGGGCACATTGCTAGACACAGTTTAACTACCTTTGAATTCTGTTAGCAGTCCTGAACGACTAAGTCATAGCAATAACCTACACATGTGATTGATTAAGATCGTCACTCACATAGTATCTAGCTCTCAAAATCTTAGTCTCATTGCACTGGTAGAACTGTCATATCCATAATGTCGCTATATGCATGGGCAACACTCTTGCGTCAATTTATGCCGTGCATTTCTACCATGACATGACATACCATCACATGACGAGGCTATCACTACCATCACATGACATACCATCACCACCATCACGTGATATACCATCACCACCATCACGTGATATACCATCACCACCATCACGTGGCGTGAAATACTACCATCACGTGACATGCCATAACGTTGCATGCCATCACTACCATCACATGACATAATATCCCCACCATCGCATGACATGCCATCACTACCATCACATGACATGCCATCATCACATGACATGCCACCACGACCATCACATGACATGCCATCACGACCATCAAATGACATAACATCACCACCATGACTACCATCACATGACATAACATCACCACCATCACATGACATGCCGTCACTACCATCACGTGACATAACATCACCATCATCACATGACATAACATCACCACCATCACATGACATGCCATCTCTACCATCACACGGCATGCCATCATCACCATTACTGTTCATGCCCATTGACTAATAGTCTTTATTGTTCACACGCATATCACAAACATGTTTAAACCATATTACCGCTCTCTAGCTCACCATTCTCCAAATGACGGTCCGCGAACCGGGACCGAACCATTAGCCTTAAGTTGCCGAGCCACACAACATCAAATGACGGTCCGCGAACCGGGACCGACCCATTAGCCTTAAGTTGCCGGGCCACACAACATCAAATGACGGTCCGTGAACGGGGACCGACCCATTAGCCTTAAGTTGCCGGGCCACACAACATCAAATGACGGTCCGCATACGGGGACCGACCCATTAGCCTTACGTTACCGGTCCACAGAACATCAAATGACGGTCCGCGAACCGGGACCGACCCAATAGCCTTAAGTTGCCGGGCCACACAACATCAAATTTCTATCCACACACACGCGCACATATCCTATCCATCTCACCATCATATAACTCACATTGTCCACACACTCATATCCTAACCATCTCACCATCATATAACTCACATTGTCGACTCACACACACACACATATCCTAACCATCTCACCATCATATAACTCACATTGTCGGAATCCGCGCACATATCCTAACCATCTCACCATCATATAACTCACATTGTCGACACTCACACACACACATATCCTAACCATCTCACCATCATTTAACTGACATTGTCGACACACAAACGCACATATCCTAACCATCTCACCATCATATAACTCGCATTGTCCACACGCACATATAACCATCTCACCATCATATAACTCACATTGTCTACACACACACGCACATATCTTAGCCATCACACCATCATATAACTCACATTGTCGACTCACATACACGCACATATCTTAGCCATCACACCATCATATAACTCACATTGTCGACACACACACGCACACATCTTAGCCATCTCACCATCATATAACTCACATTGTCGACATACGCGCACATATCCTAACAATCACACCATCATATAACTCACATTGTCCACACACGCGCACACATGACGGTACCTATCCAAATATTGTTGATGGCCCAAGGGACCTAGCCTAGAAAGACTGCATGTACGAACCACCGCAGTCTATGACATTTCGCTCCAATTGACTCACCTCTTGTACAAACGAAGTCTGTCTCCCCTCGGGACCTTACCCGACTGTTTCTGCGGCTTGTTTCTCCACTGTTCTCACTTATTTTTCCTGCGTCTCCCCGTCTTATTTACGGAAAATAATGACGTTCATCACAACCTTTATCCTATTGAGCTGTGGCCGCCGTCTCACGGAAAGTTAACGGTCTACCAGTTGCTGTTGGTTGATCGTGGTTTGGATGATTTGACGGTCTACCATAACGGCCTACCAGTTGCTGTTGGTTGATAGTGGTTTGGATGATTTGACGGTCTACCATAACGGCCTACCAGTTGCTGTTGGTTGAGCGTGGTTTGTATGATTTGACGGTCTACCATAACGGCCTACCAGTTGCTGTTGGTTGATCGTGGTTTGGATGATTTGACTTTACTGAACGACCAAACGTTGTTGTTTTATAAGCATGTTTGTGGACGCGTGATGACTGTTAAATAGGTGTGCATGTAAAAAGCAATAATAATTATTATTGAAAGCCTGCACCATAATTTTAATTTAATAGCATGCGTTCCAAAAAGGAAAAAAAAAAGTTAGGTTAGCAAATGTTCATCTTCTATGTCGATAAATTAAAAGTATATATAATAAAAATTTATGAGGAGATTAATCCCTTCCCCCCCCCCCCCCTCAAAAAAAAAAAAAGCGCAATGGAACTGCAGGTTTAGAGAGAATGTATGTGTCTAGTAGAGCACAGTAGTCTCTTGTCCTTTTTATCTGACTCTCTGGTTTGACGTCACCCAGGGGTTAGTTTCTATGGTGGGTAGCAATGAACATTAAGATCATCAGCAAATAGATGGTTTTGTTAATTTTTTCCCCGATTCAGTGCCATGTTTACGACTATAGTTTATGTTTAAAAACACCACCTCCTACTCCATATCTTATTGCAGTGGCCGGCGACCTGTTAGCGACTCTGTGAAGTGAACCAACGAAGCTCTTCTCTTTATTAAACACATCTATGATGTCATTTCAACGATCCGCCTCTGCCCTCGCCTCCCATTTTTTTAGCAGATAAAATTTATACAAATCTCCATCCCTCAAGTTAAAGACCCCTGTCTAATTATTTTGCAACGTACTTGTATAACAGTCCCTGACGGAGATACACACTAAACGCCCCCCCCCTTCCCAAACAAAAAAACAAACAACAACACGTACTTGTATAACAGTCCCTGACGGAGATACACACTAACCACACACTAACACCCCCCCCCCCCCCAACGTACTTGTATAACAGTCCCTGACGGAGATACACACTAACCACACACTAACACCCCCCCCCCAACGTACTTGTATAACAGTCCCTGACGGAGATACACACTAACACCCTCCCCCCCCCCCCCCAACCCCACACCCTTAAAAATAATTTAAAACCGTTTTTCACCCTATGAAAGTTACATATGCGTATGTCAAATTGTTGTACAATACTTTGAAAAAAATACAACTTTTCATTATCCTGATCCACTAGTCATTTTGCGTCTTAAAATGACGATTGCAACATTTTGTAACTTTGGATTTTTCCAAGGAAAAAGTCCAAATTTCTAGGTGATGAATAATACATAAAAATTAATAAGTTGTTGTAAATCGTAGAACAATATAGGCGAAGGCATGAAAAAAAAAGGGGAAAAAAATGTGAATGAAATGAAGGTTTCGACCAGCAGGCAAACAAAAACAAGCAACAGAGAATGCGAAAAGTGAATTAACTTGTGATCAGCGGTAATGGTATGACCGAGTTGAACATTCAGCGTATTCTTTAGGATTTGGATCCTCTCATAGCAACATGTAACAGTTATCTTGTCTTTGTTGTTGAACTGCTGATATCCCACGGTAGCGGTGTCAGGTGATCCTCGGCCGTGTTGGTGGGATGCGTTAATACCTTTGTAGCGACCAATCTGACCAGCGCCACCAAAACATTATGGCTTCTTGCTTCAACAACTGTTGTTCAAAACTTGCAGCCTACTTCGTTAGATAAGTAGAGACCTCCTGGGCTGCAGGAATGACTCACAAACAATTCAGGCTGGGGTCAGTAACGGTTAAAGAGTTTAAATTCCTGGAGCAGATCAGCTTCACGCCTCTGTTCTATTTTTAATGTATATATATGACTCTGCGTTGTCACACTTTTCTGTGTAGCTTTCTATGTTATGGTTCACCTTTTCATTGCATGTTCATACATTATCAATTATACGAGAAATCACTTTTCATGAAATGTTTTAAAATTTCAGTTTAAAATGCTGTGTTAATTTTGGTGTATAAATGTGCACCGTTACAACGGGAGATGGTCGGTTTGCGCAGTCGAAAAATGATTTCACGTGTGTCTAAGGATATGGGGGGGGGGGGGGGGGGGTCACGTGAAAATTTGCGTGTCAAAAGTTTTTTTATTTAAAAAAAAATTGTATTTGAAAAAGATGTTGAATACATTGTTTAAATACCGTTTCCAGACTTGAGGAAAAAAAAGTGTATCAAGGATCATTGTGTTCACACACCACCAATGTTCTTCCCCTTTGAACAATGCCATGTTCTTCTACACCAGTGTTTCCCAAACTTTTTGTTCTAATTCATTGCCTAATTATTAAAAAGCTTTGAATGTAAATTCAAATATTCAAGCATGCATACTGAACTGAACTTTTTAACAAATCGCCAACAATATGTCAAGGTGAATATCATTAACGAGATTTTATAAAAAAAAAAGTAACTGGATGCCATAAGGTTGTGTTCATTCCCTTGTCCGGTACACACTATACCGGTATACCAATTATATCCAGAGCCCAAGTAACACCGTTCCAATAATTAAATTTGCTGATGATCCCACCTTGGCTTAATATCTTAAGAGGAAAGCTAAGTTAGTTACACGATTTATCAGTTGGTGCGATGAAAATTTTCACAGTCGATTGTCACAAAAACGAAAGGATAGTAGTCTCTCAGCTGTCACAAAAACGAAAGGATAGTTGTCTCTCAGCTGTCACAAAAACGAAAGGATAGTTGTCTCTCAGCTGTCACAAAAACGAAAGGATAGTTGTCATTGCGCTTCACATAAAATATAGCAATTACAGAAAATTATACATTTCAAAACAAAAGCTTGTCCTCACCCACCCAAGTACTATCTACCCATGTCCAGACATCCAGCAGCATCGAGCGTTGTTTATCGGTTAGAGGGGTGAGAATGAGTCGGTATAGTACAGTTTCAAGAGATGGGTCTTGAGGGCAGTTTTGAAGGCTGGGGTGGTCGTTATATTGCGGATGTGTAATGGGAGAGAATTCCATTGTTTTGTGGCACAGAAAGAGAAAGATCGTTCACAATATGCTTTAGTGTTTGTTCTGGAACAGAAAGAATACGCGTGTCTGCGGAGGAACGAAGTGGAGTTAATTGACGGCTGATGTTTACGCCAGAGCAGTACTTTAGATGTCGTGTGCTTAAATTGTTACAATTGTCAAATATGCTTATGTGACCGTATCGGATGATAGGTTGTCTAGAGGCTAGGTCCCCTTGGTTCTAGCCACAGAACAGTTTTAGAGTCAAAAACTCCATTTCTCCTAGAGCTGACCTGTTTTATCTTCCAAGTAACAAAACAAATAGTGAAAAGATTCAGGTTTCTTCTTATTTATTGGCTTCGTATGCATGACAGTGGAAAATGCATTAGAAATAATCACTGGTGTTCAGAATAAAACGAGACTTGTCCAGAAATCCCACACATACTATAACAAAAACTATAGCCACACAACTCCTAGCGAAAATGTAATAATCCCCTCTTACTTCCATAGCAATGGTGATTCTCAACACAACAATCATTTCGCACACGCTTTTTTCCTCACGTGGTTTTTTATTCATCACATCGCCACGGTCATAGGTCATACGTCATGGGTCATACGTCATGGGTCATACGTCATGGGTCATAGGTCATACGCCATAGATCATACGTCATAGGTCATACGTCATAGGTCATACGTCATACATCATAGGTCATACGTGGCTGAAAAAAATCGTGGGATTAACGGGAAACAAAGTAAAGAAAATAAAACACAATCGCTCACTCACAACATCACAACCAGACCCAGAACAACATGTCGCGATTAGACCGCGACAGAGCTGACAATTAATATGTGCGAATTAAATCAAAAACATTTTGAAAATCATGTAAATATCGATTAGAAAATGGAATTATAGAAATTGTGTAATATTTTCGAGATGCCCCTCTGAGAACGCCGCGGCACACTGTTGGGGAACCACTGAGAAAGCCGCGGCACACTTAGGGAACCACTGCTCTGCACGTTAACAGCAGTTTTTGTTTTAGTTTATAAATGCTGTGAGTTGGCACCAGCAGTTTATGATTGCTCGGAACTATGTGATATTTATATGACTTGTCTCTACCTGCAGCTCTATGGTCTTTATTACTTGCTCTTTTATCTACCCCTGGGTTGGGAGGGAGGGGACCCTAGTACATCTAATTGTCTCAGTACATCTAAGTGTCTCAGTACATCTCATTGTCTCGGTACATCTCATTGTCTCGGTACGTCTCATTGTCTCGGTACATCTCATTGTCTCGGTACATCTCATTGTCTCGGCACATCTCATTGTCTCGGTACATCGCATGGTCTCTATACAGTTTAAGGCGCAAACTTTCCGCACTAAACTGACTTGAGGAAGTAATAGTATAGGGGGGCGACCACGTAGAGAAAAGAAGGGTAGAAAATATATTTCATTTCATTGGTAGCTGCCATGACTTGGCTATGTACACATGGATTGGATCATGTTACTAGAAAAGGAAGTAAATAATTTAGGTTAATACTCTTGTCACGCACTGTTATCCGTATGGAGGAATTAAACTCTTATTTAAGCAGGACCGGCCCTAACAATTGCGGGGCCCTATGCGAAACGGAGTGCGCGGGGCCCAGTCTGGGTAGGGATAAGGATACGAAGTGAAAATTAATATTTTGTATTATTCTTTGTATTTAGATATTTCTTTATTTTCTTTTCTTGCTTATAGTTCATTTTCTGTCAATTAATTAGATAAAGAACCTTCATTTAAAATGGACGATACTATATTTTAAATACAATAACAAAGAAAACGATACCCTAACTGGGGCTTATTATACTTAATAAGTTTTATTAAGTCAATACTGAATTACAAAATAAAAAATAAAATAAAATTAAAGCTATTGACTTACAGAATAATGATTGGCTTGTACCGGTACAATGTTGAAGAAGATACAATGTTGTTACAAGGTACAATGATGAAAAGGAATCTACACATACACAACAAATGTTAGTAAAGAATATCTGTCTCGTATAGCAAAGCTCTATCGTACTAGCAATAGCCCAAAACATCTCTCTGCTCTCTTCCTTCCAGTCGCTCAATATATATATAGCCTGTTTCAAAGACATTTCTCGAACGTGCTTACACATTGGTTTCCTTTCCTGAAATGTCTAGATTTTTCTAAAGAATTCTAAATAATACAGACTATAGATTTTATTTAGTTGTTAACAAGGTCACGAGAGACTATATTTAGTTAGCCACACCCTAATGCGGTACCGAACTTGGGGTCAGCTAAAGTTCATTCACGGGGAAAGATTACGTTAACACGTCGTCTATATAACACTTTTCTATTTTAAATGTATATATATGTTAACGGCTATGTTTCAATTAGCCCTAGTCAATTTGTTGGAAATCGGTTTAAAAAACAACAAATATGATTTTGGAACCAACCAGATGATAAAGCTACTCCATTTTGCACATATATGAAGGCACCCCACAGAGGATAGCTAATGATTTGGACGATACGTTTCTTGGATAATTTGCCGAATTGTTGTAGTGCCTCGATTTGAAAGACTGGAGCTAACGGACTTAACTGAATGATTCTCAACAGGATCAAACGGCACCCCATGCTTGGGAGAAAACATTTCTGTCATTGCTTTGATCCAGGCAAAGACATGCATTTAAAAAAAAGAAAGAAAATACAGTTCATTAAATCAGTGTTCCAAACAAGGAAACTGACATGCGCCCGAAAACTGTTGAAATGTTTGTTTTTAAACATGTTACTGTACCATGTCGTCCATCTGGACGGGGCCCTTTCAACCGCTTATGTTATCGTTCTTCTACACGGGCCTCTGTCGTCATCGGACGGCTTCTGTGTATTTAAGCGACCTTGTCGTTTTCACGTTCTTGTGATCAAGGTAATCGAACCAACAAATTTTTGCTCGCCCTTCGCTCAGAACGCGCGCGTGTCTTGTTTATTTGGATGGTCCGGGCAGCCCCCCCCCCCACTTTTTCACCCCCCCCCCCCCCGTCAGATCGTTGTAACAGCGGCTCACCTGAGCGCATCCTGTGGCCGTGCACGCTGAGGCTCGGCCGTGCCCTCTGTGAGCATGTGGTTATCTGCTGGGGAACGAAGCGCCGTGTTTGCAAGTCGAGACGCCGTCTAGACACAACATATTTAAGAACATTGGTATGATGGGGAGAGGAAATTGGAGGCCGTCTCTGTGTTAAAGAGCAGTGTTTAGTCAGGAAGTCAGAGCTACACGAGTTTCTACTGGAAACAGATAATGGTAATCATCGCCACCTATTATTATCTTGATCCAGAATGTCCGTAAGGCTGTTACAGTGTCCGTAATGTTGCAATCAATGTCTGTAATGTTGTTACTGTCAATTTGCATAATGATGTTACAATGTCCGTAATCTTGTAACATTCAATGCTCGTAATGCTGTTACAGTCAATATCCGTAGTGTTGTAACATTCAGTGTCCGTAATGTTGTTACAGTCAATGTTCGTAATGTTGTTACAATTTCCGTAGTGTTGTCGAGGTCCATTCTCTTTGTCGAGGTTCATTCTCTATGTCGAGGTCCATTCTCTTTGTCGAGGTCCATTCTCTTTGTCGAGGTCCATTCTCTTTGTCGAGGTCCATTCTCTTTGTCGAGGTCCATTCACATATCTCGCGATCCATTCTCTTTGTCGAGGTCCATTCACATATCTCGCGATCCATTCTCTTTGTCGAGGTCCATTCACATATCTCGCGATCCATTCTCTTTGTCGAGGTCCATTCACATATCTCGCGATCCATTCTCTTTGTCGAGGTCCATTCACATATCTCGCGATCCATTCTTTTTGTCGAGGTCCATTCACATATCTCGCGATCCATTCTCTTTGTCGAGGTCCATTCACATATCTCGCGATCCATTCTCTTTGTCGAGGTCCATTCACATATCTCGCGATCCATTCTCTTTGTCGAGGTCCATTCACATATCTCGCAATCCATTCTCTTTGTCGAGGTCCATTCACATATCTCGTGATCCATTCTCTTTGTCGAGGTCCATTCTCTTTGTCGAGGTCCATTCTCTTTGTCGAGGTCCATTCTCTTTGTCGAGGTCCATTCTCTTTGTCGAGGTCCATTCTCTTTGTCTCTTTTCGAGTTTCATTCTCATTGTCGAGGTCCATTCTCTTTGTCGAGGTCCATTCTCTTTGTCGTGGTCCATTCTCTTTGTCGTGGTCCATTCTCTTTGTCGAGGTCCATTCTAGAGATCGAACCACAGACATTAAAATGAGAAAGCAAGCGTATGTACTTAGTGACCTTAAGTTGAGCATGCAAGACAAGCCTAAGCCATCTTTCATAGACCAGGTCCTTCCTTCGCTCTTCGATGCGCACACTTTAGTTTCGCACGGTCATCTCGATTCTCTGACTGTAATTAGACACACACCCACACACTTTCTCTCTCTCTCACTCACTCACTCTCTCACTCACTCTCTCTCTCTCTCACTCAGTCACTCACTCTCTCACTCACTCTCTCCCTCTCTCTGTCCCTCTCTCTGTCTCTCTCTCTCTCTCACTCATTCACTCTCTCACTCACTCACTTACTCTCTCTCTCTCACTCACTCTTCTTCTTTCTTCAATTTATTGATCATTATGGCTCCTATGAATGTAGATGGGATTTGCAATGTCTCTGTGCCTGGTGTTGATGAGGATATTTCACTGGTTACAAGAGTGACTGTTTGAGGGTATCATGCACTAGGGGTTGGAAGGCCTGAGGCAATAGACGCAAATGAGTCAAGTGTTGTCGCCTCAACTGTTCCTTTTGGAAGCTTGTTCCAGTCCCTGATAGTCTTTGGTAGGAATGAGCAGTTCCTATACTGACTTCTCACTGGTATGAGCCGGAACTGCCTGTCATGGCCTCGTCGCTGTCTATGGGGGAGAGGGACGAGTTTCTGTTTAATGCCAGAGCAGTGGACTAGCCCATTATTTATCTTGTAAATCATGGAGAGCCTGGACTGTCGTCGTCGTTCCTCCAATAGTGACCAGCCCAGTGTTTCCAGCATGCTGCCAACACTAGAGGTATTCCTGTAGCGGTTCAGGACAAAGCGTGCTGCCCGTCGCTGTACTGCCTCCAACCTGTCGATGCTCTTCTGAGTGAAAGGGTCCCAGACCGAAGATGCATAATCTAAAAGCGGCCGGACAAAGGCTTTATAGGCTCTTTCTTTCACACCGGAGTTGCTGATCTCACTCACTCTTCTTATTAGACAAGCCGATGCTCCAACGAAATTTGACAGAATGAAGAGGAACATCTCAAGCTGCAGAGTATCGGGTATCCAGCCACTTATATCGATATGTCTGGCAATCTTCATGATTTGTCAACTCTATTTACGCCAACTGCGTGAAATCGTGAGCTTGTAAAGATGATCAACGGTGAACAAGCATCATTTATGAAGGGCGGAAAACCCCAAACCATGTGCAAAGGTTCGATGATAACACCACAGAGTATACATTACAATTGAAAGTCGTTCAACAAATCAAATAACATTACCAATATATTCCAGTTAACCGGCTTGTGATTATATTTTTAATACCCATCTTTACAGAGACATAACATAGTGTGGTTCACATTGAATTCGTTAATTTTCCCTCGATTCTTTTCCCGGTGCCGGAATCGCACTGACCTATGTCTAAAATACCACTCTTTTTTACAAGCGACCAGAGATTTACTTTGTTAATCTGTGCTTTGTCGTAATTTAGCCTGAACGCTGAATAGATTCACAGTTCCAGTAGAGTTGATCTCTAAAGCAAAATTGATATTTTAATACGTCTTGGCAATAAACTTATTACATATTAGTTTATGGTTATTTGTTATTATTTGATAGTAGTTAATTATACACACATAACATGATTCAATATCGTATACGACATATGTCACGGACATAATCTCATCATGTATAATTGGTTACCGGAAATTTGATCGAAAGAAATTTCGTCGACATAAAATTGATCGAACGGAAATTGGGACGAATCTTTTTTTTCAGTTCACACGTAAAATTTTCGTCAAATTTCTTTTTGAACGCACTATAATATATAATAAAGAAAATAATGCGTTCAAAAAGAAATTTGACGCAAAAAAAAAAGATTCGATTAAATTTCCGTATATCAATTTTCAGTGTATAATCTGATATTCTTCCTACCGCTGTATAACCACGATATGTGGATTTGGTGAACCATCAACTGTTGATCTGCCGTTCAATCACGCCTCGCCTCATATAGCCTCGCAGGCAGGCGTATTCTGGGGGTGTAAAAGACAGCACCGCAGTTGGACACGGGCGATGGGAACAAAACAACGGCTCATCAAAACCTGGTGACTATCATTGTTTGCCGACTGGATCTATCGAGAAGACAGCACCGCAGTTGGACACGGGCGATGGGAACAAAACAACGGCTCATCAAAACCTGGTGACTATCATTGTCTGCCGACTGGATCTATCGAGGAGGGCGATTGGTGCGCGGGCGCCTTTGTTCGTGCGATCCTCGCCTGTGTGGTCCCGCGACTTGGAGTAATCAGTGTCCCCCATGCCGTAACCATTGTCCTCATCGCCTTGCTCGAACGTGGGCACTGGTATTTGAAGATCATTCCTTGCAATTCTCGCGTGTCTAGCTTTTTAGTGAACTTGGAATATTAGTCTGTAGCCCCCCCCCCCCCCTTATGTCTTCTAGTGGTGTGTCTTTTTGGTTTTCTTCTATACATCACTGTTACTATTTATAGCTCACTATGTTAGACATCAGCTCTTTTGGTGGCATTCTTTAGCTCCCTTTTTATGGGTTTAAAACTAATTTTTACAAAAAATATTATCCTTTTTTTTTTCTTTTTCAAATTCTACATCATAAGTTACATTTATGTAAATTCTTAAGTATTGATATCCATACATATGGATATAATCTATATGAATGAATTATAAAATGTTTAAGATAGTACTTTGAGATCAACATCATGTAAGCATGTTATTTTCTGTATGGCAAAAAGTTTTCCCAGTGGTTCACCACGACAGAATTTTTGGTGCCGAAAGGCTATGGTCTTTTCTTTGATTCCGCGAACATAAAACCCATTTGTTGTTTGATTGCTTAAACTCAAAGTGTGCATTCTTCTCAAGTTAAAGCGCTTTGATTCAGATGAATGTAAAGACATCAGTTTTGCTCTTTTTTTTGGTCTGGTTGTGGAACTTATCACCATCGATTGGCCCACACCGACCGTTGTCCTTCTGCTCAGAAATGTCAGCCACTTTGAGCCGGTTGATCTCACCGTCAGACAGGCGACTCTGCCGAAAAGACCCCGTCTCACTCATATCCCTTTCGGCTCCTCACCCACGACGTGCGTTGCGACATCGGGCCACGGTACTACCAAAGCGTCGCTCTGAGGACTCTGATGTCGTTAGCCCTGCGCCAACCGCTCTGTCGCTGTGTGGACTCACGAGGCTCATTCTCACTCTCAACCTGTTGCCCTTTATGGGAGCCATGCCTGTGGGATCAGAGCAGGTATCTTACCGTGTTGCATCATCACAGAGACCACACACGTCAGTGGCGGGGGAGGCTGTAAGCTCTAGCACTACCCAGGGACGAAACATTCCAAGACGGGTAGAGACACCATCTCTTGGAGCTATGCAACTCATCAAGGGATGAAGCTTATTGAAATCATTTCACATAACCTTCAGGCAGAATCGTGCACATTTTTTTATCATACCTGTTTGATCACATGTCCATTTCATCACTGACAGTTCATCACCTATATTTATCACAAATATTTCATCACTCATATTTCATCACAAATATTTCATCACAAATATTTCATGACTCATATTTCATCACAAATATTTCATCACTCATATTTCATCACAAATATTTCATCACTCATATTTCATCACAAATATTTCATCACTCATATTTCATCACAACTATTTCATCACTCATATTTCATCACAAATATTTCATCACTCATATTTCATCACACATATTTCATCACTCATATTTCATCACTCATATTTCATCACTCATATTTCATCACAAATATTTTATAACTAATATTTCATCACCCATATTTCATCACAAATATTTCATCACTCATATTTCATCACAAATCTTTCATCACATATTTCATCACAAATATTTCATCACACATATTTAATCACTCATATTTCATCACAAATATTTCATCACTCATATTTCATCCCAAATGTTTTACAACTCATATTTCATCACAAATATTTCATCACTCATATTTCATCACAAATATTTCATCATTCATATTTCATCACAAATATTTCATCACTCATATTTCATCACAAATATTTCATCACCCATATTTCATCACAAATATTTCATCACTCATATTTCATCATAAATATTTCATCACTTATATTTCATCACACATATTTCAGCACTTATATTTCATCACAAATATTTCATCACCCATATTTCATCAGCCATATTTCATCACAAATATTTCATCACTCTTATTTCATCACAAATAGTTCATCACAAATATTTCATCACTCATATTTCATCACAAATGAAGCTACACTACGATTGTTGTAATGACCAGAAAGATGAATCTATAAGATGTTCTGCTTATCAGCGACACGCACGCACACATATTTCCTTTTACGAGCTGTACGAAGTGGAATAGAGATTGAAAGAACATGTGCCTTAATAGCATGATTGTATACTAATTTGATGGATCTTAGAACTTCACAGCTATCTATCTTTTCCTACTCATGATTGATATCCTGACAGTGTCAATGCATGTTAAACATACCAGTGCTCTCATATCAATAGTTCACACGGCATGAACACGATACGGCGACAGAAGCCTATGGCCTGTACCGGTCACCTGTCCGTCTCTTAGCTAGATAAAACCACGGGGTGGCAAATGACTAGCGAACAATTGTAGGTTTGGCTATTTTCTTTTATAATTATTTGAAAATTGTTGATGGAATTAAGGCGAAACGTTCAGATAATTCTTTGTCAACGAACAGCTGAGAAAGCCCATGGCTATCCAAACGTATTGTCACATTGTGGGTGGAGTATTTCAGTTGATTTAATTACAGCTATTAAAATGGTTTATTATTGGTATATTCTATTGGCAAATAAGTACAGATACATCTTTTTCTTTTTAAATGCCTTCCATTGTTAAGTGGATTAAAAAATCATGTTTTCCATAATTTAAATGAAAAGTTGACCCCAGGAAAGCTTGACTGGAAAGATGGCTCGACTGGCTAGTTGGCTGTGGGCTTGACTGCTGTCGTGTTGTATACACCCTGTTTCCCACTTGACGCAAGCCAACGTCACCAAACAATCAAGGGATCAAAAGGTTCTTCCAGTGGTCTTCGCGGAAGTGAGGGTAACAACAACCGCGGGGACTAACTCCCTTGTTTATCCTGACTCCCCGCCGCCCACGCCCCATTGTCACCCGTGGTGTCTGGCATGTCACATGTGTCAGGGCGCCCCCTCCCTTCCCTCAATCCCCCCACCCCCAACTGGATCATTGGTCAGAGTCATAGCGATGGTGTTTTCTGGGCCAGTCTCCGGCCACCTGTCCGTCCTCCCAATGGATACGGTGGCTTTGTTGTGTCCATGAAATATTCATCAATTATTCCAGCTATGTTGGACATCAAATCTAAAGTATGCCCCCCCCCTTTTCCTGTCCTCTTTGTCTACACAATTTTGGCGCCCAGCTTCTCTTGTTTTTCCCCGTGTTCCCTTCTTCTTTCTCCCCCATTCTGCAGAATGAGGTTCAAAGTCCTCTCCCTTTCATATGGGGGCATCTTTCCGGTAGTTTTGAGCTCCAATCATATTCAGCACGCGCCCAGACAAGCTCGCGACTGGACAATGGTGTAGAGTTTCAGTGGGAGGAAAAAATACAAAATAACTCCTCTATCACATTAAAACATACCCCCACACCCATTTTTTTTCATGCAGACGTCCACTTCTGTTGATCGAAGTTGTCCACCCGCCAGAATATGAGCTCGGTGGTTCTCATCCCTGCTTTAGTCGGGGATTACCAGGCGCACTTTGCCTAAAATATAAAGTCATCTAGATTATGAAAATGTCAGTTATTTTATTTTAACCTTCGATCCACCACCCCCCCCCCCTTTCCCTATTTGGCTGATACTTTAACTCTCCACAAATTAGAAAAGACTAAAACAATACACTATAATTGTGTACACTTTGAATTACACTATAATTGTGCACACTTTGAATTACACTATAATTGTGTACGCTTTGAATTGAAAGAGAAGTGACACTCAGTCCTCTTTGATTTACTTTGGGTATGAAAAGTATCAATATTTCGGGTGTAAAATAGTTGGCTGACTAAAGGATACGGGGACTCATGAGACTTGTAGGACGTAAGGAGATCGTAAACTAAAAGACACCGAGGACAGACTACGATTTTAGGACACTGGAGACGGTAGAACATGAGGACACTGGTGACAGTATGATACGAGGACACTGGAGTCTCAATAAGGGGCGCGAGTCTTGGAGTGCTCCTCTTGTGTCCACCCCAGCTGCTCGTGCCATTAATATTATTCACATCGCTATATTTTTAGTGTGCGCATATTTCGGGGACAAGACAGGACAAGGTGCTCGTGGGGCCGTCGGGTAAAACTATTGAGGGGGGGGAGGGGTAAGACGAAGGGTCGGGTAAAGCTGATGGAACAGAAAAGCACAGGAGAGGACAGATGGCTATAACTGGACACTTTAGAATGGAGGTCCTTCCTTTATGGTCCAAAGAGATTAATAAAAATGGGAATGACCTCTCGTTGTCAGGTAGTAATTACCCCCCTTTGTGTGCTCTTCACCTTGGGTTACTCCATTGTCCAGGCACCCGCCAGTATTTGGGAGGCCTGCACGTGCCTCGGGCACATTTTGCACGCGCCTAGGTGGACCGAGAGATAACCCATGGGTTTGAAAGCAGACAAGTGTATTTACTGGGTGTCTTATCACATACTTGATGTCCAATCAGTAAATTTACAAGGTGTATTATGACATACATGATGTCAAGAACAGCATATTTACAGGTGTATTATGACATTCATGATTCCAGTCAGTGCAGATACTGACCGTGTTATCACATTAATGATGTCCAGTATATTTACTGGGTGTATCATCACATACATTTTATCCATTCAGTAAGTTTACTGGGTGTATAATTACATACGTGCTGTCCATTACATGTACTGGGTGTATTATGACCCATTCTGTGCAGTCATTAAACATGTACTGGGTGTATTACGACCCATTCAGTGCAGTCATTATACATGTACTGGGTGTATTATGACCTATTCAGTGCAGTCATTATACATGTACTGGGTGTATTATGACCCATTCAGTGCAGTCATTATACATGTACTGGGTGTATTATGACCCATTCTTTGCAGTCAATATACATGTACTATTTGTATAATCATTTACATACAGTCCTGTACATGTACACTTGTGTCAGATCAAAGTAACTATTTTATTTCTTCTTGGAAGCAGGTTGTTTTTGTGGATCGTTATTTTTTTCAAATGTCATCCCGTATTTGGGTTTTAAAATGAAATGCCGTGTTTGGGTTTTAAATGACATGCCGTGTTTGGGTTTTAAATGACATGCCGTGTTTGGGTTTTAAATGACATGCCGTGTTTGGGTTTTAAATGACATGCCGTATTTGGGTTTTAAAATGAAATGCCGTGTTTGGGTTTTAAATGACATGCCGTGTTTGGGCTTTTAAATGACATGTCGTGTTTGGGTTTTAAAATGAAATGCCGTGTTTGGGTTTTAAATGGCATGCCGTGTTTGGGTTTTAAATGACATGCCGTGTTTGGGTTTTAAATGACATGCCGTGTTTGTGTTTTAAATGACATGCCTTTGGAACACCCTTCCTGTCGCTCTCAGAAACAGCCAGACACTGAAGTCCTTCAAAACCGATTTGAAAACATCTATTTCGTAAACACCTGTTGGGGTCTACCATCTTTTCCAGCTACCTATTATCTCCTCGATGTATATTGGGTTGAGTTGTTTATGGTTGCAAGGGATGAAAGACTTGGAATGGGTATGCTGGTGTGTAGTTTTTGTATTGTTGCGTTTTATATTTCAATGTGGTAAAATATAGATTGTTTCATTTCTCTTTTAATATAGTTGACTTTGTACCGCGCTTCGAGCCTTTGGGGATGAAGCGTGATTTTCAAATAAACGTTATTATTATTATTATGCCGTATTAGGGTTTTTAAATGACTTGTATTAGGGTTTTTACATGACATCTCGTGTTTGGGTTTTAAAATGACATGCCGTATTCGGGTTTTAAATGACTTGCATTATTTGTGTATTGAAATGTACACTATAAAACTGTATATTTACTCAATAGTTCACAGACGTTTGTCAATAAAAACGTTCATATTCTAACCAAATAAAACTACATCATTTCTAGCCTGCCAATCTTTTATATATATATACGTCAGATGATAGTTTTCTGGTCATTTGTGCCTGTAAAGATACAAAGTGTTTTCTGGTCATTTGTGCCTGTAAAGATACAAAGTGTTTTCTGGTCATTTGTGCCTGTAAAGATACAAAGTGTTTTCTGGTCATTTGTGCCTGTAAAGATACAAAGTGTTTTCTGGTCATTTGTTCCTGTACTGTAGATACAAAGTGTTTTCTGGTCATTTGTGCCTGTAAAGATACAACGTGTTTTCTGGTCATTTGTGCCTGTAAAGATACAAAGTTCCAGCATCTTATCCGTGGCACATATTTCGTTGGAAATACCAAAAACCCCTACCCCTCCCTCCCCCAACCCTTCCATTTTAACAAGGTTGTAGCATCATTATAATGGGATGAATTCCTCGAGGTTTTGGTTCCCTGCTACGATGGTGAATGTGTACTGTTTGAGCCGACTTGAGTATGCAGGAATGTTATCAAGGCCACTCACGGGACCTTATCAAGTTTTCTAAATCTTCCGTTACGTAGACACCTTCCCACTGATTTTAACCCTCCTAGTCCCCACCCCCTCCCATTTTACCCCACAAATTGAACACTCTATCCTTTATAGTGAATTCTTCGAGTCTCTTTTATTTCTCTCCCTCCCTCTTTTTTACCATGATCAAACCGCTCTTAACAAAGGCCACCCTGTCGGGGCCCCCATTCCAAAGGCAGAGGCTGGCGCTTTGTGCCTGTGAGATCTTGGGGGACATTTAGCACGTTTTGTGGTGTCTTGTTACCCGCAGAAATCAATTCAATTATCCCCGGTTAGCTTAGAGCGCATCTTCACTCATCATGTGTTGGCCCCGCTTCCTACCGTCCAGTCTACGACAAAGAGCCGGACCATTGTTATTAGGGTCTGACCGCAAGCATTGTAGAACCCTCTTTTTCTCTGTCTCTCTCTCTCTCTCTCTGATTCTCTTTCTCCCAATCGCTCTGTGTCTCCCACCTTTGTCTCACTCACTTCAGCAGGGTTGATACAGTTTCAGCGGTCAGGCGTGGCTGGTGAATAAATATTGAGTTTGTAAGATTGATTTAACGGTAGATAACATCTTTACGTCATGACATCCTAGGGACAAGTCTGTTTGTGAACAGTGATTTGCAGGTCGGAGTCAAGTTTCAGATGAATGACGATATTAAAAAAACTGATTCAGTAGCAGCATGACAGATGCGCCGCCCGATTCTGTTGGTTTACTCCACGTTATAAAGAAGCACGGCGGGTTAAGCAAGACCCTGTCAGTACACGTTCCGGACTGCATTGAGCCACGCTTGAATGCACACCGATTTCGTATCATTTCAGTGCGGGAGCTTTACCGACCAATTTATCAGTGGAGCGCGTCATGCCACCCCATAACTGCCTCTAAGTATTACTTTTAAGACTGACTTTAAGTATCACTGTTAACACTGCCTCTAACATTACATTTAACACTGACTATTCGGTGCAACTCCTCCAAGAACGTGGGAGCAAAGCACTCCAGTGGTTCGTCTGTTCATACGCCGTTGCCGATGTCGCAAATTGCTGCTGGACCTGTTCATTTATTCTGTCTGGGTCGTGTTTTGGAATCAATTTTTCTTATTCATGTACGGGGAAATTAATGGTTTTTCTGTTAAGTTTAAAAAAAAAAAAAATCAACTATTAGGAATTTAGTGTTGTTTTTGTAACGCTCTTAAGGCGAACTCTTTCTTTTCTTCTTATGTCTATTGTTGTTATAGGACTTGATTTATAAACAATACTATATGCCATTACGTATGCAGGCCGGTTCGGGGGGGGGGGGAAGAAACGGAAGATCTGGAAGTAGTGGAGGGCACCACGAGTTTACGGTACCGGGTGACAACAATCCTAGTGCCGCCTCTGCTAACGAGGTACCGTAACATTTCATCCGTGCCAAATGAAAATAACGCCAAGACAAAGTAAACCCCTTCTTATCCACACTGGTGGTACCGAAGGTGGTTGATCTGATCCGTTGGTTCAAACACTGGATGGTGCGACATGATTCACTTAAGAAACTATCTTCATATGGCATGGTTGATCTGATCCGTTATGGTGGTACCGAAGGTGGTTGATCTCATCCGTTGGTTCAAACACTTGATGCTGCGACATGATTCACTTAAGAAAAGATCTTCACACGGTTTTGTTTTATTTGAATTATTTGCGGGGTTTATTTCGTTTCTAGCATTGAAATAAATCTAGTGACTCGAATGAATGACTGCCACTGGGAAGGTCGGTGCTTTTATTTATATGAAAACTGTGGCTTAACTTTTGTTTAACCGGTAGACAAACATATTTAAATATCAATGATAGAATCGCCACTTTAAACTGGGTACGAGCCTTGGGGTGGGGGAAAAAGGGGGGGGGTGGTGAAATCGAAGATAGTGAAATGTAGGGCTTAGCCGGGTACTGACCCGCATAGGTGGAAATGCTGAGTATTAGCACACTCGGCACATACCCGGAACGGGAAAATAACGTGACCGGGTCCGGGTATTTAAAAAAAGAGTTATCTTCGAACGGGCAAAAAAACAAAAACAAAAAAAAAAACCAAGGAATCTGGTATGGGTGTTAAAACCAGAGTTATCTTCTTATTTTCTCTAATGTGTCCCACCCCATGGGGAGGATGGGAAATGATATGTATAGAATCAGTACACCTTTTGTACATAACTGTTCGTACATTTAACCTGAATTAAATCAATAATAATAGAAAACGGACAAGTTATGGTTATGGGAGTAGATCTCAACCTGCTGGTCACAACTTTTGGTGGTCGCCTGACAAAATGTCAGGGTTCGCTTTTTTTCTTATCTGACATATCATTTTAAAATTTAAATATTATTTACATTGATCGGACTAGTTTCTTATTGTTACTGCACTCTGACTGGATACGGTTCATTTGGTAGATGTCAGCTGATAATTAATATACATATATTGGCAGTTCCTTTTCACAACATAAATTATGCAGGATTTTAATATATAACTAAATTAAAGTACCGACACCCTTGCATCTACACAAAAAAAAAAAAAAGATCAGCCCCCCACCCCCCACCATTTTCTCAACATCTGTCTCACAATTTCAAGGCATAATTCTGGTTGTGGGTCGCCACAACTTTTCAAATGTTATATATTTGGGTTGCGGCACTAACATGTTTGAGAACCGCTGGGATAGGATTATATTATTAGGCTTTTAGTGTTTTTGAAGTCTTCAGCTTGGCCACCTTTGTGATCGGTGCATGCACTTTTCACTTCTCCCTCTTTGGCTGGAGAACACCATACAAGATAGGAAGATACCACTATTTTTTAACACCCGAAGTCGGAACCGCATTTTCTCAAAATACCAGGACCCGGACCGGGTGTAAAAAAAACAACAACAAAAACTGTATACCTCAGTGAAACGGCAGTTACAATAAAAAAATTCCTTTCATTTCTGTTGGCGTTTATATATTGAAAAACTGTTATGTTCTATGACGTTGTATAAATGCTCTACTTACTCCTGATGATTTCACGTCTATAAGAACAATAACATTTATAATAGTTGCGTTTATAACCACCCGGAAATCATATGTTTTTTTTTTCTCATGGTAAGTGTTGTGTGCCGCGCAAATCTGGGAAGGGGGGCTCGGTGTGCCGTGATGGAAAAATACTAAAGGTTTCGGAGCACTGGCCTATCACTATGAATGAGTCAATTCTGTCTTAGCCACTGTTCGGAGCACTGGCCTATCACTATGAGTCTATTCTGTCTAAGCCACTGTTCCATGAACTCGATACACCGTTCTTACCCACTCCACTCCCAGCCAATTGTCGCAAGGGGACAGCCAGCGCCTCCGTATTTGTTTTTTTAATTATTTTTTTATTTTCTAGACAAGGAAGGTTGGCGACCTGGTTTCTGCTCTGATCACGACAACACACGCCACGATCATGAATGAACCTGTCGCGCTTCTACCAGTGATCCGCTCCGATAAAGACGATATTAGAAGGGGTTAGGGGTGGTGCCCCCCCACTCCACTCCTCATCTTGCACCTATCTCCGCTTGTAATATTTTAATTTAACCCACCTTTCCCAGGTAATAGTTAACCCCCCACCCCTTTGACACCCAGTTGTCGCGTATTTTAAAAGACGTTAATTACTGGTACAGCTCACAAGCTCGCGTGATGTTGAGACCCGGGTTTGCCCTGCACTAAAGCTTCTGTAGAAAAGGGACGGGACGCTAGGGGAGTTGGGGGGGGGGGGTAGCAGCAGGCGATTGCCATACATGTAGCAAGCCTTTGTTCACTTGTGTTTTACCAGTGTTTCTAAGGCGGTACGACACAAAAAAATGGAGCCCAAACAGGAGGAATGTAGGTCATTATTTCAACGGGATTATATGAATAGACCTAGCACTGTAATCTGTGGAGGGGGTGGGGGGCGAGGTATAGATGTTTGAGGCAGGTAGGCCATTTATTGGGGGTCGGGCCGCTTGAAGCATTGTTATCAAACAACATGAAACATTGTACGGGCTCTGTTTGTCAAGGCCATATAGGTATATGTCAATGGAGGGATGAATTCTGCTGATACGTATGCGCTACGTGTTGAATTCAGGAAAATGTGCTGTTGGAATGACTGACGGGGTTGTTCCTGCACTGGCTTATCCTAAGCTATTTGACCGAAGAACGAGATAACTCAAGGTGTCCGACTGCAAGCATTGACCACTACGACTATTCACTACGACTATTCCTCAACACCTCCTTTATTATTTTGTTTACCAGTATCGACTATAGATATATTATGTACGGCATTTGTACTGCACGGGGCAGCATGTTCTAAGACCCGCCGGGGTGGTTGTTGCTAATACGTGTACATTTCAAGACACCGCTAGTGTTAAATGGGCCTACATTTAAAGGAAAAATAAAATATGTTGCCCATTGATAGCGACTGGTTCAAATCATGCATTCAAACAATGTATGCTACTTTAAGAAGAGCAACATTTTACACAACATACCAGAGTTTTTTTCATATTAAATATTATGCATGTGCATGCACATATATATGTTTTATAAATTAGAGGTCCTTAACTTAATGTACCTTGATGTTTTAAGACCCTAAGATAGCATTCGTCGTTAGAGATTTGTACTTTGTCATCAAACAACACGTAATATATTAACTTCACCCACCTTTCCCAGGTGGGACATGACACAACAAATACATTCAATGAATAATATACACCTGTGTGATTCAAATGACTTCATATCGTTTTCGTGACCCAGGTTGAGAATCCCCGATTTGAATACGTTCTTTAATAAGGAGAGAGAGTACCATGAGGTAATCGCCCGAAATAGTTCAAGTCACCAGTGTAGTGTCATAACTGGTACATCGTTTTACCGTTTGGTGTGCAGGCCGCTGTGGGGATTGGTTGAATGGTTGCTTCACTTTCCCGGTTACCAAATCTCTCGCCATTGAGGCGATTGCATGAATGGCTTTTAGCAAGTCAGCAGATTCGGGTTTAACAATCAGTTGCAAGGCTGCATTGGTCCTATCAAATAAGTTATGTGACTACATTTGTCCTATCAAATAAGTTATGTGACTACATTGGTCCTATCAAATAAGTTATGTGACTACATTGGTCCTATCAAATAAGTATGTGACTACATTGGTCCTATCAAATAAGTTATGTGACTACATTGGTCCTATCAAATAAGTTATGTGACTACATTTGCCTACATTGGTCCTATCAAATAAGTTATGTGACTACATTTGCCTACATTGGTCCTATCAAATAAGTTATGTGACTACATTTGCCTACATTGGTCCTATCAAATAAGTTATGTGACTACATTTCCCTACACTGGTCCTATCAAATAAGTTATGTGACTACATTGGTCATATCAAATAAGTTATGTGACTACATTTGCCTACATTGGTCCTATCAAATAAGTTATGTGACTACATTTGCCTACATTGGTCCTATCAAATAAGTTATGTGACTAAATTGGTCCTATCAAATAAGTTATATGACTACATTTGCCTACATTGGTCCTATCAAATAAGTTATGTGACTACATTTGCCTACATTGGTCCTATCAAATAAGTTATGTGACTACATTTCCCTACACTGGTCCTATCAAATAAGTTATGTGACTACATTGGTTCTATCAAATAAGTTATGTGACTACATTGGTCCTATCAAATAAGTTATGTGACTACATTTGCCTACATTGGTCCTATCAAATAAGTTATGTGACTACATTTCCCTACACTGGTCCTATCAAATAAGTTATGTGACTACACTGGTCCTATCAAATAAGTTATGTGACTACATTGGTTCTATCAAATAAGTTATGTGACTACATTTGCCTACATTGGTCCTATAAAATATGTTATTTGCCTACATTGCTCCTTTAAAATATGTTATTTGCCTACATTGGTCCTACAAAATAAGTTATGTGACTACATTTGCCATTATTTAAAAACACATTAAAAATGTTCAAATTCCTTTTTTTCCTTTATGGTCTTCATAAACGCCTTTTTTTTCTGTTCATTTTATTCGATATTAAACCTTTCTTAACATTAAACACGATATTAAGTCTTGCTTTGTTTTAGATTACACCCCCCCCCCCCCCAAAACTAACTTAACGTTTGAAGCATTTCAAATACATTTTCAATCCTAGTCGCCTCTGTCTTCTTAAAGTAACACTCTTCTTCCTTCTTTCCATTTGAAAAGTGGTAGATTTCATATTGAGCTTGATAAGCTATATCTAATCACGACACCACCAGCATGTCACGTGATCTATGCCCAACAACCATTTATTTCTCTCTCCACCCTAACAATGCCGAGAATTCTTTCATCTTCGGCAACTTAGTGCGTCTCAGAATTATTGTTCAATCAACGGGAAGTCATTATTATTAATTTTTAAAAAAAATAATATTTTATTGTTGTTGTCAAATGGAAGACCTTCTTGCGATACGTTCACTGTTTGACTTCTGCGCACACGTCTTTATTTTTCTACGTTATCGGAGAGCTATGGTGTGTCATTCATTAAATAGTACGGCGGATCGCCTTGCGACCATTCATGCGACACTTAATAATGACCACTAATAAGTATACAAGGCATCACATCTCATCCACATTTGTATTATATGACCACTAATAAGTATACAAGGCATCACATCTCATCCACATTTGTATTATATGACCACTAATAAGTATACAAGGCATCACATCTCATCCACATTTGTATTATATGACCACTAATAAGTATACAAGGCATCACATCTCATCCACATTTTTTATTATATGACCACTAATAAGTATACAAGGCATCACATCTCATCCACATTTGTATTATATGACCACTAATAAGTATACAAGGCATCACATCTCATCCACATTTTTATTATATGACCACTAATAAGTATACAAGGCATCACATCTCATCCACATTTTTATTATATGACCACTAATAAGTATACAATGCATCACATCTCATCCACATTTTTATTATATGACCACTAATAAGTATACAAGGCATCACATCTCATCCATATTTGTATTTCTCACAGTCTTTGAATTACGGATTTGTTATTTATAACTAGAACACGTTCACTTCCGCATTCTTCTTTTTATAAACACATTACGGGGCTTTGTGCAGATTAAAAAAAATAAGTAAATAAATATTTATTTCAAAAGGGGAAGAGCTATATTTCTCACATCATTACTGTGTGCATGATCTTTTCAATTGATTTTTGCTTAGCATTTTATATATATATATATATATATATATATATATATATATATATATATATATATATATATATATATATAAAATTTATAATGCAATAATCATACTATATGTAAGATTTATGTCTATCAAAGGAAGCATATTTCCGAAACGTACAGTAATTGTATTTTACGTCAGAGCTAGTGCCTTACAGTACATCTGCACACGCCATCAGTGTCTTTTCACCCGATCTACCTATTTATTTTGATCCATTGTTGTCTAAGAGAGTAACACGTCTGTCTTGCCTGCAGGGCATGCTACTGTCAACTCTCTCTCTCTCCCACACTACTACAGTCAGTAAGCATTGAGGCATTCACGCCCCACATTCGTGTCATGTCACCCCGCTGCCATTCATTAGGTCGGCAGTGAAGATTGCCTAAAGTCTGACTTATTTACTTTCTTCTCCATTCACACATTCCAGGACCGTGGACTTTTCAACCAGTTTTTTGTATTTTTAATTCGTAGAAAGTGCTGGTCACGTGACTGCGGTATAAAATTAGACATGATGCAAAGACATAACACAATTTGACACCGAGTGGCCAGCATGGCGTCTTGATGATTTGTGGACTGACGTCCCTGCCCTTCCCCTCACGCTGTTATCAGGGTTGTCAACTCATGTAGAGGATGTGTGGGGGAGGGGGGTCATGGTCCCAGGGGTTCTCAGAGGTGATTTGTGCGAAATGGGGAACCCAGGGGTTATTCACTTTAAAAGACGTCACCACCTGATATAACGTCACCACCTGATATAACGTCACCACCTGATATAACGTCACCACCTGATATAACGTCACCACCTGATATAACGTCACCACCTGATATAACGTCACCACCTGATATAACGTCACCACCTGATATAACGTCACCACCTGATATAACGTCACCACCTGATATAACGTCACCACCTGATATAACGTCACCACCTGATATAACGTCACCACCTGATATAACGTCACCACCTGATATAACGTCACCACCTGATATAACGTCACCACCTGATATAACGTCACCACCTGATATAACGTCACCACCTGATATAACGTCACCACCTGATATAACGTCACCACCTGATATAACGTCACCACCTGATATAACGTCACCACCTGATATAACGTCACCACCTGATATAACACTAACTCGTCAAACTGAATTCCAGACTCTGATTATTTCTAAGATGGCGTCCATAAATGACGTCACTAAAACAAGTGTAGGGATATTTAAGATTTATCGTTGACAACAATGCTATTTTATGGTCATTCATTGTACTGTATTTTCCTTTTTTTATAAGTGCCAATAGTCCTATAATTGTGACTCTTTAAATAATAGTCCTTTGAGATAAAAACATGTCCGATTTAATATGATGTTTTCTTTTGCACTGCACATGGCTGGTCAGAATGTGAACACTTTGTTAAGTCATGTAAGACGCAATTAATGGACGCCCCCAAACTCTCGTCATTGAGAGTCGTAATGACGTGTTTATAAATTGAATTACTGGAGAGACAGACGTATCAGTTGACAGAGATCCATCCCTTAATTTACTACCAATGACTGGGACAGAAAGACGTACCAGTATCAGTTGACAGAGATCCATCCCTTAATTTACTACCAATGACTGGGACAGAAAGACGTACCAGTATCAGTTGACAGAGATCCATCCCTTAATTTACTACCAATGACTGGGACAGAAAGACGTACCAGTATCAGTTGACAGAGATCCATCCCTTAATTTACTACCAATGACTGGGACAGACAGACGTAACAGTATCAGTTGACAGAGATCCATCCCTTAATTTACTACCAATGACTGGGACAGACAGACGTACCAGTATCAGTTGACAGAGATCCATCTCTTAATTTACTACCAATGACTGGGACAGACAGACGTACCAGTATCAGTTGACAGAGATCCATCCCTTAATTTACTACCAATGACTGGGACAGACAGACGTACCAGTATCAGTTGACAGAGATCCATCCCTTAATTTACTACCAATGACTGGGACAGACAGACGTACCAGTATCAGTTGACAGAGATCCATCCCTTAATTTACTACCAATGACTGGGACAGAAAGACGTACCAGTATCAGTTGACAGAGATCCATCTCTTAATTTACTACCAATGACTGGGACAGACAGACGTACCAGTATCAGTTGACAGAGATCCATCCCTTAATTTACTACCAATGACTGGGACAGACAGACGTACCAGTATCAGTTGACAGAGATCCATCCCTTAATTTACTACCAATGACTGGGACAGACAGACGTACCAGTATCAGTTGACAGAGATCCATCCCTTAATTTACTACCAATGACTGGGACAGAAAGACGTACCAGTATCAGTTGACAGAGATCCATCCCTTAATTTACTACCAATGACTGGGACAGAAAGACGTACCAGTATCAGTTGACAGAGATCCATCCCTTAATTTACTACCAATGACTGGGACAGAAAGACGTACCAGTATCAGTTGACAGAGATCCATCCCTTAATTTACTACCAATGACTGGGACAGAAAGACGTACCAGTATCAGTTGACAGAGATCCATCCCTTAATTTACTACCAATGACTGGGACAGACAGACGTACCAGTATCAGTTGACAGAGATCCATCCCTTAATTTACTACCAATGACTGGGACAGACAGACGTACCAGTATCAGTTGACAGAGATCCATCCCTTAATTTACTACCAATGACTGGGACAGAAAGACGTACCAGTATCAGTTGACATAAATCCATCCTTTAATTTACTACCAATGACTGGGACAGAAAGACGTACCAGTATCAGTTGACAGAGATCCATCCCTTAATTTACTACCAATGACTTGGACAGAAAGACGTACCAGTATCAGTTGACAGAGATCCATCCCTTAATTTACTACCAATGACTGGGACAGAAAGACGTACCAGTATCAGTTGACAGAGATCCATCCCTTAATTTACTACCAATGACTGGGACAGAAAGACGTACCAGTATCAGTTGACAGAGATCCATCCCTTAATTTACTACCAATGACTGGGACAGACAGACGTACCAGTATAGGTTGACAGAGATCCATCCCTTAATTTACTACCAATGACTGGGACAGAAAGACGTACCAGTATCAGTTGACAGAGATCCATCCCTTAATTTACTACCAATGACTGGGACAGAAAGACGTACCAGTATCAGTTGACAGAGATCCATCCCTTAATTTACTACCAATGACTGGGACTGAAAGACGTACCAGTATCAGTTGACAGAGATCCATCCCTTAATTTACTACCAATGACTGGGACAGAAAGACGTACCAGTATCAGTTGACAGAGATCCATCCCTTAATTTACTACCAATGACTGGGACAGACAGACGTACCAGTATCAGTTGACAGAGATCCATCCCTTAATTTACTACCAATGACTGGGACAGACAGACGTACCAGTATCAGTTGACAGAGATCCATCCCTTAATTTACTACCAATGACTGGGACAGACAGACGTACCAGTATCAGTTGACAGAAATCCATCCCTTAATTTACTACCAATGACTGGGACAGAAAGACGTACCAGTATCAGTTGACAGAGATCCATCCCTTAATTTACTACCAATGACTGGGACAGAAAGACGTACCAGTATCAGTTGACAGAGATCCATCCCTTAATTTACTACCAATGACTGGGACAGAAAGACGTACCAGTATCAGTTGACAGAGATCCATCCCTTAATTTACTACCAATGACTGGGACAGAAAGACGTACCAGTATCAGTTGACAGAGATCCATCCCTTAATTTACTACCAATGACTGGGACAGACAGACGTACCAGTATCAGTTGACAGAGATCCATCCCTTAATTTACTACCAATGACTGGGACAGAAAGACGTACCAGTATCAGTTGACAGAAATCCATCCCTTAATTTACTACCAATGACTGGGACAGACAGACGTACCAGTATCAGTTGACAGAGATCCATCCCTTAATTTACTACCAATGACTGGGACAGAAAGACGTACCAGTATCAGTTGACAGAAATCCATCCCTTAATTTACTACCAATGACTGGGACAGACAGACGTACCAGTATCAGTTGACAGAGATCCATCCCTTAATTTACTACCAATGACTGGGACAGAAAGACGTACCAGTATCAGTTGACAGAGATCCATCCCTTAATTTACTACCAATGACTGGGACAGAAAGACGTACCAGTATCAGTTGACAGAGATCCATCCCTTAATTTACTACCAATGACTGGGACAGAAAGACGTACCAGTATCAGTTGACAGAGATCAATCCCTTAATTTACTACCAATGACTGGGACAGAAAGACGTACCAGTATCAGTTGACAGAGCTCCATCCCTTAATTTACTACCAATGACTGGGACAGACAGACGTACCAGTATCAGTTGACAGAGATCCATCCCTTAATTTACTACCAATGACTGGGACAGAAAGACGTACCAGTATCAGTTGACAGAGATCCATCCCTTAATTTACTACCAATGACTGGGACAGAAAGACGTACCAGTATCAGTTGACAGAGATCCATCCCTTAATTTACTACCAATGACTGGGACAGAAAGACGTACCAGTATCAGTTGACAGAGATCCATCCCTTAATTTACTACCAATGACTGGGACAGAAAGACGTACCAGTATCAGTTGACAGAGATCCATCCCTTAATTTACTACCAATGACTGGGACAGAAAGACGTACCAGTATCAGTTGACAGAGATCCATCCCTTAATTTACTACCAATGACTGGGACAGAAAGACGTACCAGTATCAGTTGACAGAGATCCATCCCTTAATTTACTACCAATGACTGGGACAGAAAGACGTACCAGTATCAGTTGACAGAGATCCATCCCTTAATTTACTACCAATGACTGGGACAGAAAGACGTACCAGTATCAGTTGACAGAGCTCCATCCCTTAATTTACTACCAATGACTGGGACAGACAGACGTACCAGTATCAGTTGACAGAGATCCATCCCTTAATTTACTACCAATGACTGGGACAGAAAGACGTACCAGTATCAGTTGACAGAGATCCATCCCTTAATTTACTACCAATGACTGGGACAGACAGACGTACCAGTATCAGTTGACAGAGATCCATCCCTTAATTTACTACCAATGACTGGGACAGAAAGACGTACCAGTATCAGTTGACAGAGATCCATCCCTTAATTTACTACCAATGACTGGGACAGAAAGACGTACCAGTATCAGTTGACAGAGCTCCATCCCTTAATTTACTACCAATGACTGGGACAGACAGACGTACCAGTATCAGTTGACAGAGATCCATCCCTTAATTTACTACCAATGACTGGGACAGAAAGACGTACCAGTATCAGTTGACAGAGATCCATCCCTTAATTTACTACCAATGACTGGGACAGAAAGACGTACCAGTATCAGTTGACAGAGATCCATCCCTTAATTTACTACCAATGACTGGGACAGAAAGACGTACCAGTATCAGTTGACAGAGATCCATCCCTTAATTTACTACCAATGACTGGGACAGAAAGACGTACCAGTATCAGTTGACAGAGATCCATCCCTTAATTTACTACCAATGACTGGGACAGACAGACGTACCAGTATCAGTTGACAGAGATCCATCCCTTAATTTACTACCAATGACTGGGACAGAAAGACGTACCAGTATCAGTTGACAGAAATCCATCCCTTAATTTACTACCAATGACTGGGACAGAAAGACGTACCAGTATCAGTTGACAGAGATCCATCCCTTAATTTACTACCAATGACTGGGACAGACAGACGTACCAGTATCAGTTGACAGAGATCCATCCCTTAATTTACTACCAATGACTGGGACAGAAAGACGTACCAGTATCAGTTGACAGAGATCCATCCCTTAATTTACTACCAATGACTGGGACAGAAAGACGTACCAGTATCAGTTGACAGAGATCCATCCCTTAATTTACTACCAATGACTGGGACAGAAAGACGTACCAGTATCAGTTGACAGAGATCCATCCCTTAATTTACTACCAATGACTGGGACAGACAGACGTACCAGTATCAGTTGACAGAGATCCATCCCTTAATTTACTACCAATGACTGGGACAGAAAGACGTACCAGTATCAGTTGACAGAAATCCATCCCTTAATTTACTACCAATGACTGGGACAGAAAGACGTACCAGTATCAGTTGACAGAGATCCATCCCTTAATTTACTACCAATGACTGGGACAGACAGACGTACCAGTATCAGTTGACAGAGATCCATCCCTTAATTTACTACCAATGACTGGGACAGAAAGACGTACCAGTATCAGTTGACAGAGATCCATCCCTTAATTTACTACCAATGACTGGGACAGAAAGACGTACCAGTATCAGTTGACAGAGATCCATCCCTTAATTTACTACCAATGACTGGGACAGAAAGACGTACCAGTATCAGTTGACAGAGATCCATCCCTTAATTTACTACCAATGACTGGGACAGAAAGACGTACCAGTATCAGTTGACAGAGATCCATCCCTTAATTTACTACCAATGACTGGGACAGACAGACGTACCAGTATCAGTTGACAGAGATCCATCCCTTAATTTACTACCAATGACTGGGACAGAAAGACGTACCAGTATCAGTTGACAGAGATCCATCCCTTAATTTACTACCAATGACTGGGACAGACAGACGTACCAGTATCAGTTGACAGAGATCCATCCCTTAATTTACTACCAATGACTGGGACAGAAAGACGTACCAGTATCAGTTGACAGAGATCCATCCCTTAATTTACTACCAATGACTGGGACAGAAAGACGTACCAGTATCAGTTGACAGAGATCAATCCCTTAATTTACTACCAATGACTGGGACAGAAAGACGTACCAGTATCAGTTGACAGAAATCCATCCCTTAATTTACTACCAATGACTGGGACAGAAAGACGTACCAGTATCAGTTGACAGAGATCCATCCCTTAATTTACTACCAATGACTGGGACAGAAAGACGTACCAGTATCAGTTGACAGAGATCCATCCCTTAATTTACTACCAATGACTGGGACAGAAAGACGTACCAGTATCAGTTGACAGAGATCCATCCCTTAATTTACTACCAATGACTGGGACAGAAAGACGTACCAGTATCAGTTGACAGAGATCCATCCCTTAATTTACTACCAATGACTGGGACAGAAAGACGTACCAGTATCAGTTGACAGAGATCCATCCCTTAATTTACTACCAATGACTGGGACAGAAAGACGTACCAGTATCAGTTGACAGAGATCCATCCCTTAATTTACTACCAATGACTGGGACAGAAAGACGTACCAGTATCAGTTGACAGAGATCCATCCCTTAATTTACTACCAATGACTGGGACAGAAAGACGTACCAGTATCAGTTGACAGAGATCCATCCCTTAATTTACTACCAATGACTGGGACAGAAAGACGTACCAGTATCAGTTGACAGAGCTCCATCCCTTAATTTACTACCAATGACTGGGACAGACAGACGTACCAGTATCAGTTGACAGAGATCCATCCCTTAATTTACTACCAATGACTGGGACAGAAAGACGTACCAGTATCAGTTGACAGAGATCCATCCCTTAATTTACTACCAATGACTGGGACAGAAAGACGTACCAGTATCAGTTGACAGAGATCCATCCCTTAATTTACTACCAATGACTGGGACAGAAAGACGTACCAGTATCAGTTGACAGAGATCCATCCCTTAATTTACTACCAATGACTGGGACAGAAAGACGTACCAGTATCAGTTGACAGAGCTCCATCCCTTAATTTACTACCAATGACTGGGACAGACAGACGTACCAGTATCAGTTGACAGAGATCCATCCCTTAATTTACTACCAATGACTGGGACAGAAAGACGTACCAGTATCAGTTGACAGAGATCAATCCCTTAATTTACTACCAATGACTGGGACAGAAAGACGTACCAGTATCAGTTGACAGAAATCCATCCCTTAATTTACTACCAATGACTGGGACAGAAAGACGTACCAGTATCAGTTGACAGAGATCCATCCCTTAATTTACTACCAATGACTGGGACAGAAAGACGTACCAGTATCAGTTGACAGAGATCCATCCCTTAATTTACTACCAATGACTGGGACAGAAAGACGTACCAGTATCAGTTGACAGAGATCCATCCCTTAATTTACTACCAATGACTGGGACAGAAAGACGTACCAGTATCAGTTGACAGAGATCCATCCCTTAATTTACTACCAATGACTGGGACAGAAAGACGTACCAGTATCAGTTGACAGAGCTCCATCCCTTAATTTACTACCAATGACTGGGACAGACAGACGTACCAGTATCAGTTGACAGAGATCCATCCCTTAATTTACTACCAATGACTGGGACAGAAAGACGTACCAGTATCAGTTGACAGAGATCCATCCCTTAATTTACTACCAATGACTGGGACAGAAAGACGTACCAGTATCAGTTGACAGAGATCCATCCCTTAATTTACTACCAATGACTGGGACAGAAAGACGTACCAGTATCAGTTGACAGAGATCCATCCCTTAATTTACTACCAATGACTTGGACAGACAGACGTACCAGTATCAGTTGACAGAGATCCATCCCTTAATTTACTACCAATGACTGGGACAGACAGACGTACCAGTATCAGTTGACAGAGATCCATCCCTTAATTTACTACCAATGACTGGGACAGAAAGACGTACCAGTATCAGTTGACAGAGATCCATCCCTTAATTTACTACCAATGACTGGGACAGAAAGACGTACCAGTATCAGTTGACAGAAATCCATCCCTTAATTTACTACCAATGACTGGGACAGAAAGACGTACCAGTATCAGTTGACAGAGATCCATCCCTTAATTTACTACCAATGACTGGGACAGAAAGACGTACCAGTATCAGTTGACAGAGATCCATCCCTTAATTTACTACCAATGACTGGGACAGAAAGACGTACCAGTATCAGTTGACAGAGATCCATCCCTTAATTTACTACCAATGACTGGGACAGAAAGACGTACCAGTATCAGTTGACAGAGATCCATCCCTTAATTTACTACCAATGACTGGGACAGAAAGACGTACCAGTATCAGTTGACAGAGATCCATCCCTTAATTTACTACCAATGACTGGGACAGACAGACGTACCAGTATCAGTTGACAGAGATCCATCCCTTAATTTACTACCAATGACTGGGACAGACAGACGTACCAGTATCAGTTGACAGAGATCCATCCCTTAATTTACTACCAATGACTGGGACAGAAAGACGTACCAGTATCAGTTGACAGAGATCCATCCCTTAATTTACTACCAATGACTGGGACAGAAAGACGTACCAGTATCAGTTGACAGAAATCCATCCCTTAATTTACTACCAATGACTGGGACAGAAAGACGTACCAGTATCAGTTGACAGAGATACATCCCTTAATTTACTACCAATGACTGGGACAGAAAGACGTACCAGTATCAGTTGACAGAGATCCATCCCTTAATTTACTACCAATGACTGGGACAGAAAGACGTACCAGTATCAGTTGACAGAGATCCATCCCTTAATTTACTACCAATGACTGGGACAGAAAGACGTACCAGTATCAGTTGACAGAGATCCATCCCTTAATTTACTACCAATGACTGGGACAGAAAGACGTACCAGTATCAGTTGACAGAGATCCATCCCTTAATTTACTACCAATGACTGGGACAGAAAGACGTACCAGTATCAGTTGACAGAGATCCATCCCTTAATTTACTACCAATGACTGGGACAGAAAGACGTACCAGTATCAGTTGACAGAGATCCATCCCTTAATTTACTACCAATGACTGGGACAGAAAGACGTACCAGTATCAGTTGACAGAGATCCATCCCTTAATTTACTACCAATGACTGGGACACTATATGGCTGTTAGGTTTAAATAGGAATTTCAAAGGGAAATAACTCGCCATGTACAGTAGGCGGAAGTTCTTAATTTTTTGTTTGTTTCAGGTTCACTGCAGAGTTTTTTCGTGTGAGCTAGCAGCAAAATCCCTGTCCCATCACGGGCGGCTATAGCCCTAGCTACGTCACTGGTTTCCAACCATTACGTCCCCACCGCCAATAATATAAGAGCTAGTCATTATTGGCGCCTGCCACCATTATTTCATTAATAAAATAGTCACACGCCTATATCACATAAAAACAAATTGTACATATACCAGCACATATACCACCCCAGTTGGTAAACCCTACACCAGCACTGTACGCATGTCGCAACAGCCTGTCGCACACCCATTCACCATGTCGCCACCCACTGGTGCGCTCTGTCTTGAGATTTGCCAATAATATGTTACAGTAAATTGTTGGCTTGATTCAGTCAAAAGCGTTCAGCCTTTATGAACTGTAGCGTACAAGTTGTACACGTCCTAACCTGCCAGCTTGGCGTCGCAACAATTAGTTGGCCGATTTGTGCACCGTGAATGGGGGTCGGCATGTTTTCATTATGGCACTGTTGTTGCTTAACTCGTTGCACATGATTCATTTAACATAAAAACAACTCATATTTAGCTCCCAAACTCTCGATTTTTCTTACATTTTTTTTGTTGTTGTCCCCACAGCCCTTGATTGTTTCAGTGATTAATAGTAAAAAAAATGCTCTACGCCTACCACGTCATGTTAGCTACGTACAATTTCAGAACAGCTGTTTGAAAATTATTATTATCATTTTTTTTTCGTTTCACACTTTGACTAGAAAAAAAAATGTGTACATGGAATATTGGGTACATATAATTTCTGAACGCTGCAAAGATTCAAATGGCACAAATCCAAGTGTCACGCCCCCCCCCCCCCCCCCACATTTAACGGTTCACATTACCTGTGGTTTATTATAAATTAAAAATGTTTGGAGTTTTGATGCGTAGCCTGAGAGCATAACGTCATAACAGGAGCCGAGGTCAAGAAGCTCTTAAAATAAACTCGACTCAAGTAATTATTGATGAGAATGAGAAGCGTGTGTAAAGGGGTTACATTTCAGTTGGTATCCTTTCATTTAATAGAACGTCCTAAATGTTATCAATAAGTTTATTCTTATCATTGATTTTTTTCATTGCTTATTATTGGCACCAGCTTTCTTTTATAATTAATTTTTATTTTAAAATTTTCCAAAAAATAGTTTAAATGACGCGACTCTTGTTTCGTTGTAAGGGATATAACCCATCATAATAATGTAATGTCGTTATCGAAAGGCAGTTATCCCCCTTTATATTACTATTACTCTTTTGAAATATTCGTGTCTTAAATATGATCACACAGCTTCTTGTCATACTTTTTAATCATTAATAACAAAATTTTGGTCTGTCTTTTTTATTTTTATTACAGTTTATAATTACATTAAAGGCAACATTGATATGTTTATTCGAAGTGTGTCATTCTTTCCCTTTTTTTGATTATCTGCAAGCCAAAAGCCAGAATCATCTATGAACCACTTATATTTATTGAACGATCTGTGTTTGTCTTTGCACCCATTTTCTCAAACAATATATTGTATCATTAATAAAAGGCATTTTTCTTTCCCTTCTTGTTCAGAGCCTCACTCTGGCTTCAGGATTGCGTTCAACATGTTTGACACTGACGGCAACCAGATAGTCGACAAGAAAGAGTTCCTTGTGGTAGGTCCCATCAGCACTTGTTCCACAGTGGCCAGAAGTCATGCTGACTGTTGGTTCTACTTTTACATTCAACATGCTCACTTCCTACTGCTGAATATGTTGGATCATGTGGACATTTAGCTACATTGGCCCCATTCTAAATTTTATTGAGATATTGAGAATAGGATTACAATTAAGAATTGGGGTTCTTAACCTTTTGCAATATAGCACCCCAACTTGATTTGGATGCATTTTCCCCACCACATTCTTGATTTCTAAACATATCTCCAGCACCCCCACATTATAACAAAATATGAATAAAAATGCAAATAAAATTAACTTTAAGAGTCTTTCTGTATCCTATGACACTGCCTACCACACCCACTGGAGGTGCAGAACCACCTGGTTAAGAACCCCTGATATCGAAGGTCAAAGCATTTTATTTCCCCCTAAAACATTTTTTAAAGAAAAGTTTTACTTTGAAGGATCTGATGATGGAAATGTATCATTTTCTGCTCCATTTTTACTAAGTAACAAGACCGTCAACTGCCCAGTGTCTTTTAATAACATGCTACCCTGGACACATGCATTCACTGATCCAGATACCCTTTGTAACATAGATAACTTGCCTCTGTTGTGTACTTACATGCTCAGTGTATTCTGTGGCACCACTGGCTGCTCCCCGGCCCCGTACATGTTAACTGTCACATAGAGTTTTTGTTGTATGCAGTGTTTCCCAAACTAGCTTTGCTGGCTGTCAAAGACTTAATAAATCATGTCACAACATTTTTAAAATAAACATTCTAAAACACTTATTCCTCTTCCTGTATGCTTGTAAGATTGTATAAGGAAAATTTCATAATTATATTCTATGCTTACATGGCAAATGTCTCATTAGCATAAATTACCCCTAGAATCTATTGTGGAATAACCATTTGTTCCTCATGCAATATCATTGTCCTGATATAAATCTTATCCTCCCTAAAATGTTTGGTCCCACAGTTTAACTCTAGGGTTATTGGCTTACCCATGGGTTGATGGAATGGTTTTGGAGAGTGTTCAAGTGAGAAAATAGAATATCACTTCAGTATTATATCAAGGATGTGCAATAATACAAGATGAAGTACCCCTTGTTCCTAAACACAAATGTGATCTTTTATGAGTAAATGTGATCAGTTTTCGCTTCAATATTAGCAATGATAACACATATTTAAAATTCAATCATAAATTATATATAAGTAGCTTTAATTAATAATTCGGCGAATAATATTTTCACTCTGACTTTAAAATAAATAGCACTCAATACAGATAACCATGGGTTATTTTCTATGAGGATTCTTTCACAGCCCTTCATTTTTAAAAATCCAGTTTGGCTTGTGTAACACCGCACTCACATTGTTAAGATGAGATGGGTTTTTTTGATGCTTCTGTTTTACTTAAAAAAATGAATTAGTTTTTTGAACTGCACAATTGAAAATAAATTGAGTAGATTCTTTATAAAATGCAATAATTGTAATTCAGGCCAAAAAAAGAATCCCTTTGAATAGACAGTTGAACAAATTTGATCACTGGTTCTTATATTTACAAGAAAATTCTTCCTTCAGTCTTAAATTTACATTTTCTCCAGCTGAATGGGAAATTTATTTTAGAAATAGGCTTCTCAATTTTGGGAACCACTGCACAAGTGCTTTTGTTGTGACTAGATGTTATGTTGACAGTCCCCTCCCACAGTCCACAACAAGTTGTGTAGTCATTATATATTGTTTGGCCTCCCCTGTCACAAGCACACAGTTTATATACAGCACATGAATGTACGGTTGTCTTCAGCCTGTCTACATACAAAATATGGTTTTCTTCAGCCTGTCTACATACAAGATTCAGTGCAGAAACATTCACTATAATATTAGAGTTTTAAATGGTGGCTGAGTCATCAAAAGTTTTCACCAGAAACATATAGGGCCACTTATTATAATTAAAAGGCAGTGCTGATGTCTACCTTTTGTGTCCTTGACTTGACTATTTTTGGTGGTCTCCCCTACACCTATGGCATCTAGTGTTAACAAAAAATATATCATCATTTCAATTTTAAAATTTTTAATTGTTTTAATTTTTTTTTTCCATTTATTACACTGCACTTTTTGTCTTTAACTTTGACACTTTACAGCTTTAACAATTAGATAGATTTGATGGACTTTTTATTCTATTTTGTTGACTTTTTGGTACTAGATATTAATTAACTATTGTTTATGCCTTTTGAGAGAGACAAATTAAAATGACATTATAATTTATGAATTAAATTTCTTTCTCTGTCAGCCTCAGAATATTATATCTATTAGAAATGTTATAAAGCTGAAAGTACTGTAGGTGAAACAAATTCTATTAAAATGTTTTCTTTCCTTTATTCAACCCGGACAGCCAATACATTGTAAAACTTGATTCAAAAATCTTTGACAATACAAATAACAAAGTAACTCTAAGCTCTCCTATTGGCTTTGTCAACTGTTTAAGTTTTCAGGTTTGATGCACCAAGAACTATATTGACACTTTGTAGGGCTATGATTGTACACAGTTCAACACTTTGTAGGGCTGTGATTGTACACAGTTCAACACTTTGTAGGGCTATGATTGTACACAGTTCAACACTTTGTAGGTCTATGATTGTACACAGTTCAACACTTTGTAGGTCTATGATTGTACACAGTTCAACACTTTGTAGGACTATGATTGTACACAGTTCAACACTTTGTAGGTCTATGATTGTACACAGTTCAACACTTTGTAGGTCTATGATTGTACACAGTTCAACACTTTGTAGGTCTATGATTGTACACAGTTCAACACTTTGTAGGACTATGATTGTACACAGTTCAACACTTTGTAGGTCTATGATTGTACACAGTTCAACACTTTGTAGGTCTATGATTGTACACAGTTCAACACTTTGTAGGTCTATGATTGTACACAGTTCAACACTTTGTAGGTCTATGATTGTACACAGTTCAACACTTTGTAGTTCTATGATTGTACACAGTTCAACACTTTGTAGGTCTATGATTGTACACAGTTCAACACTTTGTAGGTCTATGATTGTACACAGTTCAACACTTTGTAGGTCTATGATTGTACACAGTTCAACACTTTGTAGGTCTATGATTGTACACAGTTCAACACTTTGTAGGACTATGATTGTACACAGTTCAACACTTTGTAGGTCTATGATTGTACACAGTTCAACACTTTGTAGGTCTATGATTGTACACAGTTCAACACTTTGTAGGTCTATGATTGTACACAGTTCAACACTTTGTAGGTCTATGATTGTACACAGTTCAACACTTTGTAGGTCTATGATTGTACACAGTTCAACACTTTGTAGGTCTATGATTGTACACAGTTCAACACTTTGTAGGTCTATGATTGTACACAGTTCAACACTTTGTAGGTCTATGATTGTACACAGTTCAACACTTTGTAGGTCTATGATTGTACACAGTTCAACACTTTGTAGGTCTATGATTGTACACAGTTCAACACTTTGTAGGTCTATGATTGTACACAGTTCAACAACAATTCATTCACTTCATTTAGACATTTCAAAGTTAGTTATTAATTGTTGTTTTTATTTAATGAAGGGACGAGGGCTGCTCAGCTGAAAGCATTAAATCTCTTTAGTTGGCCAGTGACGACAGATTTTTATCTTCATAACAAAATCATTAACTTAAACTTGAATCATGCCAGAAGCACAAGATTAATGTTGTTATGTTTTGTATTTCAAACAAGAGCTTTTATTCTGTTGAGACTAGATCATGGCAGCACCATGCTTACATCTTTACTCCCAGCCCCTAACAACTGTTTGATGGTTGTTTTTTTGTTTTTTCTTTTTTTCCCGTTTTGATTTTTTTTCTCCTTACAGTTGGAGAGTTTCTTCATTCTTCCTCCGAAAGAGAGAAAGTTTGTTCCCCGGGACCCTAAAAAGTTGCAGAAAATGTTAAATGTATGAAACAGCTTGTTTTTGTTTCTAGCTGCAAGCCAACCAGCACGCTGCATTGCATGTTGAAACTTGACTTAACCTTGTTCTGTTCAATCTAGTTGAGTTCAATAGTTGTGCTTCACTTTCATGAGAAGTTATCTTTTTTATATGAATTTGATTACAAGTATTAATTGATAACGATATTGATTAGAATAACTTTACTATTATAACACAGTTTTATATTTCTCTCAGAACTCATCATATTTCTCAATAATGAAGAAAAAATATTTTATTCAACATTTTTTTATCAACACAAAGATTTAAATTATTTCATTTAAAGATTAAATTTATTAAAATCTTTAGATTAAAAAAAACAATTTATTAGGGATGTTAAAGTAGTTACAACTGCTACATAAATATTAAGATAAAACATTACAGATTAAAGATATTACAGAACTTAGAAGTAGAGTTTAGAATTAGTGTACAAGTATTTTAGTAAGATAGAATATTTGATAGCCAAATGTATATTGTGTGTGTAAAATCTCATAGCTGCTGGACAAGGCTCAACATGTGTTGAGTTCATTAACATGATCCTTGCTTACATCACCCTTCCACCCCATGTCACTCTGCCACTCATGGATAACTCTTCACCAGCACAGAGAAGCTTTCCAATATAGGAGATGATAATCCACAAGAATATTTTTTTTAAAGCTATTTTTTAAAGTAAAAATGTGTATTCCACATTTCATTAGTGAGATAACAAGTTTAGATCTGTTGCAGGTCTATAAACATATGAAAGTAATCAACTAATTTAATTGTGGTTAGATGCAATGGTAATAGGAAAAATACATTCTCAAACTAGTTTTCATAAGTACAGTTTATAGTTCCAAATGTTTAAATAGCATACTTCTCATTGCATGTCTTTCTGGAGCTATTGCTAAGAGACATAACCTTTGGAATAGCATTGCATATACTGCATTTAATAGCAGTCTTGAACACTAGAATACATTATTTTGTTAACAAGAAAGACAACTTTTGGAACAAGGTTGCATTTTCTCAGTTGCTTCCCCTTAGAAATTCTTATAAACCACCCTACATTAAGGAAGTGGGTGTTGTTTTGTTTAGTTTGTAGAAAATTATGAGATTTTGAATAGTTGAAATATAAAAAATTTACTCAATGAAGACATCCATTAATTTTGACAGGTAATTGTACTAGTGTTGAAATAAAAATTTGACCAAAACATTCAAGGAAAATTATAAAAATTCACTTAGCCACATGATGTTATAATCTGATTGGATTCTCTTAAAAAAATTTTTTTTTGCATTTAGGTTTCTAGGATTTTTTTAAAAAATGAAATAACATGAAATCATACGGTGGCTTTTTCCTATGACTCAAAACACTATATAAAAACCAACTGAAAATTTAAAACCAATTACCATTGAAATTTTTATTAGAGTTGAATTCTTGTATTCAGATTTATGATCAGATAAATTTGGCATTTATAAGCCCAATCTGTTTGTAGCCATGCTTAATACATTTTATGCTTTTTTTCTGCTTGAAGCTTCTAGACTTAGCTACTAGCCTTGATAATAAGCTGGTTAGACCTGCTAATACATGCTTCAACTTTCTCCATTGTTATCAGGCCATTCTTCTCATCATGCTTATTTTACCCAACTCCATTCGCTAATCATAAATCAGTCTTTGATGCCAGACGACATATTTCATGATCTCTTCATGTATTCAATAATCTCAAATAATCAGAAATCCCAGATCATTTTTCTACTATTTTCTCAAGCCTCCCTCCATTCCCTTATCATGTATCAGTAGCGCTCTCATTGTGTTCAAACTTGTTAAAATGTTAAATATGATTTGTTTGAGGAGAGCGCAGGTGGCTCTGGGCTGATATCATCACTGTCAAAACTAAAAGCACTGCTACTGTCGGAAAATGTTCAATTGTTTCGATGTATAGCTGAGGAAAAAATCCTGCCGATAGTTTGATGATTGATTTCACGGGACATTATCTCTTGTGGACCGACCAAGCAGCTGGTGCTTGTCAAACATGTTTATTTGAAGTAGCAAAAAAAAAAATAATCAACAAAGTTAGAAAATAAACTTACATACTTAAATTCAGGTAATGTTTTTAGAAGCATGTGTAATATATGTTATTTATGTATTATTCAAAGAGTGAGCAGCGACTCTCAGACCAAAGTGTTATCAAACTAAAGACATTTGAAATATGCCTATGATCATCAGATTGAGCATGCATGCACTAACAGTAAATCACATTTGATCCTATGTTTATTTTAGATCCTAATCAATGAATTTGTTTCAGGGACCTGGGTGTTGGAAGGTCACCTTTACATTTATTAGGACTGTTTTTGTTTTGTGTTTTAAAGCAATTTGTTTACTTTGAACAGTAATATCTTAATTCAGTTTATTGCCACCTAACCACTATAATTTCTGTCACTTGAATGATTAAAGTTTAAAAAAAAAAATTTGCAAGAGTTATCTAGACCTCAGGGATATTTGAAATAACTCCTTTACTTTCACTGTTTGAGGAACATTCAATGAGTATCAATAAAATTGATTGAGTATCAATAAAAGTGATTGAGTATCAATAAAATTGATTGATTATCAATAAAATTGATCGAGTATCAATGAAATTGATCAAGTATCAATAAAATTTATTGAGTATCAATAAAATTGATCGAGTATCAATACAATTGATCAAGTATCAATAAAATTGATTGAGTATCAATAAAATTGATCGAGTATCAATAAAATTGATTGAGTATCAATAAAATTGATTGAGTATCAATAAAATTGATACGCACATAGTGTTCCTCAAACAGTGAAATGCATACATCAGATTTTTGTTAGAGAAGAACCGTTTGTGTGCTCTGTTTAATTGCTATTCTACTAGTGTTAATCTGTTTAATGTAACAACCATTGGGTTATTTGACAACTATGAGCATTTGAATGCCTAGTGGTTAGAATGCCATTGAACTTGAGTGTGACATGACCAGACTATTTGTTAGATTTATCATGCTAGAACATGGGTCTCAAACAACCTGAAGGAAATATTTTGATTACAATTAGTGACACCACCATCTCGTGGGATGAGGTAAACGTTTTGCTATGAGTTTGAGACCAGTGTCCTAGAGGTAATTATAAGAGTGTGATAGCCTAGGTGGTCATGAAACTTAACTGTGTGCCAAGTGAAGTGTGGTAGGTGTGGTGGCGGTGATGCTTTGAATTTGATAGAGCAGATGTGGTTGTGGTGCTGTTAAGTTGGTAGGTGGTTGCGGTGCTGTGACTTTGTTTGCTTGTAGGTGGTTGTGGTGCCATGAATATAGTTGGTGACAAAAAAGTCTCTTACAGGACGTGACGTACCAGCTTTTATTTGGTGGTGTGTGGCTTCACTGTATGTAGGAGATGATGGCTAGTTGTCTGCTCACACTGTGATTTAGTTGACTATGTGTACCAATGTGTACCAGCTGGTCATGTGTACAGTTGCAATGTACAAGCTCCTCTCCTTTGTTGCATGGACCAAGTGTTAACCTGCATGTTGTCGGATAGATTTCTCCAATTAACCTTGTGTAACTAACCAACATTCTAATATGCCTTGAATTACTAGAGCTTTGAACACCAGTGACCTATTGAGGTCAAGCATGTCACATGATAACAAGTTTAATAGAACTCTTTAAGCAATGACCTATTGAGGTCAAGCATGTCACATGATAACAAGTTTAATAGAACTCTTTAAGCAATGACCTATTGAGGTCAAGCATGTCACATGATAGCAAGTTTAATAGAACTCTTGAAGCAATGACCTATTGAGGTCAAGCAGGTCACATGATAACAAGTTTAATAGAACTCTTGAAGCAATGACCTATTGAAGTCAAGCAGGTCACATGATAACAAGTTTAATAGAACTCTTGAAGCAATGACCTATTGAGGTCAAGCAGGTCACATGATAGCAAGTTTAATAGAACTCTTGAAGCAATGACCTATTGAGTAGCTTTATTAGTTTTTTTTTTAAAAATAGTTTGATGGAATTATTTTGGTTTCATCATTTAAAAGAAATAAAAAAGAAACATTGCATATAATTTATATAATATGTGAAGATTGACTTTTTCAAGGAAAGAATATGTATAAATATTCCTACAGACAAAGAAGTCAATAAATAACCATATGAAGTCAATTTGGTTGTGGTAGTGTTTTAAATCATGTTCAATGGCTAACTTGTTTAGCTGATATTTCAACACACGCCATAAACAAACACCAAAGTTTAAACATATTGAGTAAGTAAATTAAGAACAAAGTCATAAGGGGATGAGCTTAAAATAAATAAAATGCACACAATTTAGAAAAGGTATCTTAAGTGAATTATCTGAGTTTCGGTAGATGTTGTTTTACCACAACTTTTACTTCACTCATGGCACACCTAGACCCTTCCCAGATTTCTGCAGCACACACAATTAAAACATGAAAGAAAAAGCATACGCGATTTACTGTAGTTTATATGTACCGAAAATTTACATTTTTGAACAAAAATGTTTAGACATGAAATGAACATGAATGGCCCTTACATTTTTATAGCAAGTGATATAGCAAGTGATATTACATCAAATAAACTTCACAATTTTTAAACGTGAATATCAGAACAGACTTACAGGAAAACTGCATACAAAAAATAATTATGTAAAGATTTAATTTTAACAAGATTTCATGGGATGCTTGAGCCTGTTTTGCTGAATAGAATTGTTTTATATTTAGATCAATTGCCGATAAAGCAACTTGAAATTCACCTTCAATGTCTTTCAAATGCAACTCTCATTTTTTTAAAATTAAAACAAGAGTAGAAGAGCTTCATTCACATAGATATAAGTGGTTGAAAATTATATCGGAACTGCATCAGCTTCGGTGACAAAAAATTAGAGAGAAAACATCTATTTAAACTTTAAGTCTCCAAGTGTTTCTTTTAGTCATCCCCCACCCCCTTTCTGGAAATGTGTACAACAATAAATAGAAAATATAATTTATAAGGAAATCCCCACTAAATTGTCACTTTTATAACATTTGTAATTAGGGTCATAAAGGAGACATCTCAATGCTTGATATATTTGATGATCCAAATATTTTATAGGTCAATCTAGATAGAGCATTCCATTATAAATACTGTATTGTTCACAAACAAAAATAGGCAGCTCCCAATAATAAGTCAGCTGCATTCCCCCCCCCCCCCCCCCCCCCTTTTTTTCCCCAAAAGAGAAAGTGTTACAATAAAGTGAAAACAGACATTTTTAAAATTGCCATTTTCATTTTTATAAAGATTTGTTAATCCTACCTTTCACCTATTAAAGTTAGTGTAATGGTGGAACCAATGAAATATCGCTACGCTTGTATATTTGATGTTGTTGACATATTTTTGATACCCTTTTTTTTTTTTAAAAATTATATTATTTTTGTTGCAAAATCCTTAGTTTAGAGACTTCCATTATTGGAAAAAGTGCTGCCTTTGCTTGGAACAATACAGACTAATGCATAATTTTGCCACTGGCAGTGCCCAATGTCAAAGCTTTGGTTAGGGTGGGCCAAGATTTTTTGCCACCCCCTTTCACGTTAAAATTTTTGTAGTAGACTGAAAATGCCCCTCCACCATAACAATTTTAAAAAGTCGCCCTATACGGAACGCCCTTCCGCCCAATTCCCACCCGAAGATGAGAAATCCTCCCCCCAAACAAATTGTCTGAAAGAAACACTGGTATCCTTTCATTCCTAAATTTAAGAAATACCCCTGGGACCTGGAGGGAAAGTTTTGTATAAAGCAGTGACCCTTTCTTAGAATTTATGACATTCACATGTAGAGTTATCCTAGAGTTATCCTATTAATTTGAAGGAAAAAAAATAAGAGGCAATCCACAAAAGAATAATAATAAAACAAAAGAAATATTGTATATAATGTATAAAAATGTGTTGCATGTACGAGATCAACACACATGTGTGTGTCGGACTGTATCAAGAAATGAGATGGAAGTTTGGGTTTAGTCTATGTTGGCTCTCTTTCCATTTATCAGTGATGACATGCTACCTTAGTACCCGGCAGCTGGTAGTGCAAACACAAACCAAAAAATGTTTAAAAACCAACAGCTTAAAAGGGTTTGATCAAAGGCCAAAATGGCAGGGGGGCATATTTTACTCATCGACTCAGACACATTGCCTCGTATTTGAGATAGTGAGTTGTCTTGTGACCCGCCACATTTTAGCGTACACATGTGCTGTGCTGTTTGACTTGCAACATTTGGCAGCTTACTATTTATCTAGCCAAACATTGTTTCTACAAGTTTATATCGCCTTCATATGTTTTTCATCCTCTTGGAGGAATTTGGCATTGGCGCACCTAGCATTGTCTCGCTGAACAACAGTGTACCATGCTGCACCGGTTGCGGAGCTCTGCTTTAAAGGGTTGGCTACATTATGTGGATTGCTACCTCATGCTTGTTATTTCCACAACAAGCTGTTTAGCCACTGGGACCCACTGGTAGATCATCTAATAATTTGGTACCTGCGTGGGACCCACTGGTAGATCATCTAATAATTTGGTACCTGCGTGGGACCCACTGGTAGATCATCTAATAATTTGGTACCTGCGTGGGACCCACTGGTAGATCATCTAATAATTTGGTACCTGCGTGGGACCCACTGGTAGATCATCTAATAATTTGGTACCTGCGTGTGACCCACTGGTAGATCATCTAATAATTTGGTACCTGCATGGGACCCACTGGTAGATCATCTAATAATTTGGTACCTGCGTGTTATTAAAACTCCCCATCAGAGACTAACACTTATTAATATACTGAGTTGAGCATCTCTGTTGGTCCAAACATAAACGTATTCTGATCACAGTTGAAAATGGAGCCACTAATAATTTACATCTGAATGTTCACTTCTACTTTCGTTTCTCCTTGTAAGGTTACTGAAAATAACATTGAAGCCAGAAGTATAAAATTTGAATATTTTCTTAATGACAAAAAAGTTTTAAAAGCTGATATGATAAATTTAATTATTAAGACTTTCAGTTTAACTTGTGCCAGGAGTAAGAAATCTTAACTCTAATAAAATGCAGATGGAAAATAGCCCCACCAGATGGGAAATAGCCCCACCAGATTTGCTCATGTCAATTTCTTAACTAAACCCTCCCTTTGAAAATTATTTTTTTTTTTTAAAAAGCTCATAAATCCCTAACCTTCCAACCCCTTACCTATATTTTAACAACTTCCTGGGGAATTGATTCATCATTCAAATAGAACACTACAAGACTTCTTTAAAATAGTTGTTTTAGTTAGCAAGAACCTGCCACATTCAGCCTTATGAACAAATTTGATGGTTTCTTTTTATGGCCAAGCACACATCTTTCATCAGCATTGCCTCACTCTTGTTGTTACAGCTAGAGAAAGTCTTCAGTAATGGTTCCTCCAAGAAAAAGTCAGATTCTGAGGAGAGTGAGGGTGAAGATTCAGCTGTGGAAGCACCCAGGGGTATTCAGGTGAGTCATTTGGCCCCAGCCAGCAGTGATATGTTGAAATAATTTGTCTTGTAGCTTGTCATCTTTAATCCATTTGCTGGCAGATAATGCAGACTAATTGGAAATTTGATGATAAAATTTTCTTAAAATTGATAAATTTTAAGGAAAAATTTAAGAATTAAATCTAAGGACACAACTTTATTATATTAAATCTAAGGACACAACTTTATTATATTAAATCTAAGGACACAACTTTATTATATTAAATCTAAGGACACAACTTTATTATATTAAATCTAAGGACACAACTTTATTATATTAAATCTAAGGACACAACTTTATTATATTAAATCTAAGGACACAACTTTATTATATTAAATCTAAGGACACAACTTTATTATAGCTAATAATAAAAAATATATTAAAGTGCAGCCTACTTCCCTTTGTACACCCCAAAGAAAGTTCTTCTAAAAAATAATTTCCTCTACCCGGTGATGAATTCTTTTGTTAACCTGGCAAATAAATTTAGCTGTCTTTTAAGACCTATCCAGACTCTCTGCGGCCAATACAGAGACTGGGGATTTGTATGTATAGATAATTTAACAGGAGATAGCAAGCAGTCACTGAAATTGTCCGCGCAGGTCGATGAATGATGTCGATGAGAATGATAAATTCAATTCAATGAAACTTAACCCTTTTTTTTTTTTTTGTGGTTCTTTTCAATTAAATTCTAAACTGACCTGGCTACTGATTTCTTTAAATTTATTTAAAATTGTACAAGTTCCTGAGAGCAATATTCGTAGCTCTTTAAGGTACATGAATGAGGAGAACTTGCCACTTCCAAAACAAGATGCTTGCTCTGATTTATTTAGTTTTAAAATTGGTATAACTTTTCTCATATATATATATATATATATCAGATGTTGGTATAGTTATCACCACATCACTATTTCAATTATCTGTTTGATCCATGTTATAATAATATTTTAAGGTAGCTGTCCTAATCAAATATAGCCGAATGTTAGACAATAATTAAATTGATCAAGGACAATTTTCATTTTTTCAAAGAATTTAGTACAAGATTGTCAATGAACGATAGAGAATCAATGTTTAATAGTTGACCTACATACCACACACACAAAATAGTCTAGGGAGGAAATACAATTTTAGTCCCAGCCCCTGGCATGTGAAAGACTTTAGAGTTCTGTACCTGATTGAATTTGGAGCAGATAAAAGGTAGAACTTTGAGACTTAACATTGCTTAATTCTATTTGTACACCAGGGCTTGAAAGACTTCATAGCTTACATCCAGGTAGTGTATGTGTTTCTCAAAGGAAACGGAGGCACCAGTTTCATACTTGGCTGATAACTTCTTGTTATATTTACTAACTTACTGTTGGAAGTTGTTCATAATTTTATTACTTTTTTAAAAAAGAGCTTTCATTCTTTGTCTCTTGCATCATGTTTACTTCACAAACTTCATTCAAGTTGTATTCACGTTTTTTTTTGTTTTTTGTTTAGAAAGAATGACGGCCTCGTTAACTCATATCTGTATATTTATATAAATCGCAAATGTACATACTTGCGGTTTTGAAAGTGCACACTAGGCAGGCAAAATAAAATGTCTTTTAGCTACACTAATTGTGAGTATTTAGTACAGTTCAATCCATATTGCAGGAAAACAAACTCCTACAAAAAACGACATGACAATCAACGCCTGCTTTATTAAACATCATTTATATGTAACATTTTGCCTTATTCCAAAGTCTTTTGAGAAAGAGTTCATACATTTTTATAATGCTAAGGCTTTATAAGATCAATGCTTTGACATCACCCTATGGCGAAGCACGGTGTATCACTGCTCGTCCATAACAACGCAGCAATAATTGAGCAGTCATTAGACTAATAATTAGTAACAACTGCTTGGCTAAGTTTGTTAGTGTCCTGGTCATCTAATCCCTGGTCAACTTTTGTACCAGATAAAGTTGTGTCTTAATAGAAATAATTTCAATGCAAGATTCCAGTAAACAAATGGCCAAAGGTTGGTTGTGTTTTCTTGTTTTTGTTGGTTGAATTCTATTGACATGAAGAAACCATTGCTAACAATAATCATTAATCCTATACTTTTAATGAAACCGGGGAATATAGCTTATTTAGACCTGTCACTTTCATTATCTCTTAATCCAGCGGTTCTCAACCTGTGGGTCGCAACACCTTTTGGGGGTCGAACGACCCTTTCACAGGGGTCGCCTAAGACCATCTGAAAACACACGTACTCTACTGTTATGAAGTAGCAACGTAAATAATTTTGTGGTTGGGGGTCGCCACAATATGAGGAACCCTATTAAAGGGTCGCGGCATTAGGAAGGTTGAGAACCACTGTCTTAAGCTTATCTTCACAGAATTATTTCATTGACACAGGACTAAAAATAAATGAAATAATTTAACTTAATCCTCAAATAATACAGACCCAAAAGACTCATTTTTGTATTGGATCTGAGATGTACTGAATGATTTAAAAAATTTGATGGTGGTAGACTATTTTTGACACAGCCGGGCTGCAATATTTTGTAACCTAATCACATTCTTAAGTGTAAGCTACATGCACAAAATATCTTAACAAAGTGAATCTTGAATGAGCAAAGGGAATAACATGAAAAGAAATAAAAAGAGCAATGAACAAATAGGTTTTTTTTTTTTAAAATGTGACAAATATTAAGATCTTGGATTGTGTCCCATAGAATTACAAAATGATCATTTCCTAGTGTTAGCTATGGGCTTATTTGTGTACAAGTCCTGACTTAGTTATTAGGTAAGGTTTATTATTCAGAATTAGGGTACCTAAGCTGTAATGAATTGTATGGGGTGACTGAGTAAGAGGGATTTAAGAAATTTTTCATATTGTGTTCCCATCACACTACAAAACTTTGAGGTCAGCTGTGGGAAGATAACAAGGTTGGACATCTGCTTTGAAACTATTTAGAGGCTAAACAAAAGTTGGAATAAATAAAACCTTTTCTGTGTACAAAGTAGGGCTGAGCTGGCTGCTGAGCCGGAACTGTCATATAAATGATTACAAAATTAAGGGCACATATTTTGTAGAAAACTTTTTATCTTAGATTAAATAATTAATAATAATGGAAAACTTAATAGTGAATGTTGCACAAATTACTTTAAACTAAAAGCAAAGGCAAAGCCCTTGAAACAATAATGTACTATGCACCTGTTGGAAATTTTATTTGATTAGTTTTAGCAATATGCCTATCTTTGGTTATGACAATGATATTCCTATTTTCAATTGATATTTCCTTTTACATGCTGACGGATGTACTGAGTATCGACAGCCTACATTTTTTGTGTGGATTATATCTAAGTGCTGACATAATTGAAGACGTATTAAAGAAGTGAAGCACTTGGAATGGAATGGAAGGGCCGCTAAGAGGGTATCGCAATAAGAATGATACATTAATATCATCAATAATATGCATATCCGTTACCTAGAAAAATGAAAACTGCTGCCAGCCAGCGGCCAACTGCTACCAGCCAGCGGCCGTACATTGCAACTCCATTTTAGAAATGGCTTAGGGTTAAATGCTATTATTTTTATGAAGTCTTCAACTTTGATGCATTCCTGGTGGCTACTGGTTCTATACATGCATTCAACTTTGATGCATTCCTGGTGGCTACTGGTTCTATACATGCATTCAACTTTGATGCATTCCTGGTGGCTACTGGTTCTATACATGCATTCAGCTTTGATGCATTCGTTATGGCCACTGGTTCTATACATTCAGTTTTTAATATCCACCTTGGCACATTTCTCATTTTCTATAGATAATTCCTGAATGTAATAACATAGAGTCACTGAATTTTGTCAAAAAACACTGAGACCCGGTTCCTGGACTAATAAACTGGACCTTGGCTCAGCCCTATTACAAAGTAAATTTGTATTAATTAATAAGAGTAATATGGTAAAAACTAACTCAGCTGAAAAATGATGATTGTTTTGATTTCTCTTTTTTTTGTTAATATTTCTTATTTTGAATTGTTATGATAAAATTCGGAATGAGATAGTGCTTCTTAGTATGGGTGTTGTTCCAAACTGGACAATAGCCAGCGACATAGACCTGCTCTCTCTATCATAAAGGTTTTAAACATTGATATTGACCAACTCTCTATCCTAAGGTATTAAACATTGACCAACTCTATATCCTAAGGTATTAAACATTGACCAACTCTCTATCCTAAGGTATTAAACATTGACAAACACTCTATCCTAAAGGATTAAACATTAACCAACTCTTTTTCCCAAGGGATTAAACATTAACATAGAACAAATCTCTATCTGTAGGGTTTAAACATAGACATCCCAGACACAACTCTGCTGGTTCACTTCTTTGGTAAAAATGGCAAGAATGTGCTACAGTACAAGGATTTTCACAGGTAATTTTTGGTCAAACATGATTGTAAACTAATATAGTGAACTAGGGTAGTCAAATCTTAGACAGTAGTTCTATAGTTTAGTTGAATAGGACAGTCAAATCTAAGGCAGTAGTTCTATAGTTTAGTTGAATAAGACAGTCAAATCTTAGACAGTAGTTCTATAGTTTATTTGAATAGGACAGTCAAATCTTAGACAGTAGTTCTATAGTTTATTTGAATAGGACAGTCAAATCTTAGACAGTAGTTCTATAGTTTATTTGAATAGGACAGTCAAATCTTAGACAGTAGTTCTATAGTTTATTTGAATAGGACAGTCAAATCTTAGACAGTAGTTCTATAGTTTATTTGAATAGGACAGTCAAATCTTAGACAGTAGTTCTATAGTTTATTTGAATAGGACAGTCAAATCTTAGACAGTAGTTCTATAGTTTATTTGAATAGGACAGTCAAATCTTAGACAGTAGTCAAATCATTTAAGGATGATGACACCAAACAAATGTCTCTAATATTCATAGTTTATATATGTCATAGTACCAAGATTGAATATCTCCTTAGGAGACATCCTACTTTGGCAGCTATGATTTAAGGTCATTTAATAACTCATTTGATATGCTTCAGATTTATGGAGAATCTTCAAAGTGAAGTCATTGAGTTGGAGTTCCTCGAATTTTCTAAAGGGCTGAGCACAATCTCAGAAGTGGCATTTGCTAAAATCTTGCTCAGGTAAGTTAGTGAGATCATCTGATATTTGACAGTATTATGGCAAAATATATCTTTAATGACTTTCTCGCATCTTTATGAAGTTTTATAGCCTCAGAGCTTAGTACAATCTGCTGTGTTGGCTGGCAAGATGTATGTTCAGGTTGTTTTCAACCTACAGTTTTACCTTTAGATCAGCAACAAAAATCAATTAGAAGTTGCACTAGTGACAAGGGTTTGAAAAAAAGGGTTCTCAGAGTTATTGGATTAGATCAATATATGCCTACCCTGGTATTCCACTGTGACAGGAATGATGTAATGATTGTTCTGTTCCCAGATACACCAATCTGGACAAAGGTGATGTAGACGAATGTATAAAGAGAGTCAAGGAAAGAATGCCCAGTGAAAAAGTAAGAAAAACCTAACTGATAAAAATTTGGACAGATGGGAGGATTTGTTTAAATTTTTTTTTTTTTAAATCTCTAACAAATGGTTTGGAAAAAAGCAGGGGTCACCAAACTACGGCCCGCCTCGACATCAGTTCAGCCCACGGATAAAACGTATGGAACACAAGACGTGGTGATACAATTGATATTTAGATATTATGTTTAGAATACTAGGAGAACTTCTTATGAGCTGAGACCTACTGGCTTCTATGCATCTTAAATTTACCATTTTCAATTTTAAATTATTGTATCTAGATTTTCTTGTTTATTGCAGACCTGTTTACTCTCAAACTCCTAAAATCGTACAATATCATCTCAAAATCTTACAATACGGTATATTAAAAGTAAATAAATAAACATACAGTATATATAATAAATACAATAACTATTTGCATCCAAATGCCTAGTGGGATCGAGTTAAGCTGGCGTAAAAAAAAAGTTAACTTCTAGAAGTAGATGACTGACGTTTATATTTGATATTGATATTAATTTTTATTGAGTGGGCATAAAGTTCACATCACAAATCTATCACTGGTAAAAATAAAGTTACTGGTGAAATTTAATGTTGTTGCAACTCAAACTCAGATCAGCATGAAACAAGATTTTTTTTAAATAAGAAGAATTAATGAACAAATGATGACATCATTGAAAAAATCTACCAAGTAAGTTGAGGCTGTTGTTTTTTGTGTGTGGAAAAGTTGGTTGTAAAAAATAATAAAATAAGAATCAATATCAATGAAGCCTATTCCCTCTAATATTTTAGAGTCTGATAACTGGGTGAATGGAAGAAGAGTGTTGGAAACATACGGGGCATTAAAAATGGTACGGTTGTAATTATCAGTCTTTAGACCAGTTCAGTTGTGCGGAGAACAGAAAAACTTGGAGAGAACATAGTGCTACAGATATGTAAGAAAGACAAGAACTTGCTGTGGTATTCTCTGGCGCTTGATGAGTCTACTGGAGAGAACATAGTGCTACAGATATGTAAGAAAGACAAGAACTTGCTGTGGTATTCTCTGGCGCTAGATGAGTCTACTGGAGAGAACATAGTGCTACAGATATGTAAGAAAGACAAGAACTTGCTGTGGTATTCTCTGGCGCTAGATGAGTCTACTGGAGAGAACATAGTGCTACAGATACGTAAGAAAGACAAGAACTTGCTGTGGTATTCTCTGGCGCTAGATGAGTCTACTGGAGAGAACATAGTGCTACAGATACGTAAGAAAGACAAGAACTTGCTGTGGTATTCTTTGGCGCTAGATGAGTCTACTGGAGAGAACATAGTGCTACATATATGTAAGAAAGACAAGAACTTGCTGTGGTATTCTCTGGCGCTAGATGAGTCTACTGGAGAGAACATAGTGCTACAGATATGTAAGAAAGACAAGAACTTGCTGTGGTATTCTCTGGCGCTAGATGAGTCTACTGGAGAGAACATAGTGCTACAGATACGTAAGAAAGACAAGAACTTGCTGTGGTATTCTCTGGCACTAGATGAGTCTACTGGAGAGAACATAGTGCTACAGATACGTAAGAAAGACAAGAACTTGCTGTGGTATTCTCTGGCGCTAGATGAGTCTACTGGAGAGAACATAGTGCTACAGATACGTAAGAAAGGCAAGAACTTGCTGTGGTATTCTCTGGCGCTAGATGAGTCTACTGGAGAGAACATAGCGCTACAGATACGTCAGAAAGACAAGAACTTGCTGTGGTATTCTCTGGCGTTAGATGAGTCTACTGGAGAGAACATAGTGCTACAGATATGTAAGAAAGGCAAGAACTTGCTGTGGTATTCTCTGGCGCTAGATGAGTCTACCGATATCTTGATGCGTCACAGCTTCTCGTGTTTTTTTTTTGTGGTGTCACCTTGGATGTTGAGTTGCCAAAACTGTAGAAATGTGCCGCTGGTATGGCATCAGTGTTTGGAACAAGTTTTGTCTGTGAGCAAACATTTTGTGAGATTCGAATAAGTGCGCACTAGGTCTGATGTAACAATCTTTTTGCTAACGTCGCCTTCTTTGATAACATTTTTAATAAATAAATATGTTGCTTGTCTGTGCATTTTTGCATTGCACGCCACTCACACATGATTAACATGGAATACTAAACTTACTTTTTCATCTTTTTTATCAGAGCTTTAGTTCTGACTTGCAAGTATTGTACAGAATGATTATCCGGCCCGCGCTTGTCATTTTGTCCATTATCCAGCCCGCCGTGAAAAAAGTTTGGTGACCCCTGGAAGAAAGCAATGGATAATTTCAATGAGAAACTGGTTTATTGTAACATAATTCTTATCTCAGCTGCTTGCTTGGGTAAAATAGCAAATTTGACATGACATTCAAATCATGATAGTTAAGTTAAAATCAGTGGCTGTCATTAGTTGTCATTTGAAATGTCATTTTCAGGGTATCACATTTGATGAGTTTAAAAAGTTTTGCCAATTTCTCAACAATTTGGATGATTTTGCCATTGCCATGAAGATGTACACTTTTGCCCAGCAGCCTGTCTCACAAGGTGAATTTAACAAGATCATTGTTTCAATTTTCTTTAAAGACCGTCCCTATTTGTGCTGTCCCATTGACTAAAGACAAGTTAATGACTGTCCCATTGACTAAAGACAATTTAATGATTGTCCCTATTTTTGCTTTCCCATTGACTAAAGACAAGTTAATGACTGTCCCATTGACTAAAGAGAAGCTAATGACTGCCCCATTGACTAAAGACAAGCTAATGACTGTCCCATTGACTAAAGACAATTTAATGATTGTCCCATTGACTAAAGACAATTTAATGATTGTCCCATTGACTAAAGACAATTTAATGATTGTCCTTATTTTTGCTGTCCCATTGACTAAAGACAAGTTAATGACTGTCCCATTGACTAAAGACAAGTTAATGACTGTCCCATAGGCTAAAGACAAGTTAATGACTGTCCCATAGGCTAAAGACAAGTTAATGACTGTCCCATAGGCTAAAGACAAGTTAATGACTGTCCCATAGGCTAAAGACAAGTTAATGACTGTCCCATTGACTAAAGACAAGTGAATGACTGTCCCATAGGCTAAAGACAAGTTAATGACTGTCCCATAGGCTAAAGACAAGTTAATGACTGTCCCATAGGCTAAAGACAAGTTAATGACTGTCCCATAGGCTAAAGACAAGTTAATGACTGTCCCATTGACTAAAGACAAGTTAATGACTGTCCCATAGGCTAAAGACAAGTTAATGACTGTCCCATAGACTAAAGACAAGTTAATGACTGTCCCATTTACTAAAGACAAGTTAATGACTGTCCCATTGACTAAAGACAAGTTAATGACTGTCCCATAGGCTAAAGACAAGTTAATGACTGTCCCATTTACTAAAGACAAGTTAATGACTGTCCCATTTACTAAAGACAAGTTAATGACTGTCCCATTTACTAAAGACAAGTTAATGACTTCGGCTACTGTAGCAATTGCTTTTGTCTGTTTTCAACGTACACTGCCCTATATTCCCTTGTGGTCTTACTTTAGCGTCTTTCATCACGTGTACATGACATTGACCTTTGAACTTGACTTGTGCACATCTGGTTTAGACTGTCTTAGAAGAAATTTTACAATTTCATCGATGGAGCTCATGACATCTCTAAAAGATGACTCCTAGACGTCTTGAAAAAGCACTATCTTACATTGGCATCATTCACTGCCCCTGTTAATGTAGACTCATGTTTTTCTTCATCCACAGAAGAGTTCATGCGGGCCGTGAAAGTGTGCACGGGCTTTAGCCTCGGCTCACACATTGTGAATACATTATTCAACATCTTCGACAAGGACGGGGATGGCAATTTGTCTCACAAGGAGTTCATTTCTCTGATGAAGGACAGACTGCACCGGGGAGCCAGGGTAAGCAAATTCATTTGTGTCTCTGTAAATTCACATTGGATCTTCATCTATCATTTTTTGACCATTGCACAAAAGATTTAAAAAAAATAGAAATCTTTTAGGCTCGTTGAGTTCTTAGGGGTCGGTCACAAATTCCGTCATGCAAAAAAATACCTTTTTAGACCCCCCCCCCCTTTCACAAGGTGTCACAAATTAAGTCATGCAAAAAATACCTTTTAGACCCCCCCCCCTTTCACAAGGTGTCACAAATTATGTCATGCAAAAAATACCTTTTTAGACCCCCCCCCCTTTCACAAGGTGTCACAAATTACATCATGCAAAAAATACCTTTTTAGACCCCCCCCCCCCCTTTCACAAGGTGTCACAAATTATGTCATGCAAAAAAATACCTTTTTAGACCCCCCTCACAAGGTGTCACAAATTACATCATGCAAAAAATACCTTTTTAGACCCCCCCTTTCACAAGGTGTCACAAATTACGTCATGCAAAAGATACCTTTTTAGACCCCCCTTCACAAGGTGTCACAAACTCGTTAACACCCCAACCCCAAACCTTAGTGTCACGTCACACCTAATAAAAATCAAAACATACGTACAATTTTCATAACTAAACTAAGATTTTATTTAATTCTTTAACATTTTCCCATAATGGATTAAGATGTAGTATTATTAGAAAACTGTGACGTGACACAACGAAGTCATCCCCACGTCAAATGTAAAATGTCACCTAAATTTCAGTTATTAAGGCTATAAAGATATCACTACAATGTTTTGCGGTTATCGTCATACTAATCCTTTGTGTTTTCATAAATAGCTGGCAAGATATCGCTGTATTAATATTTAGCCTTTCCATTTGCATTTGTCTTTCGGTGCTGGTGACGTAATTATTATTTTCAGCTACGAGCCTCCCTCGCATCATTGGGGGGGGGGGGGAATATTTTTTAACTGGGTGTCTTAAAATTGTTGTTCTGACGGGTCTCAACAAAGAATCGCCAGAGACATCTCACAATCGTAAATAGGTAACCAAAATCATAAAAGTAAACATGTCTGCAGTAGGCCTATTACATAATTATTATATGAACCAGTGCTACATGCACACTGGTGTTATTTCATCAATAACAATGTTTATGAGCAGGATCATGGAGGAATTGCAAGAAAAAATCTATTGAAAAAAGCCTAAGTTTCCTTAATATTTTTTTTTAATAAAACAAAAATAACCATAGAAACATTACCATTGCCTGGGATTATTCAATATTATTCACCTTTACCTGTGACAACATTGATGAGCATAATAATGATAAATCAAAAACAATATCAAAAATGAATAAAGTGAATAAAACTAATGTTCCAAATTTTATTTTTGAAGAAATTATAACAAAAATTATGATATAAATATGACTATTCCGGTAGTTTTTCTTCCACTAGACTGTTTACATTTGCCTCGGCCTAATTGAAATTTAATCATACAGCTGTGAGCAGTTTTCACAGAGTATTAGTCGTATAACATACGATGACAGCAAGATGTAGAGCAATAATGAATATCGGATTGCCGGCCTAGAGACAGACAGACAGTCTGACTGCTGGTAGATGATCGAAAATCTCAATCACTTTTGGCCAGATGGCCAAAAGTCACAATCCCTTTTGGCCGAAATTAAACCGAATGTTAACTTTTCTGTTTTTACCAAAACTAGACCAAAAGTGTTCAAATGGCAAATTTCGGCGCCAAAACCGAAGCTCGATCTGTCTCTAGTCCAAAGTTGAGAATCTGACCTTTTAATCTCAAATGAATAAAACAAAAATTCTAGATATATCACCGTCTGATTAACTAACTTTTCTCATTATTGAAATCTTTGTTAACTAAAGCATATTTCCTTTTAATGAACTAATTGAGCTCTTTATTTGATCCTAACAGTCCCATCTCATGCACAACCAGAACAAAGTCGACGCTTTCAAGACCTGTGTCAAAAATGAAATGAGGACATTTTAAAAGTGGAGCACAACGTTAGAGCAGCCATTTTTCGCCTTTGACTGAGCTGATAGTAAATTGTTTCTTTAAAACTTTAATGCAAGCTACAGAACTGTGATACAAACAACAGTTTGCCAATTAGTCTTCAGTTTTGAAATATCATTTACGGAAACTTTGGGCTACAAATAATATTAGTTATTTCCATTGTAGTAACGTAATCCAGTTTCTTTGCTTGCATTTTAAATATGATTTTATTGAAATAACAAAGTTCACGTAAAACTTGTAGGATTGTTAACTTGCAATCATTGTCAACCTGCAATCCTTGTCAACCTGCAATCATTGTCAACTTAATATTCATTAAAAGATTTCAGAAAAACAAAATTAAGAAGGATACTAAGCAAAACAAAATTATTTTCTGTAGAGATTCTTTACCGAGGAAAGCAATCAGTTCTTGTCCCAGAAAGGTGTGATGGAGCTTGGAGCTTTGCTTATAGGACTGTTCAAAGTAGGCTGCACTTCCACACAATTTGATCTTTCCTACAAAATTATGAATTATTTATTGGCATTATTTCATTGACTATTCTTTGCACCATACTCAAATTTTAGACAGGGTAAACAATAAAAAAACAAACTCCAAAATATTGTGAATATTTTTTTTAAAATAGAAATTTTCAATAAATAGTCTTAGAAAATTAACAATTTATTTTTTTTCTGTCATTTTTTATTAGTATACTAAAATATGTAAATTTTGATCTTTTGGTAATTAAATTTTGTAAAAAAAAAAACAATGTATGAAGTTATGAGGTAGCTTATTTACTGCATTTTTTAAATCTGTTACAAGTCTCTATCATACACCAGTACTTTGGATGAAACACTTTGAACATTGTATGTTCAGCCATTAAAATATGACTGAAACTTGTTCAAAATTCAACTCATTGTATTAAAATCCAATCCCATTTACTTTGCCTTATTGCTGTTTCATTAATTACCCAATCTTCTTAAAGTGTTTCACTTCTATGTGACACTTGTGTCACTTCTATGTGACACTTGTGTCACTTCTATGTGATGCTTGTTTCACACCTTGTGTCACTTCTATTTGATGCTTGTCACACCTTGTGTCACTTCTATTTGATGCTTGTCACACCTTGTGTCACTTATCACACCTTGTGTCACTTCTATGTCATTTATGCCATTCATGATTTCTGCCATCTAATTTTCCATCTCAAGACCTGAGCCAGTCTTTTCAGCTCATTCCACTTCCACCCAGCTCTCCGTATTTCTTCATATTGGTTGCTTACCAAATGTTTGGCCAGGAGATTCTGTTAGGGAGACTGTCTTGTGATACTTTGCTTTCTCATGGTGACATCCTCTTTCCTTTCCTTCCTCTGTCACTTTTGACTGGATCCACTTCTTTTGAACAGCCTTTGAGACTCATCTCACAATAACCCTATAGAAATAAACTCATGCAAGCATTTTGCATATTTAGCGGCTTGGTAGAAGCATTCTGTCATTGGGTCAAATTTAGCTTGAAGATATTATCAAATAAACGATTAAACTGCATGCTTGATGTAACACTAAATCACTTGGTGTTCAGTGAGCCGTGTAGCCATGCACTGAGCTGTGTAGCCATGCTTTATTGACACAGACTTTCTCAGCTTCATAGCTTTGTGCATTAAGTGTTAAATCACTAAAATTAAATTAACCAATAAATGGAGTACTATTATGTGTCATCAATCAATGAAATTAAATATTTTCTGGAATTTGTATCACATGATCTTATAATTAGGCACGGTGGAGATGGAAGATGAAAAAATACATATTTAAAAGATGGTGAGATTAAACATTTCTGATTCTTCAAAAGATTATTTAAAATATAGTGGTCATGTATACCAGTGTGTATGATATAAAAGTGTATGCCAACTGCCTCATTGTCAAGGTAAGTACATACTGATGTACCCGGCAAACAAAAAATCATCGGTGTAATGTTCTTAGCAAACCTGTGATCTTGATTTTTTTGTCATATTTTATGGAGGGACACTTTTCATGTCTTTTTAAACTTTTCTTGCTTCCATTTGAATAGATCAAAAGTTGACTGTGCAGTGGTTTGAGTTGTAGGAAATGTTTCATCATTTAATCCATCACATATAAACACATGAACTGTCCAGAAACTGCAATCATTCTATAGTCACCAGTTTCTTTGCTCTATATAGATGATTTGTAATGTGACAATGTATTTACTGTGTTATAGTTGTGATGGCGCTCTTTGTCAGAAGACCTGTTATAATTTAATATAATACTAAACAGCTCTTAAAATCCCTTGCAAATTCTTTTCTTATGTTATAAAATGTTACATTTCTGTCTGTATTGATTTATAAACCATACGGTTAATTAAATCTGTTACATTACAACCACAAATTACTTGATGCTTTTGCCATAGATTAGAAATTCTTATTTATCTGCTGGTTAAAATAGAATATAAGTTGTCATATTGAATTTCTCATTGGACCCACTCATTTTGATGACATGTTTAATAAAAAGAAAAATAATAACCATGACAACTCTTTCTGTCAAATCATAACTTTTTTTTATAATTAATAATATAGGTTTAGGTATTAAATGTCTCTATTTACCTTTCTACTATACGGGTAGTAGATGACATATTGGCTAGCAGTAGGTGACATATTGGCTAGTAAATGGAATACATTTTCTAATCCCTTTTATCTAATTAATTATAACTAGTTTTAAAACATATGCTGTAATGTGTGGTAGTTCACCACAAGTCTCTTGTGGCAGATCTTCTAAATTTTTGGAACACTTTCAATGGAAAGTTGATGAAGATTTGACTTTAGAGATTTGTGGTCATGAGAGTTGTGTGTAGTTTTTGTAAACTGGTGCATTATCTTTTTTATGATTTCTAAAAGAAGAGCTCTGAAAACTATTACTGAAAATATGACACAATTACTGTTGATTATGACTTTAAATATTTAAAGATTTGATGTCCAGATTCAACAGAATTTATTCCTATTCTAATATTAGTTTTATTTGTACATCAAAACACTGAGGCTGTAGAAAAATATAAATTATTTTGAACATATATCAGATCAAATTTGTTATAGTTTGTCTTTACAAAAAAATTATTTTAACAATATTGAGTCAATTTCATGTCATTTTCTGGAATATCATTTGTCCTACAATTTGTGTATTTACAATCAATCATGCAAGTTCTTCAAATAAATTTTCTTTCTGTTTGTTGATGGGTTTTGTTTTGAAGGTCAAAAAAACACCAACATTAATAATATTTGCAACTGGTACTGAGTAAATGTTGCTTGTTTAATAATTTAGAATTTTAAACCATTAAAATGAAGTGGTATGGGATTGTTTTCAGACAGTGATAAAAGTTAGTTTCAGACTCCCAACAACTCACACAAACAGCCTAGATAGTGTAAAAACTTGTTTTATTCTTTGTTATAATGAAGGTGAACACGAATCAGCATGGTTGTTATTTATATATATTATTATTTCAGTGCAGAATATTTTCAAATATCTGACTGACAAGGTTAAAAAAAATTATTCATAAATTTTTTTTTCTTTATATGAACATTTTACATAATTTATGCAAGTGTAAGTTAAACAAACCAGAAGTGAAGTAATTGTAATTAAAAACATACAACTTAATGTTATGGACCTCTATATACACTTAACAACACTATATATATAAATTAGTGAAGGCAAAGTGTGAAGAAACAAAAAAAATAGGCATGTTATATAAAAAATGTCACATGAATATTTTCATCATTGAAAGAAAATATGATTTTTTATGCAAAACTTCTCTCATTTAATTAATACCAACAAATCCATTTAATACACGAATGGATGAATATGACTTTTCTGAAAATAACTGCAACTGTTGAAGTACTTGGTAAACTATTAATATCTCTAAATTACATCTTAACCATAATTGTCAAATATTTATTTAGATAAATACTTCAATAACCTCTACAAACATTACACAAAAACTTGTTTTCCTATTGTTACTGATATCTATATTGAGAACAGAAAAGAAAGATTGCATAGCATTGCTACCAGCCCTTTAAACCCGACTCTTTCATTTCCTTTTGACAATACTTAAATTTAATAAACTGTTTAATGAATAGGCCAGAGTCTGGGGTCACTATATTTGTTGTGCTCACTATTATTTAACACAGTAAATTGGGAAAGTTGATCATGCACTCTTTCATTAAATTTGCAGAGTAAACATCACATAAAAGTGAACTCTATACATAAATGTCTGAGTGAAAAGCTTAGCACACACATCAAACCTCCCATTCAATCATAACATCCAATCCAGTTGATGGAGAGCTATTCAAGTGTATAAAGTTGGCATAGATCTAAGGTTTCTTGAAGTTGAATCCACAGAACAACACCAAGACCTATTCTACTACACATGTTTATTGTCAATGATGGCGGTGTCAAGACACTAGAAGAGTAACATTTGTACACAATTTGCATAGAGTAGAGAAGGAAAAAAAAAACAGGACACTCGGGGGGGGGGGATCTAACCTAATTAATGCATGAGTGATTTTCTTTCAAGTTTTAATGGCTGTACTTTCCCAAACTTGCCTTACTTAAGTCATTCTACTTCTACACACCACAAGAAGTTATTAACATATTAACAGTAAATTGACTTTAAATGTTGATAGTTACATGTCTCCGTGCTCATTAACCCTTTCATTACAGCTGGTTTTGGAATTGATTTTTGCTGAATCAGCCTTTTTTTTTTTTTTAAAAATAATAATTAAAATTTTTTGTAATTGTTCATTCTCTATCCGATTCGCTTTTCAATTCCTCTATAGAAAAACGAATAAAGAAATATATAGCATTGAAATATGACATCTACGTGACATCGTTGGTATTTCAGAACCGTTCTTTGCCTCTTTTTTATGAGACAATGTGACTCCTTGGTAATTGAAAGTGGGTGATCGTGGCGTCGCGTCAACGTCATCGGTAACAGAGGGGTTCAGAGGAATAAATGAAACTAACCAAGTGAGTTAAATCAGAAAAGATACGAAAATGAAGCGGAGGAGTTACAAAGAAACAGAGTTGTCAATAAATTGTCCAGTATAAAGCAGTTTACCTCCCTTGGGTTTAGCTTTTAACTGTTCCACTTTCAGTGGGTGTGTGTAACTGTAACTAACTGATAAAGCGTTACATTTCAAACTGTTCTTACAAAATATTCAATGCTCCATAATTAACTCAATAAATTATGTTACCATGGATACCTACCCAAAATAAAGATTTGTAAAAAGCTTAACCACAACTCTACATTTTAACAAACTAACTTTATCTGATAAATGTCTTCTGCATTTGATTTTTTGTTTAAACTTGTAAATGAATCATCTAAGAATAAGGGCAAACCATAAGTTGCATATGAATCATAAAGAGTAATAAATGTAATGTAATATATGTAATAATATATGAAATGTTAGAGCAACGGAGATCAGCCATAGAGGAATACAACTGATAACCGCAAAACAAAACAAGATTAAAAGTCGTTACATGAAGTTCCTTAAGTTACACCAAAGTACTTACTAGATTCACTGGCAACAGTTAACATGTTTTACAAATATAGGGTTCAAGTAACTTAAGCTATAAAGAACTTGGGTATTTTATTAAAAAATTGTTTAAGAACAAAATAAAATTGACTATTACTGTGGCACAAATTATTTTCTACTTGGAATGTTTAAATAAAAAATAAATTTTGTATGAAATGAACCTTCTAATAATTTTATATGAAATGAACGTTCTAATGTAAAAATGGCAAGGTGCACTATTTAGAAAGACAAAAATGTGTTCAACACACCAACAAGGCCACCACCTCTCCTACATTTGATGTGCCGACTGATAAACTTACTGCAAAACTGGACTTTAATTGATTTCCATGAGATCATGCCAACATAGTTTCGACAAGTTATTTCAGTATTTGTTGGGGGGAAAAAAAGGAGTAAATGATTTTGGGTGAGGAGGACATGTAATGGAGTGGTAGGACAAACAGCCTATCATCAGGAGTAAATAAAGTCCACATCTGAAGGGATGTTTCTATAGAAATGCTACATCACGTATTGAGTAATGCTATTCTATCTGTATACACTTTGGATAGAAGAAGGCAAGAATAAAATAACAAACGAATGTGTTATGCATGACAACAGACAGCTAGAAACAAGTTTGAGCCATTTGAATCAAAAATCTTTCAATGCACGGAAATAACATCCTTATTAACATTAGTATTATAAAATGTGGAAAATGTGTCCAGTATTTACAGACAGTGTTAGTTCTATACAAGTACAGCTATGAATTTGGTTGATGTTCATCTTCTTTGTTGTTTTCATGAAGTTTGTTTCCTTTGACAGTACACACCTATAAAGCACAGAGCACACCACCCTATGACAGTACACACCTATAAAGCACAGAGCACACCACCCTATGACAGTACATACCTATATAAAGCACAGAGTACACCACCCTATGACAGTACATACCTATATAAAGCACAGAGTACACCACCCTATGACAGTACATACCTATATAAAGCACAGAGTACACCAGCCTATGACAGTACACACCTATAAAGCACAGAGTATACCACCCTATGACAGTACACACATATAAAGCACAGAGTACACCACCCTATGACAGTACATACCTATAAAGCACTGAGTACACCACCCTATGACAGTACATACCTATAAAGCACAGAGCACACCACCCTATGACAGTACATAACCCTGTGAGGCACCACCCACAAATCACAGCACAAACCCATATGACACAGTACCCACCCACATATGACACAGTACCCACCCACATATGACCCATAAACAGTTACACCCCTGTGACACAGTCAACATTGTCACACCCCCCTGACAGGCACGGCCCATTTGTTTACACATTCATGAAGGTAGTGGACAGCTGGCAATCAAAACATTTTGATTGTTCATTCCACACAACAACCATCTGTTAAACATTACAAAATATCACACTTTGCTCATGGCAGTGAAAAAAAAAACTACTCGTGAAAATTATTGTTAACAACAGAGAGGAACCTCAAAGAGAATTGCATTTGACCACCTCTTACACTTCCAACAGCCATTGTATGGGAAGCCAGATGCCAAATGTTAAGCTAAAGTACTTATGATTAGTTGTTATCCCTGGTTAAGTCATTCTATTTTAACCCTCTTGCGACGGAGCCTTTTTGGGCTGTCTGAGCCAAGAAGATGGAGCCCTTTTCACAAGCCTTGCATTGACATCTCAAAAAAAATAAACTAATTACTTTCAAAATATAAAACTAGATATAGTCTTGTAGGGAGTTGAAAAAACTAATACGATCTTTATGAATCAAACTGAAATCTCAACATTTATGCTAATTAATGAGATATCCTGATTTGCATAATTTATGCATGCATGAATTTTTTTTTTAAACACTTATCAAACTGTCTTATTTGCAAAATTTTGTTAAATTTTATGATTGTTGAAGCCTAAATAAGTCCTTACCCATATTTGAAAGAGATTCAAAGCATAAAATATTCCCCTGCGGTTCGTTGCGCCTTTGTCATATTTCAAGGACACATTTTTTAGGCATTTAAAGGGGTCACTAGGTACAAAATAAATTTACATAAAATGACTGAAAACAGTAAAATACCAATGGAATCCGCCAGTAAAATGGGGAGATAAGCAAGAAATGTGAGAAGCAATCTGATTAGCTGGTACGAAGACCAGCCAGCCAATCTTGAGGCTCTTATTATTGGACCGATGGATCATAACACCCTGGACCGATAAAGCCCCCCCAGCCATCTCAAGAGGGTTAATCATAGAGTTTTGTCTCATTTCATCAGTGTCCAAAGATCATGAGTGTACACAAACTCGTCAAACAAAATATTGGATCATTTTATCCATGGCTAAATAATAAAGAGCTGCATATAACTATTTTGTCAAATGGACAATCTTACGAACGAACAAATATTGCAATAAACAAAAAATTAAATGAAGACATTACCAGAAACCAGTCAAAACTATACATAAAATGTATTTACATATCTATTATTAAGATCTTGTAAGGTCCAATCTACAAGATGTTTTAGCTACAACGATTATCACAAACTGCATGCCTCATGTTTTTTTTAGTGTATACGTATTACAACAAAAAATACAAGGCTAAAACAACTGGCATCTTAAGATGGTATTTCAACAAAACTTGATTTTTTCATTTTATTTGATGTGTAATTTCCACTAATCATATACGGCAGGTAAGTCAAACAAGCGGCCCGTGGGCCACATGTGGCCCTTTGCAAGCACAGCTGAGGCCAGTACAAAGGATACTGACATTTGGTCTTTTAAAGCCACAAATTTCAATTTTTATCACTTAAACTGGATTAATGTGCGTCATTCACAGTAAAACAGCACACTTTTCTTTTTCAGAATGTTTTGTACACTTAGAAATAGTCTATCCCCTTTTTAGCTGTGATTAACACTTGTAAAAAAAAAAAAAAAGAATCGAATAGTCCTAAATAAATGTTCATTTTGAACTGGTGTAATCTTTGTACAATGCATTGGTGGGTGCTGCATACAATGCCTTGGTGGGTGCTGCATACAATGCCTTGGTGGGTGCTGCATACAATGCCTTGGTGGGTGCTGCATACAATGCCTTTGTGGGTGCTGCATACAAAACTGTTGCTGTCTAAAAAAGTTCCTTTTCTTTTTCATTTTGTTAACACTACTTCATTACTTTGCATTCATGAATGTGGCTGGGCAGCTAAACCATTTCTATGCACATCGCATGTGTGGCTGGGCAGCTAAACCATTTGTATGCACATCGCATGTGTGGCTGGGCAGCTAAACCATTTCTATGCACATCGTATGTGTGGCTGGGCAGCTAAACCATTTCTATGCACATCGCATGTGTGGCTGGGCAGCTAAACCATTTGTATGCACATCGCATGTGTGGCTGGGCAGCTAAACCATTTCTATGCACATCGTATGTGTGGCTGGGAAGCTAAACAATTTCTATGCACATCATATGTGTGGCTGGGCAGCTAAACCATTTCTATGCACATCGCATGTGTGGCTGGGCAGCTAAACCATTTGTATGCACATCGCATGTGTGGCTGGGCAGCTAAACCATGTGTATGCACATCATATGTGTGGCTGGGCAGCTAAACCATTTCTATGCACATCGCATGTGTGGCTGGGCAGTTAAACCCTTTGTATGCACATCGCATGTGTGGCTGGGCAGCTAAACCATTTGTATGCACATCATATGTGTGGCTGGGCAGCTAAACCATTTGTATGCACATCGTATGTATGGCTGGGCAGCTAAACCATTTGTATGCACATCGTATGTGTGGCTGGGCAGCTAAACCATTTGTATGCACATCGTATGTGTGGCTGGGCAGCTAAACCATTTGTATGCACATCATATGTTTCTAAGTTTACGTTATAAAAATGTTCTGCAATAATTATTATTAAATGACTTCAATTATTTGTTGTGTGTGTGTGTGTGTGTGACCCACATGACCCACATGAGGCCTGCTGTGGAGCACATGTGGCTTTGTGAGGCCTGCTGTGGAGCACATGTGGCTGAGTGCGGCCTGCTGTGGAGCACATGTGGCTAAGTGCGGCCTGCTGTGGAGCACATGTGGCTTTGTGAGGCCTGCTGTGGAGCACATGTGACTAAGTGCGGCCTGCTGTGGAGCACATGTGGCTAAATGCAGCCTGGCTCAGCTTTTGAACTTTGAACCTGAGCAGATACACAACTGATTCTTACGTCCAATTGTAAAATGAAATTATTTACCCACTGCCAATGGCCAAATTAACACTGAAATAATCCAACAACAATGGCTACAAACCATGATAATTGGGACTGAAGTACAAATTTTGAACAGAATTGATTAGACTGAAACATTTCAGCAGGGAGAAGAATTTCAACAGCGTGAAACGTTTCAAACAGATTGAATAATTTTAATGGGTTCAATAGTTTTTGGTGCCATCAGGTATGTTACTTAATGTCATAGCATGTCATTTATGGTGTGTGTTGTACGATCACTATTTCTGCGTTACTGGGATCTCAACCATTTGAAGGTGTCAATGTGTCATGTGACCAACTCCATCACTCAACAACATCCAATAATAACTATCCTGATCTTGTGTACAAACCAATGTGTACTAACCATGTGTACAAACCAATGTGTACTAACCCATGTGTAATAACCCATGTGTACTAATTATTGTGTACTAACCATTGTGTACTAACCATTACAAACACAACTGCATCAGTCACAATCAATTATCACTTCCGTATCCTGAATGTAATTATTATATCAATATGCACGAACAGCTGTAGGCAATGGTAACAAATGTCTCTACGTAATAAAATGACATATTAAAATTGACAAGGTAGCCATTTCATCAAATTATAAAGTCACTGGACATTGTCCATGATAGTGATAGTAAACCATGGCATATTCCTTGTTTTATAATCATTAAATTTTCCACATGCATTCCATGATTATTGCATATCATGTACATCCAATGTCATGATTACATTGTCAGATTATTATGACCTGTATATTCAACCTGTACTGTTGTATCCTTGGACCTACAATAAATTTGCATGTAAAGAAAAAAAAACAAAAAAAAACATTCTGTGACCCAACCGCCAGTTGAGAAGACAAGATCACATCTGAACTTCAATAGCCAACAATTCTAGAATGTTATAATAAACTTACACTCGAACCATTTCAGATTTCTTTAGGGCCAGATTTTATAATCTATTTTGACCCCTCTTATACCTTTCTAACGCTGTAATTCTCCCAACATTTTAAAAATATCTGCACACAGCAATCTGCCGATTCTATTGCAATTAAGAGACAACATAGAATTGTCTCTTACAGAAAATTGTCTCTTACAGTAACTTGTTCGTTTCCCAACTGAAATCGGTTGCAAGGAAAAGTTCTGCCGGGACGGCAGTGAAAAGTAGGTTGCTACAAACTGTGTTGCCACAGAGGTCTCAGGATGTGGTTGTTTTTTGGCTGTTCCCATTTGATGTTAAAATTCCAGGTCAGATTTTAGCTGTCTATAAACTCCACATAGTTCTCTGGTATAATCCCTGTCTTGCCATCAAGGGTCCCCTCAAGCCAACCAGGCTCCCGAGATGGCCTCACTGAAACAAGCAACATTTGACTGATGTAAGAACAGAGTGAACACAATCATTTGAAACTTCATTATTCGGGAATGCGATAACCAATTTTATTATATTGACTGCGTTCAGGTTGAAGCAATAAGACATATACACAGAGTAGAGGAAAACCCAAAGAAGGACATTAACAGAAAGTGGAAGTCTCTACCAAAAACCCTTTGACTGCAAACAATTTCCTGTAGACTACTTTATCTATACAACAAGCTATGAGTGTTTGTTTTTAAAACATTTGTTTGCTAGCGGAAGGCTTTTTGGCTGAAGTTCACTTCCTGTTATTGTCCTACAGGTTTTCCCCCCTACTCTTTGTATATTTATGATTATATTGAGAGCTTAGAAAACACATAAGCTGGAACAGTGGTTATCAAACAATATGGCAAGGATCACTTTAAATGGAGGTGAAAGTGAATGGCTGGTGTAGCAGGCAGCTGTTGTCAAATATGATCCTATTTATTTGTATTTATTCTGTCTCAATAAATATCAAATGGGGCAATTTTTTTTTTATAGGAACCACTTAAGTTTCATCTATGTGAGCTATTACTCATGTGTTACTATAATAGTTCAATTTATTTGAGCAATTACTATAATAATAAAATTTGTCTAGGATTAGCATGAACTTTCATGTTACCGGTAATCCATTGAATTTAAGAAAGAGTGATTAATTACTTTAATATTGCACTGAAAGCTATTAACCATTAGAATTGATTCAAGAGATATTTTCTAAGTAAGCCACTCTGCCTTTAGGCAAGCATTACATCCTATCTGCTTATTTATGTTTACCATATCATTATCCCAACTGTTTATGTCAGTGATATCATAATCCCAACTGTGTATGTCAGTGATATCATTACCCCAACTGTTTATGTCAGTGATATTATCCCAACTGTTTATTTATGTCAGTCAGTGATATCATTATCCCAACTGTTTATTTATGTCAGTGATATCATTATCCCAACTGTTTATTTATGTCAGTGATAACATTATCCCAACTGTTTATTTATGTCAGTGATAACATTATCCCAACTGCTTATGTATGTTTACAATATCATTATCACAACTGCTTATGTATGTTTACAATATCATTATCCCAACTGCTTATGTATGTTTACAATGTCATTATCCCAACTGTTTATTTATGTCAGTGATAACATTATCCCAACTGCTTATGTATGTATACAATATCATTATCCCAACTGCTTATGTATGTTTACAATATCATTATCCCAACTGCTTATGTATAATGTCATTATCCCAAATGTTTATGTCAGTGATATCAGTATCCCAACTGTTTATTTATGCCAGTGATACAAAAAAAACAGACAAAAACAACAACCCAGGGATTAAATTAGGAATTAGCCACCATGATCACAGCAGAAAGAATTAGCCACCATGATCACAGCAGAAAGAAAATACTCTGAAGAAACAGGAACGGAACACAGAGCCTGGAACTGATGGTAGATGCACACAGAATGTTCTCTGCTTGGAACATCTTAAGCATTTAATTACAGGGCTTTAAGGCTCAAGACTTTCGGAAAGGATGTCTTTCAAAGGGACGTCAATCAAATGGACATCGGCCTTACCATTTGTAATGAGCTGGTTGGCTCCATTTAGTGAAGGCTGACAACTTACCATTTGTAATGAGCTGGTTGGCTCCATTTAGTGAAGGCTGACAACTTACCATTTGTAATGAGCTGGTTGGCTCCATTTAGTGAAGGCTGACAACTTACCATTTGTAATGAGCTGGTTGGCTCCATTTAGTGAAGGCTGACAACTTACCATTTGTAATGAGCTGGTTGGCTCCATTTAGTGAAGGTTGACAACTTACCATTTGTAATGAGCTGGTTGGCTCCATTTAGTGAAGGTTGACAACTTACCATTTGTAATGAGCTGGTTGGCTTCATTTAGTGAAGGTTGACAACTAACCATTTGTAATGAGCTGGTTGGCTCCATTTAGTGAAGGCTGACAACTTACCATTTGTAATGAGCTGGTTGGCTCCATTTAGTGAAGGCTGACAACTTACCATTTGTAATGAGCTGGTTGGCTTCAAAAGATAACTCTGTCTCACTATCAGCCACACACCTGTACCTTGTTATCACAGTTCTGAGAAATACGCAAACAACATTGGAACACAGCAGAATGTACTTTTGTTAAAATCAATCAAATCTATGCAGAGAATAATTAGACATAAAATATTTTGAATGAGCAATTAATTGCTGCTACTGTTAAAAGAGTACAGAAGATGAGGCAAGGTTATATGCTGTTAATGAATAAGCCAATCCTTGCATGCTGCTATCTATCACACCTTTTATGGCTTTGGCTAAGTTCATCAGACCAGCACCTAGTTCATCAGATAACCACATATAGGTATGACCCACTTTGTCAAACATATATGACCCAGTTCATCAGATAACCACATATAGGTATGACCCACTTTGTCAAACATATATGACCCAGTTCATCAGATAACCACATATAGGTATGACCCACTTTGTCAAACATATATGACCCAGTTCATCAGATAACCACATATAGGTATGACCCACTTTGTCAAACATATATGACCCAGTTCATCAGATAACCACATATAGGTATGACCCACTTTGTCAAACATATATGACCCAGTTCATCAGATAACCACATATAGGTATGACCCACTTTGTCAAACATATATATATATATATATATGACCCAGTTCATCAGATAACCACATATAGGTATGACCCACTTTGTCAAACATATATGACCCAGTTCATCAGATAACCACATATAGGTATGACCCACTTTGTCAAACATATACATATATATATATGACCCAGTTCATCAGATAACCACATATATGTATGACCCACTTTATCAGACAAACATATATACAACCAAGGAAATTGAGGACGCCCGCTGAAGTCACCAGAGCAAAAGTGGGGGTGGGGTTAAGGAGGAGGTGGAGCCCCTTCCCAGATTTTTTTTTTTATGAATTCAAAATCCAGGTATGCACATTTGCATATACTTGAATATAGTTTTGCATCATTCTACAGTTAATCATAATTGTTGTGAAAAATTAGGTTCCCCTTACCGAGCTGTGTTTAGATAAATACTTTCAATTTGAGTAGTTCCTAAGTAGTCACATTGTTTTTTAGTTTATTACTTACTTCAATCTTTTTTTTAATCAGTCTAAACAGGGGTGGATAGACTGAAATGGCACATACCGTCCACACAGAAATGATGAATAGGCCTATATATTTCATATGTGGCTTTTATGTCAAAAATGAAAATATTCACTAATGAAAATATTCACTAATGGCATTGAGGTATACATTCATTTGTGATACATTCGGCGAGCCACAATATCTAATGCGGTTTACTAGAAGATAAGCCAGTTAATACCTGCGTGGTGGTTTACTAGAAGATAAGCTAGTTACACTGCCTGTCAGGCTGCCTTGGGTTGATGTAGACCTGGGGAGTTTAATGAAGTAGAAATCATATACCACCTCCAACAGTGGGCAGGGGGGTTCTAGAGTTGTGCTCTGGAGGTACGGCCTCTAACATAAAGTCTTTCAAATAGTTGTATTCAAATAAATGTACAACAAAATTAGTCAACATTATTTAAAGCATTGAAGCGATTACAGTTATATTATTAGTGCTAATTGAAGTTTCTTAGTTTCTTAAAAAAGTAATCCTATATCTTCAGATGCTAACATGCATCTTAAACTGATTTTTAAAAAATGTATATTAGAAATGGCCAATATAAGCAACTGACTATTAAAAGCTCTTACTACCCAGCATGCAATGCCCTTGTTTAATGTGAAGTGTCCCCACTACAAAAGTAATTGTTTCTTAATTTGTACAACATACAAGAAAAGTGATGAGATTAGCCTATTTTTCTTTTTAAATTTCAATAGTGCAGTGCTTTTCAAACTCTTGCAGAAATACTTAAGGAGGAACAAAAACCTTTTTTTTTTTTAAAACAATAAATAAAATTGTGTGCAAATTCAAATTTTTTAAGAAAAAAAACAAAGAAAAGGATTTGACACAAGTGGTGAAATGAAAACAGAAAAATGCTATTATTGTCTGCAGGAAATTCGGTAAATATAAACAGAAAAATGCAATTATTGTCTGCAGGAAATTCGTTAAATTGAATAACAAATGGTGAAGCAAAGAAAAAGGGGGGAGGTATGGCCACACTAAACAAGCAGAATGTTGAATTCTTTCAACCCTTGAGCATCGGACATAAACACTTTATGTAAAGCAACCAACTATTTGTTTCAAACAGAGAGAACACTGGAATTGAAATTATATGAGGAACATATACAGAAAATAAAATACAACATTTCAAAGTAATAGAAACAACAAAGTGAAGATTGCCTGTTAATTAAACGATGAATATGTGGCCATTATTCTAACTTGACAATTAAACTATGAAAATGTGGCCATTATTCTAACCTGTCAATTAAACTATGAATATATGGCCATTATTCTAACCTGTCAATTAAACTATGAATATGTGGCCAACATTATAACTAAGTCGACATACACATACAACAAATAAGCTATCCGATACACATTCCATATACATTTCAGTTCACATACAATTTTTTTTCTATTTTTGTTTTGTTTGAAAAACACTTCACTAGTGAATGGAAATAAATATTGACAGTAATGAAAAATCTTACTTTGACATTAACGAAGTAAAAAAAAATACAACCCGTTTATTAAGTCAAAACATTTTGTTAATGTACATGCGGCAAATACAGGCAAACTGTCTTGTTTAGACGGTGGACCCCCCAAGACACTGTTTGAATAGTTAAATTGTAGGAACTAAAAACTACGAGACTGCATGCTCACATTGCTGCCTGGCCAGACGAGTAGTCGTTGCTGCTTCTTTTCTTCACACTTCCACTGTTTAGTAAAGGGAGAGGAACAAGGGAGAGTTATTCAAACTGAGGACACTTGTCCGCCCATGGCCAGACAAAAAACAAAAACAAAACAAATAACAAGAGACTTTGCACAGACACAAACACTTGGTCAAGAAGGAGAGCTAAATATAATCTGCTGTAATAAGAAAGATTATAAACTGAGCTAACTCAGGAGTGTGACGGGTGTATTGGGAAAAGGGGAATTATTAAGTTAACACAAGCAGGAAATGCAACTAGGTTTCATCTTAAATTCTCTATACAAAAATTCTGTGTTTATGATTATGTTATTTCCAAATTATTGACAAAACAAAACCAAGGTTGTTGTTTTTTTGTTTTTTTTTGGTTATATATATATATATATATTAAAGCTGTGTTTTATTTTAATTCATTGAGAATTCTGATCATGGTAAAAAGAGAGACTTTAGATGATCAAGACTTTCAGTCTAATATTAGACTTTCAGGGCACTGCACCCCACAAGTAAACGTTCCAATGACTTTGTCTCAGCCTGCTGGTGCATGGAAACATTCAAACCGTCTGCTCAAAGTTAAAGTTATACATCATTTGGGAGATTATGCAAAATATTAACTTTGTTTTTGAACAATTAAATAAAAATAAAAATTATGGTGAACTGTTTCAGCTTTTGTCTACAAATCCAGTAGTACATGGCAGCACGTGCACATCTTGGCTACGTTGTCAAACTGTGTCCTGCATGCTGGCAGACTGCTATTAAGGCCCATGCATAAATTATGGACACACATGCGGGTCCAAAAATGTACGGCTTTCAACACAGAAGGGGGTCTACTCATCTGATAAGTACGGCTTTCAACACAGAAGGGGGTCTACTCATCTGATAAGTACGGCTTTCAACACAGAAGGGGGTCTACTCATCTGATAAGTATGGCTTTCAACACAGAAGGGGGTCTACTCATCTGATAAGTACGGCTTTCAACACAGAAGGGGGTCTACTCATCTGATAAGTACGGCTTTCAACACAGAAGGGGGTCTACTCATCTGATAAGTACGGCTTTCAACACAGAAGGGGGTCTACTCATCTGATAAGTACGGCTTTCAACACAGAAGGGGGTCTACTCATCTGATAAGTACGGCTTTCAACACAGAAGGGGGTCTACTCATCTGATAAGTACGGCTTTCAACACAGAAGGGGGTCTACTCATCTGATAAGTTTACTTTTCAGTAGGAGATTTTCTAAAGCTTGGTGTTCGTGTGGAGGGGGGGGGGGCGCCTAGGCTGGAATGCAGGTAAGGTTGAGGTCACAGAGCAGAGTTTATTATTCCAACCTACACCACAACTGCCAGGTTAATATTTTTTAACAAAAAATCTATGCAGCACTAGTTTAATTGCATTCTTAATTATTAATGGAATGACAAAAACTCCCATGCCTGGCACTATTGGACTCAAAGCTCCATACGAAGCCAACCAGTGTGATCATAGAGAAATAATAGTCATAAATAATGATATCAATATGACAATGTAAGCAACCAAATCTTTAAAAAAAAACAAAAAAAAACTACTAAGTAATAATAAGCTGTCTCTTTCACTAAAGCCAACAAGTGAACAGGTGCCTAGAGCCCTATACCACACACACAGACACACAGACAGACATGATCACTCACAAGGCGGGCGTATCACTTCCAGACAGGTTCAGGTTGAATCTTGACGCTGGAAGGAAGGAGTGAGAAAAATAGAATGTGTTAATCTGCATGTGTTTGGCTGTACTCTCCTAACCATGGGAACTTTTAAAACCTAAGTCCAAGTGTGGGCCTTCTGAACACATTCCCAGCTTTTGTCAAATCTGGAACAGATACTTTGTTCTCAGTGTTTTCTCCTTAACTTGTTACTTAATTCTTACTTGGCACAAGCATTAAAATGCCACATTCCAGTTTTTAATTAAATAAATAATTATGTTAAAAAAATATATTATTCATTAATTTATTGATGACTTATCAATTAACTGAATATTTTCTTACTGTTTAATCAATGTGTGTGCTCCATAGGATAATAAATAATTTTTTTTCTTCAATGTACCAGGCAAGCCATTTGAAGCATGCAAACTAATTTCTTTTTTTATAATTTATACAGAACTGTTATTAACACATCAAAATCTGTGTTAGACATTCAAACTGACATCTGTGTTAGACTAGGTCACAGACCAAACTGACATCTGTGTTAGACACGATTAGAGACCAAACTGACATCTGTGTTAGACTCGGTCAGAGACCTATCTGACATCTGTATTAGACTCGGCCAGATACCAAACTGACATCTGTGTTAGACTCGGTCAGAGACCTATCTGACATCTGTGTTAGACTCGGTCAGAGACCTATCTGACATCTGTATTAGACTCGGTCAGAGACCAAACTGACATCTGTGTTAGACTCGGTCATAGACCTATCTGACATCTGTGTTAGACTCAGTCAGAGACCTATCTGACATCTGTGTTAGACTCGTTCAGAGACCTATCTGACATCTGTGTTAGACTCGGCCAGAGACCAAACTGACATCTGTGTTAGACTCGGCCAGAGACCTAACTGGCATCTGTGTTAGACTCGGCCAGAGACCTAACTGACATCTGTGTTAGACTCAGCCAGAGACCTAACTGACATCTGTGTTAGACTGTCAGAGACCTAACTGACATCTGTGTTAGACTCGGCTAGAGACCAAACTGACATCTGTGTTAGACTCGGTCAGAGACCTAACTGACATCCGTGTTCGACTTATAACACATCTCTGTGTCTTTTATCCTTTATGTTTCCTAAACACTTGAAACAGTCTTATTCATAGAAATTGTTGACTTTAAATGATTGTTCACTGCCTTGGTTTTCAGAGGCTGCGTGTACAAAGCTTTAACAAGCAATAAAATAGTCCATAAAGCCATGAATTCATTCAAAAGTATCCAAATAAGTGCAAAAAGCAAAACTATGAATTTTTAAAAAATAACTAGGTCTGTTTCAGTGTATTTTATTTGATTGATTCCAGGAGAGATCTACTAGTCATGAAAAGGTGAAACGTGTTCATCTATCTAAGAGTGTAATGAAAAAAAAATCTTAAAATAAATAACAACTATAAAGAAGGTTAGATATATTTTATAAAGGACAAATCTAGATGCAGTTTCATTTTTCATATTATGAATCTGATTAAGTTTCAAATTGCGGTATTTTCTACAGTTATTTAAGTGCAACTATAAATCCCATCTATTTTTGCAAATATAAAGTGTGGAGACCTACGAAAAAGTTGAAGGCAATCTAACCTAAGAAAAGATTGATGGTAATCTAACCTAAGAAAAGATTGATGGTAATCTAACCTAAGAAAAGATTGATGGTAATCTAACCTAAGAAAAGATTGATGGTAATCTAACCTAAGATAAAATTGATGGTAATCTAACCTAAGAAAAGATTGATGGTAATCTAACCTAAGAAAAGATTGATGGCAATCTAACCTAAGAAAAGATTGATGGTAACCTAAGAAAAGATTGATGGTAATCTAACCTAAGAAAAGATTGATGGTAATCTAACCTAAGAAAAGATTGATGGTAATCTAACCTAAGAAAAGATTGATGGTAATCTAACCTAAGAAAAGATTGATGGCAATCTAACCTAAGAAAAGATTGATGGTAATCTACAAACAAGCATGATTGTTGACCACACATCTGCATACTGCATTAGTAACTCCCGTTAGTCCAATACTTGACTCATTGCAAAAATAGACTCCTAAAACCAGGTTAAAATGCCAGCACCATGAAGCTGTCATCACTGAGCAAGGCAAATAAAGGCAGCATAGTTTTCAATGTACCCACAAAGCTATAGACTCTAAGCCATTCAGGTCAGAAAAAATTTTTTTGGTTTACCTTCCTTTCCTGTAACAAATTATATAGGATGACAGTCCTAAACATGACAACATACAAAACAACAAGGTGCTTTTTGTTTTCAAATCCTGACAACAATATCTTTTTAATTTACAAGCACTGCAACTACAACCTAAATCAGCTGTTCACTTTAATAAAACTAAGTCTTATTGTAGGTAAAATTAAATCTACACAGACAAGTTCACTGTTTGATTTACCACAATCAAGCAAGAGAGTTAGTTTGAGGAGGGGAAATAAAAAAAAATAAAGCTATAACTTTTTTTTTAAAAGTGAAACGCAAAGAACTGATTGTTGAAATGTTATTTTAAGTCAATAATCTAAGTGACCCAATGGATTTTTTAAGTTTGACATGGAAGTCAACAAAAACTAATGCCATGACACACAGATAATGGATGCAGCAAAGTGTGGTGCAGTGTAAAGACATACGTGGGGGTTGGAATGCTGAATAATACACATCAGAGTTGATTCCTCTGGGACCTGAACAAATACATCACATATTTATGTCACAGTTTCATAAACAATAGGAATAAATGAGAGGATCTAATGAGGAAATCTTAAAGAAGGTTTTAACTATAAGCTGTCTTTTTTACTTTATTATCTACTATTTTGGCTAACAGGATACATGCAGTAATGAGAGTGTATGTGTGGACAAGCAAGACAATTCTAGCTTATTACAAAATGTATTTATTTTTTTCTTTTAGAATTGAAGCAAGCATAACCTATTGAGGCAAAGGTATAAAGAGTCTGGTTGGCAATAGGCTTTGAGAGGGGAGATAATGAGATAGTTAATTTTTAAAAATGAAAAAAAAACAAAGGTTTTGATCTACAATTGAACTGAAGGTTAGTTTGAGATATTCCGTGGAATAAGACCTTTAATTTAAATACAACACCTGCTGTCTTATATGTAAAGAAATAGAGGAAGATTTCTAATATAAAGTAAATGAAAAAAATCAAGAGAAAGAAAATGACATAATGGTTCTTTCACCAGTGACTTATAAATAAAATATAAATCTTGTTTATAAATAAATGTTTAAAAAAGCATTTCATACTGAAAGCACAACTTACGGTCTGCGACACAGAGCATGAGCAGAAAGTAAAACAGAAACAGTTATTGATTTAGACAAGGGACATTCAGTCACAACAAATAGCCTTAATCACAAGTATAGAATGGGTAGAAAATAGTTCAGCTTAACATTTGGAGTCTGGCTTAATTCCATAAATGTTTCCAGCAGTTTTAATCAATTGACTTTAAGTGGATGCTGTCTTAAGTAACATAAGTGTGTGTGTGAAACTTGCAAGAAAAATAAGGTTTTGCTAGCAGACCATAATTTGACTATGTCTAGCATTTTACCGGTCAATGACTAGATGTCTATAGAAGCTAGCTTTAAATTGTGTTATTTCCCTTACAGCTCTGAGTTGGAGAGTATGGAACTTCTTTCTCTTCCATATCTGACAAATACAGCAAACATTTAAAGACTGCTAACCCAGAACAAGAATTTAATTATTTTTTTTTTAAATTTTAAAACCACTCATACTAAGAGCCATCAGAGAAAAAATTTTTTTAATAATGTTCTATCACTCCCATAATGATAGAACAAAGAAATATGAAAATCATCAAATAACATAATTCCCATTGTATGTCTGTCTGGATCTAATGCTAAGAGAGACACATTTTGAACAGAATTGCCTTTTCAGAATTTGCTATTGCATCCCCCGTTAAAAACATTATTTTTGATTATTTACACATCATGCCAACTTAACAAACTATTCCCTATGAATAGCTTACTGTACAACTCCATCATTTTACCAAACAGGTAGATCAAAATTCATCAAAAATGTATGTTTATATATTTTAGCCTCTAATATTGCCAGCAAAGCTTGTTTCCAGTGTTGAATAATAATTCCTTATTCCTGTTTTAAGAAAAGCAAGAACACAACATCCCCCTATTGTCAACAAAATACAACATCCCAATGACGATACAAGTTACAACATCCTTGGATTTCTAAACTGTTTCTGCTCACCTAATGCATTGACGTTTGAGTACACGGTTTGTTCTTTGTTATTTGACCCCCGCCGCAACCCTGAGTCCAGTATGGGCGGAGTTGTACCTCCGGCTATGGCACGGGGCGACAGGTTGCTTTTAGCTGAATTGAGTGATTCTGTGCTGCTGCTTGTGCTGCTGTGAATGTCAAACCCTGAAATACGGTGCATCATAAGTAGGTCAACATTCTTCTAAAGAAACCATTCTCATACCTGCTATAAATTCATTTACCAGCGGTGAACATGGGAAACTGGACGATTATCAAGCAACATAGCATCAAAAATAAAATTATGTGTCACCTGAAAACTAAGCTTATATCAAAGGAGAAACACGGGGCCTTATAATTGTACAAGGAATGAAATAAAGAATCACCAACACAGTTAAGAGACCAGAAAAAAATCTTTAAATACTGCTATCATCTTGCAAATACCAGAAGCTTTGAATCCTCCATCATTACAGCTATGCTATTTTTTCACAAGTTGAAACAAAGAATCTTGGATCTGACAAAGAATAGTTTCAGCCGACCAGCCCTCACCTCCAGTACCAACCCTCACCTCCAGTACCAACCCTCACATCCAGTACCAACCCTCACCTCCAGTACCAACCCTCACCTCCAGTATTGGCATTGAATATCTGCACAGGTCTCATCTTTCCCCTGGCGCCAGCTGCGCTGGGGTGGACTGGGGCTTGGTTTGCATAAATGCGAGGGACCAGGCCGGCTAAATGGTTCATGTTCCTGGCAGCCCCAGAGGCAGAACCTTTAGGCGGTGGGACCTCACTGTGATTGGCAGCAGCACCCTGAGGTCTCGGGGTTGAAGGGGTCATGCTGGGAAGAACTCTGGATTCACTGATGTCGGCCCCATCTGGTGGACTTTTAAAGATCTGTTGATGAACAAGAAAACAACATGACCATTGAACCTTCAGACGGCTAAAACTTTCATTAAAGAGTAGACCTTGTAATTTACATGTTCAATTTAATTTATTTCAACATCACATTATTGGTATTTTTTCTTTTTGGATTCATAATTTATATTGGTTAATGGTCAATGAATATACATTCAAGTTAGTTTTTTTGTTGTTTTTTTGTAATTATCTTGAGTTGCAAATTTATTTAAACCATACAAATTGGAACAATTAATTAATCTGTAGATATATTTTCACATTTCTTGGTCATAATTTAATTTAGAAGAAGGCATGTTTCAGTGAATGTAAATGAATATTAAACTTCCAAAACTAAATATTATAAAAGGAGTTGTGCAAGATTTTAATCAGACCTGTTTACCCTCAAACTCATAAAATCGTTCAATATCATCACAAAATCGCTCAATCGCTCTTAATAGTAAAAAAATAAACATACAGTATATATGATGTCTACACCTCAAAATTGTACATTATACGCCAAAATCGTAAGAGTGAACAGGTCTGTTTTAATTGAAAAATTATTTTGACATTTCTTGACAGTTTATAACATGCAGAGGAGAATAAAAGCAAATTTTGCACATCATAAGCATAGTCTTCTAATTCAAATGAAGCATTGCCCAAATGTATTGTGACTGATAATATTCATCATGAACCTAGTGTTAGTGATGCTTCATGTGGTCATTTTGATAAAAATGCTGATAGGGAAACTAATGCTATTGTTGGGTCATATGGTGACTTTGATGCAAATATTGATTATAAATCAAGTATTATTGATGCTTCCCGTGATGATGTTGATTGTAAAATTCATTACGAACACATTGTTACTGAGTTTTCACCTGGCAATGTTGAAACTATTATTGATTGTGAATTTATGGTTAATGAATCTCCACATATGGATGTTGATAAAGTGCCTGAGGTCTATTGTGCACCAACTACTTTTGATGATATAGATAACACACCCACGGGTGTTGAACCAAGTATTATTGATTCTCCACATATGGATGCTGAGAGATTGCCTAAGATTTATTGTATACCCAGTACTTTAGATGACTTAGATAACACACCCACGGGTGTTGAATACATGAACAACCTACCGCTTCCACGCAAGCAAGGTGTCATGAATACTTTTGATGATCTAAATAACACACCCACGGGTGTTGAATGCATGAACAACCTACCGCTTCCACGCAAGCGAGGTGTCATGAGTATAACTGAGTCAAGCTTCGGTAACCATGAAGTGGAGACCGTAACATTGACCAGTATAACGACCATTACATGTCGTCAAGGTGAACTTTGTAAAAAGTTCACAAAAACCCCTGAGTCAAGCTCAGGCGAGTTATGTGTTGAGGAGGAGGGGAGAGAGCAGGTTTCGACTGCTCCAGAGTTGAACTTCGCAATGACTGAGTTGTCAGACATTAATATTGAAGATGTACAAGATAAGAAATTTGATGACATACAATATTTTACTTTTAATGATACTCAAGATATGCCTGTTCATGTAAAATCTTTGCTACTATTGAACCATGATAATTGTGTGTCAAATGAGGGGGTGAGGACCTGGACAAATTACGGTTGTCACGAGGTAGAGGTGGTGGATTTGTCAAGTTCAGTCCCGAGACGGGGACGTAGATTCAACAAGGTTGAATTCATTTCCAATGAATTCACGTGGAGTTATGAAGGCCATAGCCCAATCGGGGAAATTTGTAGTGTGGGTGACACAGGTTACTCAAGACTTGAGAACCGTGAGTCCAGCTTTGACTCTGACAATAGTGTTCAGGAAAACGGGTTTGGCCTTGATCACGGTGATGTGGAGGAGGTGAGCATTGTCCCTGAGGTGAGGTTAAGGGAAAGAAATATTTTTGTTTTTGATACCATTGTTGATAAATTATGTCATGTGGGGGCCAGGGTGAAAATTTATGTTGTTGTTGGAAAAATTGATTTTGTTGGGGAGGTGAGTCTTTTCCATGCTTTGGGAGGTGAAGATTGTTTGCTTAAAATGATATTCATGTTACTTTTGTATATTGACAATGTGACGAGCTTGTTAAAACCTTTAATATTTGAGAAGGGAGAAGTGACCGCTTTGTATAAACAAAATGTGGTTGGGCACTACATGACTACTGGACCGTGCAGGTCAGACACGGGAAGAGAGAGGGGGGAGTTAAGTGGATCGGGTAACCTCCACGAATTTCTAAGACAAGGGGATAAACGGAATATTCCACCGTCTTGTTTGTAAACATTGACGGGACAATTCAAGGCTGTCCACACAAGCTCAGATGTTGACATTGACGGGACAATTCAAGGCTGTCCACACAAGCTCAGATGTTGACATTGACGGGACAATTCAAGGCTGTCCACACAAGCCCAGATGTTGACATTGATGGGACAATTCAAGGCTGTCCACACAAGCTCAGATGTTGACATTGACGGGACAATTCAAGGCTGTCCACACAAGCTCAGATGTTGACATTGACGGGACAATTCAAGGCTGTCCACACAAGCTCAGATGTTGACATTGACGGGACAATTCAAGGCTGTCCACACAAGCTCAGATGTTGACAATTTTTTTTTCCCTTTCTCTTTTTCACATTTCCATTAATAAAGAATGTTTGGAAGTACTGTAAACATGTAAATATTTGTTACCATGTAATTACATAAATGCTCCCAATAGATTTTGAATAACAATGAGATGATTCCGTTAGTGATTAATTTACCTTTTACTATGTATGTTTCATTATAACTGTCATAATTCTATTATGTATTGCCATGCTCTTACCATTTACTTTCAATTTAGAAATGGTGACAAAAATGTCTCATAATACATTTTTTGTTATTACTTCTTCATTTGTACATATCTATTTGATCTTTATATGCTATTATGGATGTCACATACGCAGAACATGCACACGACCTGACCGTTATTTTATATAAACTCGCAACATTGGGTTTCACCCAATGTCACTCGTGAGGAGGGGGGTGTCACGGTCAGATTGTGTGGTTACTTTTTTGTGTGTATGTTTGGGGGACGGAAAGGGAGTGCTCGTGGTATTGGCTGTATTTTCCCACGAGTATGACCGTCTTGGCAGGGGGGGGGACCCCAGGGGAGAAAGTGTTTGTTGTGAGTTGGGGAAACATTAGAGTGGTGAATGAATGTGAACATTTTTCTTGTTATCACGAGTGCATGGTCAATAAGGGTATAAAAGGAGCGACAGATTATTATTAGGGAGAGAACGATTTATTATTGCGTGTGGATTCGACAGAGTGTTTTTTTGGAGTGAGGACTTAGTATAACTTTATGATGCTGTTTTGTGTATTTATTGGATTTGTTAGTCACTTCACATGACTATTCAATAGAAGGTGCTGTGTTTGAACACTTATATTTTCAACAAGTAATAAACATATTCGATGACTCTTAAACGACGTTGCGTGGTTTTTCCTTTTAAACTATCGGCTTTATAGGAGCCAGGAAAATGTACAAGTACCAGCTTTCCAGAAGCTTAAGAAACGGAGTTGTAGACTCTGAAACGATTTTCTGTGGCTACAGAAGGGACCTAATCTCCTAGACAACGTACATTTCGCCACACAGATTACATACGCAACAGTTGGACAGACGACTGAATCCATATGACCGAATCCATACGACTGAATCCATATGACCGAAGTGGAAAGCACTAATGTGCATACTTTTTGGCTTTTAGATGTCCAAAAAATAGTGCAAGTTCCTATCGCTTATTTTCACAAGACACACCTGCACCTTGAAGAGGAAACTCATCAAATACCTTAACTCACTGGCTGTAAATTGAAAATGTTAATTATGAAGAGGGGAGAGTTTTATTCGATCCAGGACCTGGACTCTATTTTTTTCTTTTAAAACAGCCTTAACAAGAAAATATTTTATAACATATGTCTGGTCAAATAAAAAGAAGAAGAAGTAAAAGATCTGGCTCCGGCCCCTAATGCAATGGGAAACTTTTCCACACTATTTTAATGCATTTTTTTAATATAAAAGTTTTGAAAACTAAATGTGTAAGAAAAAGAAGGCTAAAATAAACACCAGACCCAAGCAATGTAAATGTTTTTAATTTTTTGCTTCTTATCACTGTGCCTGCCATTCATTACCTGATCATAATTGTTAATGAGGATCTCCACAACTATGTTGCAAAACTTTATGTCCATGATAGCTGCCATCGACTCTTCTTCTGGGCGCATCAGCGAGGGGCCAAAGCAAACGCCCAAGTTGGCAACAGTCATTTTGTTAGTCTCACACTCAGACGCCACCCTGTGAAACATCAATCAAGCATGGCAATGTTGATAACATCAATCAAGCATGGTAATGTTGATAACATCAATCAGGCATGGTAATGTTGATACATGGAAACATTCATTAATTGGGGTCGTCTTGAATGTCTGATGTTGAAGGAGTCTTGAGGGTGCATTCAAAACTTAGGCTATCTGGTGAGTTCAACATTTTTTGTATTAAATTAAACGAGTCAGACTTGTAAGTCTTGAGGGTTAATTTACATAATTTTTTTTCCAATGCTGACCTGATTAGAAAAATAAACCTTTTGGGATATCATAGCTGTAAAGTCAAACAAGGTTCCATCACTCAGGGGTTAACATTAAGTAAAGGATTTGCTCCCTTTTCCAAGTCGTATGTATATATATAATATATATATACACACACAGGGCCGGCCTTAGGCCACTGCAACCTATGGGGCCCCGCACTTTCATAGGCCCCGCCCCGAATTTATTTTCTAATACAAAATCTTCATTTTCACTTATTATCCTTATCCTCTACCCAGAATGGGCCCCACGCAATCCGTTTCGCATAGGGCCCCGCAATTGTTAGGGTTGGCCCTGTACACACAGAGAGACACAAGGTAGTGAGCCTAATTATCTAAGAAAGGTCAAGATGTGTGTATGTGTAAGTCATAATTACTACAGGACAAAATAACAAGAGAGTCAATCAAATTATTTATACGTTCAGGAGTGCTGACTTATAAAACCCAGTGTGCACATTATTTTCAGACGTGTAGCATAGATCAGAATAAGTTGATTCCATAGCTTATAGACTAAAATTGTTTTAGCCAGTGATCCACGTCTCAGCACAGAACAGCGGTTCTCAACCTGTGGGTCGCGACCCATTTGGGGGTCGCACGACCCTTTCCCAGGAGTCGCCAAAGACCAACGGAAAACACATATGCTCTATAGTTATGAAGTATAACAGAAAATAATTTTGTGGCTGGGGGTCGCCACAACACTATGAACTGTATTAAAGGGTCGCGGCCATAGGAAGGTTGAGAACCACTGGCATAGAATAACATTTGACATTTTTTTTTAGAAAGTGCACCCACCTTTTCAAGTGCCCTATCAACAAATCCAACATCTCACCCACCTTTTCAAATGCCCTATCAACAATTCCAACATCACACCCACCTTTTCAAGTGCCCTATCAACAAATCCAACATCTCACCCACCTTTTCAAGTGCCCTATCAACAAGTCCAACATCTCGAAGTTGGCTTTTGGGAGCTGATGTACATATCTGTGCACATCCAATATCCTCAAGGTTTTACTCTCTTGCTCTGAGGATGGGAGGTGCCAACATGTCTTAAATGCATGTTACACTGAACTCGGTTCAGCAAAGAGACACAGATATTTTTAGCAGTTCAATACATTTTAAATAAATTTGGAAATGTAAAGTCAATATCTAAACTGGGCAAAACACATCAGAAATAAGAGAAAGTTTACAGTGGTTGGATTATTCAAAATGAAGCACTTACTGGCAGCCTTGATAAAATTTTCATTACAGCAATTACTGGCAGCCTTGACAAAATTTTCATTACAGCACTTACTGGCAGCCTTGATAAAATTTTCATTAAAGCACTTACTGGCAGCCTTGATAAAATTTTCATTAAAGCACTTACTGGCAGCCTTGATAAAATTTTCATGGAGGTGAAAGGTCATGAGAGGCTCTGGTAATGATCTGAAATACAAATTTAATGTCAACTTTCATCAAAGAAATTTAAAGGATTACATTTTAACAATTTTTATAAATAATCCTAGTTCTTTGTTTATACACCTTTTAATTTGTTCTGAATTATCTCTCATGGGGCAGAACAGCAGGAGACCCTTTTGTTTTGGTGGATTGTCCAAAAGAAATATATAATAATTGCATTTTTTAAAATGACTTTTTGGCATATTAAAGCAGCTCTTAAGTGAATAAGACATTGCAAGTTTTATTTACTGAAAGGCCATGAGGGTTAACATCTGGGAATGTCAGAAAAATTTTTGTGTAAATATTTTTCTCTATTAAAAATCACTAAATCAAAATAAAATATTCAGCTGGCATGAGACAAGCTAAAAGTATAGTACAATTATCAGCAACATATTAGCCCAACCAGCAAACAAAAAACACAAAAAGAAAATAAAACCTCATTCTTAATAGGCTACCCACTTGGAGAAGTTTGAACTGAGAAGCAAATATACAGCAATCCCTGGACTCTCAGAGAACATTTTAAGCTGAATAACTGATTTTATCAAAACCTGGTTCTAATCCCTATTAGCTAAGCATTGATATATCATGTATGTACCTGAGGTAATTCTTCACAGCACTAGTGATTGTCTTTGTCTCCCACACAGATGGATCATCAAAATTAATTTTCTCTGTCTTCTTGGGATCTGAAAATATGAGCATAACTGTCAGCCTCATGCTAAATACACAGAACTCTTCTATACATTTCACATCAAAATTTACTGGAATTATATTGTGACTTGATGGAAATTATAAATGGAAGTAGGTTACACCAAAGGCACACAACTCACCTAAGGCAACTTTGATAAGGTTGTTTACTTTAGAGTTAACTCCCACCACTCTGTACAAGCCCTGTTCATGCAGGCCTGTGAATTTGGAAGTTGACAAATCATAACAAAATAAAATTCATGTTATCAAGAAAATAATTTTGTTATTAATGAAATTATAAGAATAGTTGTTAGGACGGCAAGACCGTACAGCTTGTAACAATACACATTTCTGCAATTACACTTTTTATCTGTGACTGGATAGGCCAAGACTCGCTATTGCTTCATTACGTTGAATGAAAAATTACTCTCTATTGCTGCAATAGCAAAGGTGACCTACTCTCTACAGCTGGTTTAAGTTGACTTACATCTACTATCTATAGCTGGTATTAGTTGACTTACATCTGCTATCTACAAAGCTGGTATAAGTTGACTTACATCTACTATCTATTGCTGCTATACGTTGACTTACCCCTACTCTCTATAGCTGCTATAGAACGCCTGATAAAGTGAAAGCCCACATCATCCAACATTGCTGAAATAAATTTTAAAAAAGGCCTTCAATGACTCTCTGCAGTCCAACTCCAAAGGATTCATCCCTACAGAACGGTCTGTGTCGGGGGGGGGGGGGGTATTTTTTTTTTTTAAAAGTCAAATTATTTTTGTTTTATTATTTGTTTAAATGGTTTAATAAATTAAAATTAAAAAATTTGAAATAACTATTACAAAAAAAATAAAAACTGCAGTCCCACAAAGCATTGAGGGTTTTGAACAGATCCAAAATCACACGGTCACAAACAAAACTTAATAACAAGTAAAAATCGTGTACAATGATTTTAATTTTGCGAGATGTATGAGTGAGTTCATTGCTCTAATGAAAAAATGTACCGACTGAAATATTCTTACAAGTCAATATATAGAACTGGTGAGTTCAGAACTATTTCAGTTCAGGTAGGAGATTTCATTAATAAAATAATCACCTTAGGGTTTATAACTAAATTGAAAAAAAAAAAAAGACAAGACTGCAGAGAGCTAAGGACTGTCATAGATGATGAATAAATTTGAAAGAATATTTTTTTTTATAATTTCATAACAAGCTTGTTAAGTTTTTTTTTTCATTGAGCACTATAAGCCTATACAGAACTAGATGAGATATAAAACATGTACAGAACTAGATGAGATATAAAACATGTACAGAACTAGATGAGATATAAAACATGTACAGAACTAGATGAGATATAAAACATGTACAGAACTAGATGAGATATAAAACATGTACAGAACTAGATGAGATATAAAACATGTACAGAACTAGATGAGATATAAAACATGTACAGAACTAGATGAGATATAAAACATGTACAGAACTAGATGAGATATAAAACATGTACAGAACTAGATGAGATATAAAACATGTACAGAACTAGATGAGATATAAAACATGTACAGAACTAGATGAGATATAAAACATGTACAGAACTAGATGAGATATAAAACATGTACAGAACTAGATGAGATATAAAACATGTACAGAACTAGATGAGATATAAAACATGTACAGAACTAGATGAGATATAAAACATGTACAGAACTAGATGAGATATAAAACATGTATAGAGCTAGATGAGATATAAATTATATACAGAACTAGATGAGTTATAAAATGTGTACAGAAATAGACAAGATATAAATTATATACAGAACTAGATGAGTTATAAAATGTGTACAGAAAGATAAATTATACAGAGCTAGATGTGATTTAATTTATATAGAGGTCAAGATAAGATCAGCTATCACCTCATACTTACATTCCTCTGTCTTGATATTATGCATTGTGTACGTCTGAAACAAAGAAACCCATGCTTAATAAGCTTTTTAAGATATTTATTTTTAAGAAAATATTTAGATCATTTAAACAAGTGTTACAAAATTTGACTCCCTACCATATTAGCCTTAATCATCTGTAAATAGTGCCCCATTTTATTTAAAACTCTCATGTAAAATATGCCTACTATGTTTGAAAGCCTTACTCGTCTATAAATTGTTACTTCTATATTTAGAAGTCCCATTCACCCGTAAAATGTACCTACTATATTTGAAAGCCCAACTCACCTGTAAAATATGACTACTGTATTTTAAAGCCATACTCACCTTCAAAATATTCCAATTATATTTTAAAGTCATACCCACCAGTAAAATAATATGCCAAGTTATTTCAAAGCCCCACTCACCTATAAATTATGCCCACTTATTTCAAAGCCCCACTCACCTATAAATTATGCCCACTTATTTCAAAGCCCCACTCACCTATAAATTATGCCAAGTTATTTCAAAGCCCCACTCACCTATAAATTATGCCTACTTATTTCAAAGCCCCAGTCACCTATAAATTATGCCCACTTATTTCAGAGCCCCACTCACCTATAAATTATGCCCAGTTATTTCAAAGCCCCACTCACCTATAAATTATGCCAAGTTATTTCAAAGCCCCACTCACCTATAAATTATGCCCACTTATTTCAAAGCCCCACTCCCCTATAAATTATGCCCACTTATTTCAGAGCCCCACTCACCTATAAATTATGCCCACTTATTTTAAAGACCCACTCCCTTATAAATTATGCCTACTTATTTCAGAGCCCCATTCACCTATAAATTATGCCCAGTTATTTCAGAGCCCCACTCACCTATAAATTATGCACTTATTTCAAAGACCCACTCGCCCCACTCACCTATAAATTATGCACTTATTTCAAAGACCCACTCCCTTATAAATTATGCCTACTTATTTCAGAGCCCCATTCACCTATAAATTATGCCCAGTTATTTCAGAGCCCCACTCACCTATAAATTATGCCCACTTATTTCAGAGCCCCACTCACCTATAAATTATGCCCACTTATTTCAAAGCCCCACTCAGCTATAAATTATGCCCACTTATTTCAGAGCCCCACTCACCTATAAATTATGTCCACTTATTTCAGAGCCCCACTCCCCTATAAATTATGCCCACTTATTTCAGAGCCCCGCTCACCTATAAATTATGCCCACTTATTTCAAAGACCCACTCCCTTATAAATTATGCCTACTTATTTCAGAGCCCCATTCACCTATAAATTATGCCCAGTTATTTCAGAGCCCCACTCACCTATAAATTATGCCCACTTATTTCAGAGCCCCACTCACCTATAAATTATGCCCACTTATTTCAGAGCCCCACTCACCTATAAATTATGCCCACTTATTTCAAAGCCCCACTCACCTATAAATTATGCCCACTTATTTCAAAGCCCCACTCCCCTATAAATTATGCCCACTTATTTCAGAGCCCCACTCACCTATAAATTATGCCCACTTATTTCAAAGCCCCACTCCCTTATAAATTATGCCCACTTATTTCAAAGCCCCACTCACCTATAAATTATGCCCAGTTATTTCAAAGCCCCACTCACCTATAAATTATGCCCACTTATTTCAAAGCCACACTCACCTATAAATTATGCCCACTTATTTCAAAGCCCCACTCACCTATAAATTATGCCCACTTATTTCAGAGCCCCACTCACCTATAAATTATGCCCACTTATTTCAAAGCCCCACTCACCTATAAATTATGCCCACTTATTTCAGAGCCCCACTCACCTATAAATTATGCCCAATTATTTCAAAGCCCCACTCACCTATAAATTATGCCCACTTATTTCAAAGCCCCACTCACCTATAAATTATGCCCACTTATTTCAGAGCCCCACTCGCCTGTAAAATGTTCACACTATATTTCAAAGCCCCACTCACCGGTTCCTTCCCATCCATAGCATCCAACCAAAGCTTCCTGTCATCGTCAGATAGTGCTTGGAAGGTCAAGGGCACGGATCTGCCAAAGACATATAAGAAAAGTCAGTCTTCACATAACCAATAAATGTTGCCGTTGACATGATTAAAGCACAAAATACCTCAAGGGGGTTTTCAAAGGATAAGTTTGTTATCAATTGGCTCATTTAAAAAGTTTTAAAGATTGAAGGTTTTTTAAAAAGAGAAATTAATACTATGTTGAAGTGTTGTATATTTTTTTTTTCTTCTTAAATATCCATATTTAGCATTTTTTTTAAATTGTATAGACTTTTAAGTATAAGTGTTAAGTAGAATAATTCCTAGAATAAAATCATTACCAATAATTTATTTGTAATTATTTTAAGAAAAATACTGTAGGGAATTAGAGCATTTAAGTTGCTGGAAATTCATTATGAGTCCAAATATGAGATGATGATTTTTGTAAAGAACATAAATTAAACTAATAACTAAAACCAAAGGGGGAAACATTCCTAAATCAAATATATAAAATCCATTGAGATGATGGTAAAATGTCGGGTAAATCTTGAGTCAAAGACTGCCACTGAATGTTCTTAGAAATCACAGTGCTCCGCAACCTTTTTTCCCTCATGGCACAGCTAGACCCCCCCCCCCCCCCCAACTGCTTAACTGCTGTTTACTTTTACTAACATTTTAAATGTTTGTTGTTTTTTTTTCAGACATGAAATGAACAGGAGCAAGTACATCGTTTATGCCAAGTCAGATGGTCTAAAGTACTTTTTTTCCATTTCAGCTTGGATATCAACAGAATAGAAATATAGTGAAAATATATTTTTTTTAAACTCCATAGACAAATTAAAAAACTATTGAGACTTATTTTGCTGAAAGCAAAGAAGCCACACAAAAACATTGACAAAACAAAGCAATATTCATAAAAAAAATTATATATCCCAAGATAAACAATTTTTAACTGTGTCAATGAGTGTCAACAAATACATTTTCTGTACCCTCTGGTCTGGACAGAATGGGGCTAGTTTGTATTGGGTTGGATCAAATTTTACTGGTTGCTTCAGACATGTTGACTAATCGTGTGACCCTCCAAATGTAAAAATGTAAATGTGGTGTGCAATAGAATGTCAAACCTTTGACAGCTAGCCAATCATTAGCCTCATGTTTCAAAAAAAAATTGTTGTGCCCCCATGTTTCATGGTACACCCATGGTCCACCCGTGTGCTGCGGAAATCTGGTTGCAGAGCTCTGTAATTATACCACTATGAAAAATGTAATGAAGTAATGATAAAATTTGATACAAGTTTTTGTTCTTTGCCTTTGAAAGGCTCCAGACAGAATTTAATTTTTATAATTTGAGAGTTGAGGTCTAAGATGATAAGAATTCATGCCATTAGTTTTTTGCTGACCCCTGAGGTGATCAGTTTAAGAAATGAGCTTCTAAAGTTGACTAGTAAACAGAGTTGAAAGGGTCTGACATGAAATAGGACATGTCGGTTTGGCCTTGTTACAGCCATGACTATGTTGGAGAATGCTCATTCCTGCTGCTGACTGTGGGCAAACCATTGACATGACCCTTATTTGTCTAAAGTAAGAGCATTCAACTGGGATAGAAACTTATATAGTTGATGTACTGAGTACTGGGATAGAAACTTATATAGTTGAAGTACTGAGTATTGGGATAGAAACTTATATAGTTGAAGTACTGAGTACTGGGATAGAAACTTATATAGTTGAAGTACTGAGTACTGGGATAGAAACTTATATAGTTGAAGTACTGAGTACTGGGATAGAAACTTATATAGTTGAAGAACTGAGTACTGGGATAGAAACTTATATAGTTGAAGAACTGAGTACTGGGATAGAAACTTATATAGTTGAAGAACTGAGTACTGGGATAGAAACTTATATAGTTGAAGAACTGAGTACTGGGATAGAAACTTATATAGTTGAAGAACTGAGTACTGGGATAGAAACTTATATAGTTGAAGAACTGAGTCAAATTAGGGAAACATTCCTTTCCAGTGAAGTTTAAGAATCCCATTCTGAATGATGAAAAGCATTCCATTGTTCAAGGCAAGAGAAAATTTTAAAAAGTAATAATTTAACACGTCTCAAAATTTTTTACTTATACTTTGCCATCACATGTATTTTGAAAAGTAAGGTAATTCTAAAAGATATAAGCCCGTTTACTAGTGACAAGCATCAAGTTTAAACTATCGCCAGGTTGATTTGATTTCATAAAACAACTGAAAGTGATATTAAAGGACAATCCATGCTAAATAAAAATACTTAATTTACTTTACTGATTTAAGAGAAAATCCTTTGTGTCTATAAAGAAAAAGTAAGGACAATTCAAGAAGATTGATAGATCTAAGCAACTGCTGACCAATGACTGTAAACATATGCCCATATTTTTTATTTATTTAATCCCTGACTGAACATTTCCATTGTATTTGTTGCAACGCACTGGCAAGAGCAACAACAAAAAAAAAGATTGATTTTTTAAAGAACTGGTAGGGAAAAAGTGGGTGGTTATCATAAACAACTCATTCTATAATGAATTTGTGAGATACTGCAAAAAAAAAAAAAGGAAGTCTCTTTGGAAAATTACGAGAAATAGAGAGCAAGGATTGGACTAGAAAGGGTGAGAGAAGGGGGGGGGGGTGTTTAAAACAAAGTATTATTTCTGTGAAATCATCAATAAAGGAATGCAATTTTTATTCCAAGTAGTTATCTCAGCATATCTTTTCACCTTAAAATTCTTGGTGTTTACTTTGCTATACTCACTTTGTTTTATGTGTCTCTGTCTCAAACTTAATTTTTTTTGTCAATACCCATAAGAACAATGCAAAGAATATTTTTTTAAAAATATCAATGAGAATTAAAAGAAAAGAGAAAACTAACTAAACATTTATAAAAAATCTGGCAAAGCTTTGAGGTAGAAAACAAAACATCTAAGCAGAATCAATAATTGTAAATGGCTGGGAAATGTAAAAACATGTTGAAAGCAGGCAGGCAAACCAAATGGGCAACCTTTCTCTCAGTAATTTGTGTTGTTGTTTCAAAGGTGATTTTAAGACATTGGCGGGAAAAGTGCGGAAGTCTCCTGCAGTGCTTTCGTCTAACCTAGAGACAGTTAGTAACATGAGGGATGAGAATTAGTGGTTTTTGGGGGCAGGCGATCTAGCTTACACAGACTAGTAAGGCTGGGCCGGGGATCAACTTACTCAAATATACATATGAGTGTTGTACCTTAAACCTTACTCCGTTTATTCCCTTCAACAAAAGCATGGCTACCTTAAGTTTCTAAGAGCCACCGGGTTAGTATTGGATAAGCAGTAATATAAAGAATAGGCTTTCTTGATGGTCCCATTCCTCTATAGTTTTACAACAGCAAGGGGCAATGAGAACATTCCAAAGTTTGTACAAACTAAATGTTAGGGTGCTAGCAAATACACAGGATAAACATTTCCTTTTTAAATTTCCTATTGAATGTAAGGTTTTCCCAAATTTAAAATAAGGATTAAGTGTCAATCTCTTCATCGTGTTTAGTAGATGTGTTGACATTGATCCATTCAGTCCTGGGTAGATCTGATATTTTTATCCATTGAAACCCCATCTGATGGAGATCAACTACACAGTCACCAGAAATCGTTTTAGCAAATTAAAAAAAAAAAAATATATATATATATATTTTTGGATTTGTGTATATAAAATAAATTGAAGTACATTCATAATTGGTCGCTTTATGTGTTGTATAACATTATTTCCCACTGCCTGTGTTTAGTAAATTTTTAACTGTCAAAACTTGGCCCAAGTACTCAGCTGCTCATGACTGTAACAATGAAAATTAAATCAGCTATTAAAATAATGAACACCCCTCACCCGATTAAATAACAAATCTCATTTTAAGGGATATTTGTGACTTATATATAGCAATGTGTAAGCAGCGCCTCGTGTGGCTGGAATTATGCCGCTAAGGGGTTGATGGGTTAGTCACTCTCTCTAAGCCTGAACAAAAACTACCTACAAGCTAGTTATCTTTTCCTATTCAGTCATTTGGATCAATTTTGAATGGGAAAGAACAGGAAAAAACCCAGCGAAAAGCATGTAGATTAAGCTTATGTTATTAGTTGCAGATTTGTGAGTAAATCTTAGATTTAAAAAAAAAAAGTTTTAGAAAACATAGATGCAGGTTTAACAAAATATATATCAATTAAATTGTAGAGAGCCAAATCCCTACTGTTAAGACAGCTGAAAGGTTTGCATGGGGGTATCACCAAGCTAAGAGAAATCAACAGTGTGATGGAAGTGTTAGCACAAAACTGAATGTGTCAGTGTCTGTGGGTCAGTGCTGTGAAAGGAAGTTTTCAAAGGATGTCCACTAAACTTGAGGCAGTGCACATTATCACGGTCGCTTTACAGCAGGCGGTCAGCTTGTGATACAAAACAAGACTTACTTTTCCTTTAGGGTCACATCAAAACAAAATCTCTTCTCGATACTGTCAGTGGCTCGTCTGAAAATAAAATGAAGATGATGGAAATCAGAAAATCTTAAAATTAATTGATGCCCCAGCTTGTGCCCGCAGTAACTACAAGTTATGCATGATGGCATGTTTTGTGGTCAAAAAATTATATGGTATCAGAGAATGTTAGTTAAATCAACAAATCAAAATTGAAAGAGACATTTCTAACATGGACATTTTTAAATTTAATCCAGGCCAATAACTTCAAAGTGCATGAGGAACTTCATTTAATTTTCAGTTAACTCAAGCTTTTTTTTTTTCTTTCAGACATCACATAGCTCACCGTATGGTGACACTTCAAAAAAATATTTCACATCTAATTACCTCACGCATTTATCCAGTATGTACTTCTCAGGTTCATTCTGTAGATCATAATAAATGACATGATACAAATCATGCAGATATAGTGAGGACATGAATGCAACTATTCAGAGTCATAAGTTAGTCAATAATCTAAGGTTATTTTTCAAAATGATCTGCTGTATTACAATAATCCCTGAATCTAGGATATTTTGTGAAAATAGGGAAAAAAAAGTGACTTCACATTCACTCAGTGACCGTCAATGTCAAGGTTAAGCCAACAAGTCTAAGTGGTGGCTAAAAATAACTCTGTGTTGAAGTTTGAAAATAGGCCCAGCCCCATGCTGTACTAGTGGATACATAACATTATCACAGGGACATTTGGAACCTAATGACACTGACAGCAAGGACTCACCAATTTCCCTCCCATCTGGTTATAGAGAATCATATAGAATTCTTTTGTTTCTTTCTTGTACTGACAGTAATATTTGGTCCATGATGTTGTGCCTAGAGCCTCTGGAAGAATGCATGGGAAAAGGTCAACATTTGGGTGAGCTCAACATGAGAATCACATACTTGATCAGATTAAGACCCTGACTGGGTGCTTTCATCATATTATACTGGGAAATTGTTCTAATTTTATAGACTTAACAAGAAAAAGTTTGCAGCCCTTGATTTTTAAAAAAAAAAACATTTGAAAGAAAGCAGATTAGGATTGCATTAAACAAAAAGGGGTCAGGTTGCATAATAAGAAAAGGCAGTACAAATTATATTGGATTTGGATGCTGAGACTTTTCAGCTCAGTGCCTTTGCCGTTTTTCTAGACACAGTTTCCTACTTCATCAGCTAAGCTTACTTTACTTTACTTTGTTTTTTCCCAATTTGCTGCAACAAACAGCAGAAGAAGGCTATTTGCCAACATGTGGATTGTTTTCTTTTGATTTCTTTTCTTTTCAATCCCTTACTCTGTGTTCTTCTTTGCCTCGTCTTACAACTTGATCGCAAGTCTTCTCTGTGTTACTTTTTTGCTTTTGGGTTTATCGGTGTCAGATGTAAATTTTAGATTTAGTAGCTAAATGAGATTTATTTGAGCTGATGCTGAGGACTTTGTGAACATTAAGCTACCACGGAACATGTTGGCGTTTAGCTGTGTTTAACTGTGAGTGTAAATTTGACTGTGTTCAACTGTGAGTGTAAGAGTATACAACACGAAGACTGCTAGACTGCTGGTCTGTTCATTACTTTTCTCCATCAGGTAAAGGTATCCCTGCCGAGTGAAGCCTTTGAGTGTGCCAGACTGATCCAAGGGTTTCTGCAATAAAGATGTTAACCGTAGAGGTGAGGGCGGTGACCAGTGTTGAAAATCAACAAACTTATCTTTATGAACTTAGACTTTCATTAACATTTTTTATAAATCAATCTTGAGAAAGTAATTGTATATTTTTTAATTTTAAAAAAATCCTAAAAATTCAGCACTATACAGATTCTTTGTCCATGAAGATATTTAATTAGAGATGACTGAAGATAGTGTATTGATGATCTACAAGTGTTAACATGTTGAGAAAATTGCTTTTTGAAATTTTAATGATGTCATGAAAAACACACCAAAATGTATAAGAAACAATTACTGGGAGGCTACTTCTAGCACCGGGAGACATGCTATGTTACCAACTAAAAACTACTGAGAAATACACACAAAGGATAGAAAAAAGTGCACAATTTAAAAAAATTAAAAAGTATTTAATTTTCCTAAGTTTTCTCAGAATTGTTATTGCCAAGAGTAATTTGTGCTCTTTAACAAAGCATAGCAGTAATAGGGTTACACTTGAATGTTTAAAAATAAATTTTAAAAAACAAAAAATCAAAACAAATCTATTTCTGTCCCTACAGGACTAAATATCTAAAACAGTAGTGTAGCACAGGGGCTATTTGTTTAGTCAAAGAATGGATTAAAACCAAAAACAGAGACATTTACACCTTGTTATACAATGCATAGACCAAGCAGAATATCTGGGGGGCTAGCCACTATTTGAGGAATCTAGTCAACTGTTGTATACAAATTATATGGCAAATGTCTTCAACATATTGTGGCCAAGAGTGATTACAAAGAAAAATTATATGACATTTTGAGATGGTTCCTCTGGGGCTTATAAATCATGTTCTTTTAATGTGTTTATAATTATTTCATGTGCATGTTCATTTTTTTTTAATGTAGACATAAATAGTAAATAGAATAGTGAACTGTAAAATGCTCAAGTGAAAAGATCAAGGTAATTAAATAAAACAAACACATCCCTATATTACACAACTAAATAGTTAAGGCAAGTACAAGTGGGCTGTACGACAACTAGTTCTTACCCACTGTGCTGCGTGTAGCTAGATACAGGTTGGGCAAGACATGTCAGTGCAAAGTAATGGTGAGTGTTAGTTCATGAAATATTACAATAGCCTGAATGTTAGGCCAGTCACAAACATATTCACATTTATGCACAGAGATAGTCATCATGCCGTACGTTAGGATTTTAATGCGTCAATACTTTGTTATAAAACTAGTTCATAGTTTAAGTTTAGGTGACAAATACAGCGGTTCTGTTGTTTTGCTGTCGAGCTCAATTAGGAAACAAGATGGCAGCAATGCTCATTGCCAGCGTGATAATATTGTTAAACTAAAGATCATACCACTATGAGATTTCAGCTCAATGCATTTAGCTTAGGCCAAATATTAAGCCAAACTGTAATCTGGTTGCTTACTGTTGCAAAGACATTTAAATGTGGCTTCAAGCCCACAGAGATCACTCTGACAAGAGAATGGCTGTTTATTGCAGCTATTGTTTATTGCTTGATGCATTCCCCACATTTAAAACACTCTGACAAGAGAATGGCTGTTTATTGCAGCTATTGTTTATTGCTTGATGCATTCCCCACATTTCTCCTATTCTTTTAGTGTTAATTCAGCAGGTGATTTATAAGGTAATAACACTCTACAGATATTGCTTTACCCATTTTATAATTCAATCCAACACTGAATGTCTTTAAAATGTTGTAAAACTAACTGGAGAATCGTGGAACAAGAGGGTACTCACCAGGCCTTTGTTTTCATTCAGCATTTTCCCCATTAACATTTGTGCCTCATCTTTAGTGCAGTCAAAGTTTTCCCTTGTCTAAAGTTTTTAAAAACACACAAGGATATAGGAAATTAAAAGAAATTATGCAATCCAATCAGTAAAAATTCTTATTCAGATCATGCATTGAATTTCAATGAAATTTATCGATACGCTGACTCCAAATTGAATTTAATAAAGAGTCAGCATTTTTTTTTTTTCCTTTTTCAATTGCGGAGACTTTCAATTAAAGTTTTATTTCACAAAATACATTTTGTTCTCAAACTGTGTCAGCCTCATCCCGACTAATTTAAAAACAACAGTGAACAACAACCTTTTGTAACAGGAGCCTCAGGTTGCTCTCATAGCTTTGAAACTCTTCAAGGTCCACGTAGCCCTGGTGGTAAAATGTCAGCCAGCCCAGCATGTAACTCAACAGCTGAGAATGTCAATAAATTAGCATAATTAGCATTCAGAAATTTTCAGAATAGATATAGTATGCAGATGAACATATGAGGTGAACATACGAGGTGAACAAGGGATCAGATTTTATATTTATATATATATATACAATTAACTCGGGACAAGTACATAATGTAATTTATCAACAGTAATTTGCTAAATTTCATACTAAAGTTGACATTTATGTATAAATATGGCCACGACCCAAATTTGAGTATAACAAAATTTAAATAGCTTTTTCGATGACCAAAATTTGAGAATTAGAAATACCAACATTTTTGAGAAAAGCACAGGCATACCGGTAACTCACTTGACGACCCAAGTTTTAGAACTTAAAACACTGAGACAACTTACTATCTCTACAAACTCAAACTTTTTCTTCTCCTGCACTTCTTGCAGCTTGAGAACATATTTCATAGAGGCTGTGTAAAATGCTTTCTTCTCAAACTCCACTTGAGTGTCCGCCTGCAATGAAGGGAAATTCAAAGACGGCATGTTTTCAAAACAGTGGTATTTAACTGAAAAAAATAAATACAAATTATAAATCATAATTATTTCAACTCTTCACTTTTGTGTACATGTCTTTTAATGTTTTTGTACACATTGGTCTTGGGATTTTTTTGCACAGGTTTTGATTGCGCAGGTAAACAAAGAGATGGCGTATTTCATAATTTACAGAGGACATGATAAAAAAAAAAGAAAGACCCAAGACCTCTTGAAGAGCAGAGTCGTTGATTTTGGACGCCTTCATGTTGAGGTATCTCTCTTGTGACTGGCAGAACTTGGCAGTCTGTTTATCAAAGTTCTTTTTCTCCTCCTGCAACATACATCACACAAACCCTTTTATCAAGCTATCAAGGAAAATGTCATTGAAAAATGGGAAATGATTATTAGTATGAATAATGATGAAACCATCAAAGTTCGAAACTTTATTAGCCCTTACTCTTGTCATCATTTACAAACATCATGTAAGCCGCCTGGCCACAAAGCCTAAGTAGTAGTGTGATAACTAAGTTGGTCGCCAAAAATAATGCACCCTCCCCCCACCTATGCTCCACTACTAAACATTCCAGCTGCAACAATGGCCACAGATTAAAGCATGTTGCTACTATTACAGTATCCTGCAAACAAAAGAAAGAGAAACTGAAAAATAATAAAAGAGGCCATTCTTGGACAAAACCCCACGATGATAAACTACAATGAGCTCTATCTATTACCGGAATATCTGAAAGAACTGCTTTATAAACATTTAAACTTAAAGAAACTGCGGTCCTCAACTCAGTCCTTACTGAAAATTCCCAGTGTGGATGAACACAGAAAAAAGTCGTACGGAGTCCGCTCTTTTGAAGCGGTAGCGCCAAAGTTATGGAATAGTTTACCTCCATCTTTGAGGGGTATTGAAAAGGACAGAAAATCCTTTAGAAAACATTTAAAGACTTTTTTGTTCAATAGATTTGAGTTAACAAGAGCGCAGTGAGCATGCGAAAGTAGCATGGATACCAGCGCTATAGAAGTATCCAATCAATCAATCAATCAATCAATCTTTAGCTCACAAAAACAATGACATGTAAACGATAGCATACCCTAGCCGCCCCAATGCTTTCCTTCCTAAAGTTTTCCAGTGGTTTCACAAACTGATCTTCAGCAGAGGAAATCTGAAGAGACCAAAGGAAGAAAAAAATAATTAAATATAAAGCCATCATAAAAGCAATACTACACATGATATGTAGTGTGTGTCAATTTGTGCAATGTATGTTAATGTGTAAATATCATTTACATTATGATGATTTGAAACTTACCAGAATGTCCCTGTGCATCTCAATGGTTTCAATAAACTGTCCAAACTTGGACAAGGATTGTGCTGGAGAATGTAACAACATAAAGTTTTAGAATCGTGATATGTTTCTTCTATGTGTATTCTTATGTTGAGGAAAGTTTAGTAGGCTAGGTAAAAGGGGATTTCTTTAATGTAAGATTATGGGATAAGGGAAAGGTGAATTTTGTTATTAAAAAATATTTCTTTGAAGAAGTCAAGCCATTTTCTTTCTTACTTATCTTGCAACACAGACAAATTACTAAAACTCCAAGAAACAAGAGTTAAGAAAAATATTTGAACATACGGCATTAATACAAAGACCACTATATCTTTTTGTCAAGAATTTCTATCTCCGAGGAAATGCAAATTAAGGAATTATTAGTTAACTCATTATTGACTAAACAAAACTCCCATCCCAGAGGGCAAAGTGGGGGACCAAGTGTTAAAGTATGGGGGACCTAGAGTCAAAGTATGGGGGACCTAGAGTCAAAGTATGGGGGACCAAGTGTCAAAGTATGGGGGACCTAGAGTCAAAGTATGGGGGACCAAGTGTCAAAGTATGGGGGACCTAGAGTCAAAGTATGGGGGACCAAGTGTCAAAGTATGGGGGACCTAGAGTCAAAGTATGGAGGACCTAGAGTCAAAGTATGGAGGACCTGGAGTCAATAACCAGGGAGACCTGGTGTCAATGTATGGGGGACCTAGTGTTAATGACCAGGGGATCTAGTGTCAATGTCCAGGGGACCTAGTGTCAATGTCCAGGGGACCTAGTATCAATGTCCAGGGAACCAAGTGTCAGTGTCCTCTCATCCCATTTTATTCGCAAGTTCTCTATTTTTTCCCATGACAAAACACCAATAACATTTCCAGGTTTTGGTTTGTTGGTACATTATTTACCTTTTTTGTGTTATTTAGACTTTTTACCCCAACCATTTAAAAAAAACAGCTTGATAAAGGTGTCAGAATAATATGCCTCTCTACCTTTCACATGATGAAATTCTTGAGGAAAAAAAAACAAGGGCAAAACTCTATGGTCATGACCCACTTTTTGAATGCAAAAAAAACAACAACAAAAACATTGAGGGAACTGTGAAATCTATTTGTAACATTGCTTGTAGGATTATATTTCATGAACATACAAATATATCTTGTGGTAAAAATGGCACCTTTTGATACATTTCTGTACACCATCTTCACAGAAAAGAACATTGCTGCAAACTCATGTGTATTTAACCTCAAGTGAAATGTTCATTGCAACAATGTTCACCATGTCAACAAAGTGGGCTGCTTAATACTATAACTTAAACATAATGTAAATATCGCTATTTATTCATAATTCCGACAAGGTATTTATTTATTTATACAGTCAAAAAGCAGGACCCACGCAAAAGGGAAAAGCTGACTCATGATAGCTGCCCCCACAGACCTCAGATGATGATTAGCATGGCCATTAGAGAAGGAATGCTGACGCCATCTGAAAGCACTTGATCATTTTAAAGTTAAAGGCTTGAAAGACTTCACACAAAGGAGTCCCCCCAGGGGATTTGGGGCCACAGTGGCCATTTCTCAGGGACACTGGCAAAAGAACATGATTGGTGTGCATGGGTTGGGGTCGGTAGAGTCGAGATACTCAAAATAAAAGGGGTGGGGGAGAGGGTGAACATACTGAAAATGTCGCAATAGAGATGGAGTCGGTGGGCCGTCGAGCGCGAGCTCTTAATGCCCCCCCCCCCGGCGCTCCCCCACACACGCCAGCGCACTGAAGGTTGGCCCGACGCCAGCCCGTGCGGAAGGGCGCCGGGAACTTCCCCCTTGACCTAGGGGAAGCACGGTCGACCGAGGACGCTGCGTTTAAAGCGTCAGCAGTCCACTCTCTGTGGGTCAGGACGGCCTTGCCTCCACTCCGGGGGGTTGGTGTTGCGTTACCACCCCCCACCGCCCAAGGAGTCTTTCGGTCGGGACGTTGGTAGTGGCGGGACGAAAACGAAAAAAGATACAAATCTTACGTGTGCATGCATTCAAGCTTTTTGAAAGAACATTTTGGAGCCTACCCAAGACTGTATAGATCACAACAAGCCACGTTACCGTCAGTAGCTTACCACCGAGTGGTGCCATTTTTTTAACAACGTCTATAAACTTGCAGAGAGTCCGTAAAAATGTTAGACTTAAAATGACTTTTCCCAACATCCGTATTAGCTCTAGGGTGTCCGAAAAAAAACAACCCAAGAGACATTGTACAACATTTGTTTGAAGCGAAACAAAACCTAGTATCTCAACATTTGTGATTTCTTCTTACTTGTTTGAAACACTGATGAGAATGCTATATAATAAAATAACGTTTAAACATAGGCCCAAGCCTCATCGTCATATAACATAGTCATACACAGACATTACATAGCGAGTCCTACAGATATCTGAATATATGTTGTATCCTCATAAATGTATTTTAAAAATGTGATAATACGAAATTTTGAGTATCCGTAGTAAAATAAATGTGCAGATTTAGAATGTGTCCGTAATGTATTTATAGTTGGATACCCTCTTACAGCCCCCCCCCCGGGGCCCTTTTTCCTTCATTCCCATGGTCAAGTTCAGTAACCTCTATGAGTTTCATTGAAAAATTCATAAAGCTTGCCAATAAATTATAAATTCTAATACACCTACCTTTCTAATGGGTACGTTCTGATATGATATTGCACGATCGAATTTCTTTTTAGGACAGGAAGTATGAAAAACAGAAATAGAGAGGAAAAAACGTCAACCGGTTTGGGGGGGGGATCTTATGCTTTTTTTTTAATTTGATGTTTACACTGTGTGAAACACTAGAGGCCGTCAGGTACGATAAAACAACACGGGATGTGATATTACCGCTCGGCACGTGCTGCCTCTCTCTGGAGGATAGAGCTGTGGCTATTGGGTTATGCCATCAATGGGGTCAGGTGGGCGTCTTCAAGGCCGCTGGGTGTGCGCCAGTCAGGGTAATCATAGCCATGAGTGGTTGTGTGAGGTGTGTGAGGTTATCATAGCCGGTGGTTGAGTGAGGTTATCATAGACGGTGGTTGTGTGAGGTTATCAAAGCCGGTGGTTGAGTGAGGTTATCATAGCCAGTGGTTGAGTGAGGTTATCATAGCCAGTGGTTGAGTGAGGTTATCATAGCCAGGGGTTGTGTGAGGTTATCATAGCCAGGGGTTGTGTGAGGTTATCATAGCCAGGGGTTGAGTGAGGTTATCATAGCCAGTGGTTGAGTGAGGTCATCCTAGCCAGTTGTTGAGTGAGGTCACCATAGCCAGAGGTTGCGAAAGTTAGAGATAGGCACAAAAATGGCATAGGAAGGGGTGCGGTTTTTCTTCTTATTAAGGAAATGGGGGGGGGGGCATTTACTCCCAACAGTTTTTTTCAAAGGAATTGGTGGCAAAATTCTCGGCCTACCCCGGCGGAATTCACCGTTGCTACGTCAGACGGTCAGTGGTTTGAATTTAGTTCCCGTTCTGGTGGATGCTTTTAAAAGATTGCTATGCCCGATTTAAAAAAGACCGCGGCTTTTTGTTATTTAGCTGAGCAATCAGATTCAGTCCAGGCTTCCAAGAGTTAGAATGCAATGGCACCATTAAAATTGCGAATGACAAGGTCGTGTCGTCACGACTGAATTAGTAACACGGCAGCCACCTGTCACCATGACAAGGGGGGGGGGGCATGTTTCAGAGTTAGGTCCTTGAAGACGCATCAATGGAGTACAGATACGTCATGCCAGTGTAACTATAAATAGTAATGAAAGACATACATGGCTAGTGATCAGCTCAAGGTGGCTTCAACTGGATTTCTTGAAAACTATATTCTCATTTACGGGGTTTTTACATTTCATGACATATAATTTGGCATACTCATCGGTCCATTCATGATGCACTTTATACTATTGGACTTTCGTTACGTTTCGAGCGACACACGTCGCTGAACTCAAGCGCGAACGATTTCTTTTGGATTTTGTTGGTATCGCCAGAATTAAAATGTACAAACCTCAGCCAATCACCGGAGTGCAGGCCGTGAACAGAGACGGCCCCAAGCACCCAGGCATGGACAACTGCCAAAATTTGGCTGAAATAACAAATATCGATGTTTTATACGCCGGTGTATCCTAAACACTGGGATTTTATCGTTCATCCCATGCAAGTTATCAAAGGTTGAGCTCTTATATTGTGATACAGCTTGCCTGATGCTCGCTGTTTTCTGTAAGACACGACGTCAACATGCTGAGCAGGGCTGGATTTTACAATTTTAGGGGCACTTAGCCCAACAAAAATTTGAGGCCCCATTTTGAAAAATAAAAAAATATTGCTAAGTTTTTTAAATCAAACCTAGATATTTGTATATACTACTCCCAATTGTGGGGCCCCTTATTTCGCGGGGCCCTTAGGCCACGGCCTGGTCGGCCTGCCTGTAAATCCGGCCCTGATGCTGAGCATATAATTGTTGAAATGTACTACTCGTCCTGACCAACCCGTCCAACAGCGATACAATGTTGCGACACACTGGCGCTGAATACAAAGCAACAACAACAAAAAATAGTGATTAGACAAATGTTGGAACTTCAACTTTCGCTGTTGAGACAAACAAATAACGGTTGTCGAAGACATTGTTTACTCCTATAATCCTACATAAAACAGTGGCCACATTTAACAAATTTAAAATAAAATCGCCCATCTTTGTTGTAGGTTTGTATACTGTTGTGGTAAAAATGCTTACATATTCAAATGTAGGATGACAATTCGCCACCGCCAGAACATATATCTATGTAAGTAAATGTGAAAGTTTGTAAAAGGGGGTTTTGTTTGCAGGCATTTTGTTTGTTCCCCATTTTCGCTTAAAAGTGGATACATCAGTAAAATAAATTAATATTTTTTTGCACTGTACAACGGATGCTCGACAACCCCCACCACCCCATAAAAGGCCTCCTCCGACAAATCCCCCCAGACAGAAGCGCCACATAAAGAAGCCCCCTACTTTTGACTGGAATTCATGTTTGTTTTTTTAAAAATGTTTTTCCGTTAATTTTGTTAAAAACTTGAGTGAAAAATTCAATTTTGGAGTTATTATTTTCAACGAATGACATGAGTGAGAACAGGTCCCCTGACCGCTTATTTTCTAAATCCACAACTACAATTTGTGCTGAAATAATCGTATTCGTGTCAGCCTACCATCAGATAAACGATTGTAGGAAAAAAAGTCACAGGAAAAAAAGTCACAGAAAAAAGTCACAGAAAAAGACACAGAAAAAAGTCACAGAAAAAGACACAGAAAAAAAGTCACAGAAAAAAAGTTACAGAAAAAAAGTCACAGAAAAAAAAGTCACGAAAAAGAAGTCACCGGAAAAAAGTCACAGGGAAAAAGTCACAGAAAAAAAGTCACAGAAAAAAGTCACAAAATATTTTCCATATAAACTAATTTTCAGTTTTTATCATATATATCAAATCATATCTATTTAAATTGAATGTTTGTGGGTTTGTTCCACAAAGGCTTTTACATGGATTGATGGATCTTGACCAAACTTGGCACATATCCATCAGTATCCATAATCAAATACTGGGCCGGGGGGTATGAACGTTTTATAACATTCCGCTTGGTGCCTGGGGCCCAAAATGTCGTTTTTTCCAATATAAGCTATATCAATACAATTAACAACAAATTCTCCTCCACGAATAGGTGGATCTTGACGAAACTTAGTATACATACACTTGTTTATCCATATTCAAATACCGAATGGTACTGAACTCATAAAATCTATCCCTCTTGGGGCGGGGGCCCCATTTCATTTTTCCTTATATAAGCGATATAATTAACCATAGGCTTAGACAATACTTAAGGTTCTATGTGAAATTAATGGATATAAGCCTAGCTCGGTTGTCGGTAGTAACACCCATCATTGTCTGTATAGAAATATCGGTGGTTCTAATCTAGAATTTTCCAGAAAGTTTGATAGTTCAAAAAGCTATATCATATATGTTAATGTGACACATTTTAAATTTTAACTCCATAATTTATCTAAATGATTTTTATGGGGCCCCAATCTCAGGCTAAACTAAATCGGTACAATTATGGAATGGGCCCCGTTTCAACTTAAATGTATTATAATTATAGCAATGCATTTAGTTGTATAATTTTTCTTTTAGAAAAATAATTACTTAGAAACTTATTGCTTACACTTTTCGAGGAGGATATTAATTTTAAACTAAAGTGTTCTATAAAGTTATTTATATATTGTTCTATGGGGATATATAATAGAATCTAAAAGCTTATTGAAATGTTAGTTCAGTTCTATAATTTCAATGGTACTTTCTTTATACAGTCACTTCATAATCCTACCGGGAACAAAATCCTAATGGGAACATGATCCGAACGAGTAAAGTAAATGAGTAAACTGGAACCCGCCGGTTACACGATCTAAATGAGTGACGGGTTCAAACTGGAATCATATGGCAAACGGGATCCCATCAGAGAAGAGGATTCACCGGGAAACGGGATCCTAACGGGATCGGGATCCCACCTGAAAACGGGAAAAAATTGGAAAATGACATCCTACTTGGAAATGAGATCCCATGTGGATCTCAATTAGGTCGGGATCCCAAAGGGGTCGGAATCCCATTAGGATATGGGGTGCCATTTGTAAAAGGTATCCCAATGAGGTCGGGATCCAAATGGGATCATAGCAAAATGTGTCTTTTTTTCCGCGACTTATTTTCCTGTGACTTTTTTTTCCACTCACCAAATTACCATGCTAGATGTGGATGGCCCGAAACATAATATCAAAAGAAACAATCCCCTCTATCTAAAGATAAGAGAATCTATTAACCTTAACTTCACCCCTTTAAAATAACAGCAATTTCCGTCCATCCTATAAGATACCTTAACAAAAATGGAGCTCGGCCTGTACCTCCGCCCCTGTCATTTGTGATAAATAGAAGAATAAACAGTTGTAATTCATTTGACTTTTTGGTAGCACGGCCGTCCCGCAGTGGGGTCGGGATCCCAATAGGGTCGATGTCCCAATGGGGCTGGGATCCCAATAAGATCATTTTTGGGAAAGGGATCCCACTCGGGATCGGATCCCACTCGGGATCCCGATGGGATATGGGATCCCATCACTCTTTTCAGAATTTTTTATGATATCTGATGGGTAAATGGTTCTGTGACTTTTTTTCCTAGCAAAATTTGTGACTTTTTTCCGTGACTTTTTTTCCTGTGACTTTTTTTCCGCTCACCAGATAAACAGGGTGGGTCACGTAAAACCGGGAAACGACCGGTGGCCAAATGGCCCGGCGGCAAAATGACCAGGCCGCGAAGTGTCGTGGGCGAAATGGTCTCACCCATGCACAAATGTATAGCAGACAACAGCATTCACGTAGGTTTACTTTAAACAACAAGACTATCATCGTGAGTAAAAACCATTCTCTCAAATGTATTTCCAAATCGTTAATCTTCCTTATTGAAATAGTGGGCGGAGTCACGGAGTCCATTCGGATGAAAGTATCGAGGACTAATAAGTCAAAATGCATTCTAAAATCAATAAAAATTGACCCATAAATTAAGTCACAAATTTCTAATTTTCCGGATAAAGGTAACCAAGATTTTATCTGACCGACATTATTTTTTTTCCACTGAAACCAGCGAAGAGAATATGATCTGAAAAATATTTTCTACTAGTATGACACTTTAAGCCAAACTCCAACGGCGGTAGGGTGTGAACCCATTGGCACAAAATAATTAGTTGTTTAGGTACGTTGTTGTTGTTCGTCCGTAAAATCGACTAGGACCATCCAGTCATTCGGTTAGGGGGGTGGGTTACGGTGGGTTCCCGGGTGGCTTGCCAATCATATCCGTGCTCGGAATAATCTCTGGCACCGCGGGCAGGGGATAGTTGCTGCAGTCGGTGATTTAATAATGCTCTTTCGGGCTTGCCTGCGTGTCTCAATGGTGGCCATCCTACTGGCTTCATAAGATTTAGCCCCTATCTTGACAGCTGATCTCCACCTGACTCTGTCCTGAGCTGTCTTCACCCATTTAGTGGGGTCGATGCTGAAGGCCTTTAGTGCCACGTTCAGTGAGTCTTTGTAACTTTTTTTTTTACCTCAATAATTGCCTCATTGTCACTAGATTTATTGCAGATAAAGAGTACGCCATTTGGCCCCTTGGCAACAAAAATCGTATGTAGCTATACATTATGCATCTTCGCACCTTATCTTAAGCTACATTACCCCCATTTGAGTCTTAATTTACTCGCAATTTTTGGAATCCACCAGTGTCAAATTTCAAAGAAAAGATAGTGTAAAGACAGTCGACCAGTTTAAAAATTAGTGACTAGAAAATAGTGTCGAACAGTTTAAAAATGAGTGAATAAATTGAAATGATGTGGGGATGACAGCGCCACCAAAGTGAAAGATTCAGAGGCACATCTCTCAGCCATCACTGAAATAGTGTGGTGTCAATAGCACGAGCACCGCTCCAATACACGAATGGAAATAACAGCCGCATTTCGGCGTAAAGTGGCGGGATGCCAGGAGGCTAGTGAATCAATAGGCTTCCAGAGATGGATCCCACATCTTGTCGCCCAGGACCACATCCATGGTTTTCACAAACATCTATTCCCACGATTCATTCCTAGTTAGTAAAATGAACAACCGGTGTGTTTAAGAACTAATAAAGTTACATACAATTATATTTTATCCTCCTATAATTAGGATAACCGGGAACGAAACTACAAGATTGGCTTACATTGGAGCAAAGATGACGATGTGTAAACAAACCAAACACACTGGCACCATGGCAAACAATTGTTTCAATGAATCGGATCATGAGGCGCATCTTTCATCTTTTGGAGACATTTTTTTTCAGCATTTCCCAACGATTCCCCTAAAAAATACCAATTGTGGAGGCCGTGCATGGATGCGGTGTATGGGGGCAGTGTACTGAAAGAGGCGGTGTATGGGGGCAGTGTATGGAGGCGGTGTATGGATGTGGTGTATGGGGGCAGTGTATGGAGACGGTGTATGGATGTGGTGTATGGGGGCAGTGTATGGAGGCGGTGTATGGATGTGGTGTATGGGGCAGTGTACGGAAGGAGGCGGTGTATGGGGGCAGTGTATGGAGGCGGTGTATGGATGTGGTGTATGGGGGCAGTGTATGGAGGCCGTGTATGGATGTGGTGTATGGGGCAGTGTATGGAGGCGGTGTATGTATGTGGTGTATGGGGGCAGTGTATGGGGGCAGTGTATGGAGGCGGTGTATGGATATGGTGTATGGGGGCAGTGTATGGAGGCGGTGTGTCCAGGTGAATCCTTTTCCTACCTTCACGTATAGCATTTCCACTAAAAGATCGCAATACCTTCTGCAACCAATGACCACTGCGCGACTAGGACGAAATCTAGCTCTGTATGCAGGTAGCTACGACATTTTAAGAACGACCGAAATTGAGTTATATATGCTTTAAAAGCCGCCTGGTTATGTCTATAGAAACACGTTTTAATCATTTTAAATGATAAAATATGTGTTCGATACAAATGTTCTTATTCATATTTTGGTGCCGTGCTAAACTTGACGGAAACCACTGACCTGGTACGTTTAATCGCTCATCTCCCTTTACTACGCTTCTTTTACCCCCCCCCCCTCCCATTTGCTGTTGGCCCACCCATAGACATAAGCGTTGCGGGCTCTCTTCAAAATTCATACAAGGGTACATTTATTGATTCTAAGGGAAGTTGATATAATCATCAGAGCTAGGTCAGTTCTCGGTGGTAGGGTTGTTTTGTCCAGCCACATTAGGAGCACGCCCCTGACACAACAACGTGTCTTTACATGAGCACAGAGTCAATCGATTAACACGACTAATTAACATATACCACACGCAGTATTACTATATACACTAAATAAGACATTGGTCAAGGGTTCGGGTGTCAGAGAGGGGTCAATTCAGTACCGTAAGCCATTAGAGGCACTATTTTGATACGGTAGCTACTTAATGCAGCCCAGTGTAGAATTGGATAAGAACATACAGTCTTTTCTTAACTTCATACAGTGTTTGACTGCTGTTAGTTTTTACAATCCCGGTACTGACATGAATATACAACCTCTTTTTTTGTTTTGTGTGGTCCACTAAAGTCATCAGATCGATATCAATCTCATAAAGGCGCAACCACAAGGTCAGTGTGGATAACCGGGGGTTATTGAGGCGATAAAAAGCTTTCACATCGATTATACAAGTGTGGGCCTTCTGCCCAGAGGAGCAAACGAGGTCAATAACCTTTTTATCTGCCCGGACACTGAAGATATCACTGGGACGGGTCGCAGTTCTGTAGCGAGTGCCCTTGACCACACGTAGAGTTGACAACTGGTCATCACAACATCAACTTTACAACATCAACATTAGATATCAGTCACTGGTGTGTTGATAAATCCCCGTGTTTACAAACACATTTCAATAGCGGTAAGCGTCGCTCTACTCAACCATAGGCTTGTAAAGAGCAACCATGAAAGATGATCGTGTTTACAAACACATTTCAATAGCGGTAAGCGTCGCTCTACTCAACCATAGGCTTGTAAAGAGCAACCATGAAAGATGATCGTGTTTACAAACACAGTTCAACAGTGGTAAGCGTCGCTCTACTCAACCATAGGCTTGCAAAGAGCAACCATGAACGATGATCAGTGGCCGTCAAACCCAAATGGCCTCCGTTGTCTCACACTGTGCAGGGGCAAGTACCTTAGCATTAATTTGTATATTTTCAAGGCTGTTTACCATCACTGAAATACTAATTATAATTACCCTAATGTGTTGACCGCCACGTGGTATATATATATATATATGCGACCTGGAAATGCCACAGGCGAGAAAGCAATTAACTTAAGCGTATGTTTGTATGTAGCGTAGAAATGTAAACAACGAGTACAACTATAAGAGAATATTAACACTGGTGGACAATACTCGAGACAACAACAATGTTGAGCACAAGCTGCAACTTGAAAGTGTTCCGCTCCCGATGACTCAACCCAAATCCCATTGTGGGGTGTTTCTTAATGAACAACTTCGCGATCAGCAAACGCTTTACTTCATACACTGACCTTATAGTCACCCCCAACCCTCCAGTCCATATGTACCACTGACACATTATGTTAAATGTTTTTATATAGTCTGCACAGCACAGAAATTTGTAGACAATCATAACGGACTGGGTTTTTTTACTACTTATACCAGGCCTGCACAACTCAAAATGTAAGGCGGGTCGTAATACTTCATGAAAAACTTGTTCGGGCCGAAAGAAAATAAAATATGACAGGGGGAAAGGGTATTAAGAAAAAATAATAAAAAATAATATTTAGTTACTTCGCGGGCCGCAAAGTGGGTGCTGGCGGGCCGCAAACGGCCCGTATGTTATGCAGGCCTAACTTTTACCATAAACTGAACAAATCCATCCCTGCTCCTGATACATTTTTCAAGAAATCACCCAACACGGCAAATGTCTGGAGATTGTGCTTTCTACTCCGGCCACAGAGAATGATGCCGCTTTCATACATTTTGGTCATTTATCAAGATTCTTCTCCACCACAGATTTCGTTTTAGTAAACGTCTCCACATTAGCATTGCGAGTGACCGCCATTATTTGATCAAAGAACAGGCAATGCTGTCACCGGTCCTATGTAAGAGTCATTCACACATGTTTTAAGACACTAAAAAAAAGCTAAGCAAACACATTAAGTACAGAGTATACCCAATACATAAAGTACAACAACAACAAAGACGACTGATATGACGACCTACAGACATGAACACAAAGAACTAAACACTTGAAATGGGCACATCTCTAATGGTAGATGTACACCGCCAGCCAACAGTATAGTGACCGCCCCTGTCAACATGGTGTTCGACTCACTGTTTCGTTTTTAATGTCCAGTTCGGTTTATTTATTTTTACTTATTTCTTTACCATAATGCGAGCAAGTAATAATTTTTCGAAGCTTCTGCAAAACGTTAGTTCTTAGTGAGCTACCGGTCTGAACAAAGTCCGCTAGATGTCGAGTCCTAACATTCTATTTTACTATTAAAAATCAATCTATATTCTGTATGTATGTGATTTGAAATCTTTAAAAAAAAAGAAGAAGAAGTTATAACTCAATTCGAAACCAGGATCAAAATATGTGTAGTTTCCGATTAATTTTAAAGCAGTTTGGAGTAAATCTCTGAAAACGAAATGTGCTGCCTGTCTTGCCCAACGTAACTTTACATTACCATAACCTAAACAGGATACCAACACAAGCACAGGAGGGGATGTGTGGCAAGAAGCCATGCTGAAACGTGTAGACAGGACTGGGTGTGTGACAAGAAGCCATGCTGAAACGTGTAGACAGCACGGGGTGTGTGGCAAGAAGCCATGCTGAAACGTGTAGACAGGACGGGGTGTGTGGCAAGAAGCCATGCTGAAACGTGTAGACAGGACGGGGTGTGTGGCAAGAAGCCATGCTGAAACGTGTAGACAGGACGGGGTGTGTGGCAAGAAGCCATGCTGAAACGTGTAGACAGGACGGGATGTGTGGCAAGAAGCCATGCTGAAACGTGTAGACAGGACGGGGTGTGTTACAAGAAGCAATGCTGAAATGTGTAGACAGGACGGTGTGTGTGGCAAGAATCCATGCTGAAACGTGTAGACAGCACGGGTTGTGTGGCAAGAAGCCATGCTGAAATGTGTAGACAGGACGGGATGTGTGGCAAGAAGCCATGCTGAAACGTGTAGAAAGGACGGTTTGTGTGGCAAGAAGCCATGCTGAAACGTGTAGACAGAACAGGGTGTGTGGCAAGAAGCCATGCTGAAACGTGTAGACAGGACGGTGTGTGTGGCAAGAAGCCATGCTGAAAAGTGTAGACAGGACGGGGTGTGTGGCAAGATGCAATGCTGAAACGTGTAGACATGAGGGTGTGTGTGGCAAGAAGCCATGCTGAAACGTGTAGACAGCACGGGGTTTGTGGCAATAAGCCATGCTGAAACGTGTAGACAGGACGGGATGTGTGGCAAGAAGCCATGCTGAAACGTGTAGACAGGACGGTGTGTATGGCAAGGAGCCATGCTGAAACGTGTAGACAGGACGGGGTGTGTGGCAAGAAGCCATGCTGAAACGTGTAGACAGGACGGTGTGTGTGGCAAGAAGCCATGCTAAAACGTGTAGACATGACGGGATGTGTGGCAAGAAGCCATGCTGAAACGTGTAGACAGGACGGGGTGTGTGGCAAGAAGCCATGCTGAAACGTGTAGACATGACGGGATGTGTGGCAAGAAGCCATGCCGAAACGTGTAGACAGGACGGGATGGGTGGCAAGAAGCCATGCTGAAACGTGTAGACAGGACGGGGTGTGTGGCAAGAAGCCATGCTGAAACGTGTAGACAGAACGGGGTGTGTGGCAAGAAGCCATGCTGAAACGTGTAGACAGGACGGTGTCTGTGGCAAGAAGCCATGCTGAAACGCGTAGACAGGACAGGGTGTGTGGCAAGATGCAATGCTGAAACGTGTAGACAGGACGGTGTGTGTGGCAAGAAGACATGCTGAAACGTGTAGACAGCACGGGGTTTGTGGCAAGAAGCCATGCTGAAACGTGTAGACAGGACGGGATGTGTGGCAAGAAGCCATGATGAAACGTGTAGACAGGACGGTGTGTATGGCAAGGAGCCATGCTGAAACGTGTAGACAGGACGGGGTGTGTGGCAAGAAGCCATGCTGAAACGTGCAGACAGGACGGTGTGTGTGGCAAGACGCCATGCTGAAACGTGTAGACATGACGGGATGTGTGGCAAGAAGCCACGTTGAAACGTGTAAACAGGACGGGGTGTGTGGCAAGAAGCCATGCTGAAACGTGTAGACAGGACGGGATGTGTGGCAAGAAGCCATGCTGAAACGTGTAGACAGGACGGGGTGTGTGGCAAGAAGCCATGCTGAAACGTGTAGACAGGACGGGATGTGTGGCAAGAAGCCATGCTGAAACGTGTAGACAGGACGGGGTGTGTGGCAAGAAGCCATGCTAAATTATGTAGACAGCACGGGGTGTGTGGCAAGAAGCAATGCTGAAACGTGTAGACAGGACGGTGTGTGTGGCAAGAAGCAATGCTGAAACGTGTAGACATGACGGTGTGTGTGGCAAGAAGCCATGCTGAAACGTGTAGACAGGACGGAGTGTGTGGCAAGAAGCAATGCTGAAACGTGAAGACAGGACGGGATGTGTGGCAAGAAGCCATGTTGAAACGTGTAGACAGGACAAGGTGTGTGGCAAGAAGCCATGCTGAAACGTGTAGATAAGGAGGGGTGTGTAGCAAGACGCCATGCTGAAACGTGTAGACAGGACAGGGTGTGTGGCAAGAACCCATGCTAAAACGTGTAGACAGGACGGGGTGTGTGGCAAGAAGCCATGCTGAAACGTGTAGACAGGACGGGGTGTGTGGCAAGAAGCCATGCTGAAACGTGTAGACTGCACGGTGTGTGTGTCAAGAAGCCATGCTAAAACGTGTAGACAGGACGGGATGTGTGGCAAGAAGCCATGCTGAAACGTGTAGACACGAAGGGGTGTGTGGCAAGAAGCCATGCTGAAACGTGTAGACAGGACGGGGTGTGTGGCAAGAAGCCATGCTGAAACGTGTAGACAGCACGGGGTGTGTGGCAAGAAGCCATGCTGAAAAGTGTAGACAGGACGGTGTGTGTGGCAAGAAGCCATGCTGAAACGTGTAGACAGGACGGTGTGTGTGGCAAGAAGCCATGCTGAAACGTGTAGACATGACGGGTTGTGTGGCAAGAAGCCATGCTGAAACGTGTAGACAGGACTGGATGTGTGGCAAGAAGCCATGCTGAAACGTGTAGACAAGACGGTGTGTATGGCAAGGAGCCATGCTGAAACGTGTAGACAGGACGGGGTGTGTGGCAAGAAGCCATGCTGAAACGTGCAGACAGGATGGTGTGTGCTGCAAGAAGCCATGCTGAAACGTGTAGACATGACGGGATGTGTGGCAGGAAGCCATGCTGAAACGTGTAGACAGGACGGGGTGTGTGGCATGAAGCCATGCTAAATTGTGTAGACAGCACGGGGTGTGTGGCAAGAAGCCATGCTGAAACGTGTAGACAGGACGGGGTGTGTGGCAATAAGCAATGCTGAAACGTGTAGACAGGACGGGGTGTGTGGCAAGAAGCCATGCTGAAACGTAAAGACAGGACGGGATGTGTGGCAAGAAGCCATATTGAAACGTGTAGGCAGGACAAGGTGTGTGGCAAGAAGCCATGCTGAAACGTGTAGATAAGGAGGGGTGTGTAGCAAGACGCCATGCTGAAACGTGTAGACAGGACGGGGTGTGTGGCAAGAAGCCATGCTGAAACGTGTAGACAGCACGGTGTGTGTGTCAAGAAGCCATGCTGAAACGTGTAGACAGGACGGGATGTGTGGCAAGAAGCCATGCTGAAACGTGTAGACACGACGGGGTGTGTGGCAAGAAGCCATGCTGAAACGTGTAGACAGGACGGGGTGTGTCGCAAGAAGCCATGCTGAAACGTGTAGACAGCACGGGGTGTGTGGCAAGAAGCCATGCTGAAACGTGTAGACAGGACGGTGTGTGCGGCAAGAAGCCATGCTGAAACGTGTAGACAGGACGGTGTGTGTGGCAAGAAGCCATGCTGAAACGTGTAGACATGACGGGATGTGTGGCAAGAAGCCATGCTGAAACGTGTAGACAGGACGGGGTGTGTGGCAAGAAGCCATGCTGAAACGTGTAGACAGGACGGGATGTGTAGCAAGAAGCCATGCTGAAACGTGTAGACAGGACGGTGTGTGTGGCAAGAAGACATGTTGAAACGTGTAGACAGCACGGGGTTTGTGGCAAGAAGCCATGCTGAAACGTGTAGACAGGACGGGATGTGTGGCAAGAAGCCATGATGAAACGTGTAGACAGGACGGTGTGTATGGCAAGGAGCCATGCTGAAACGTGTAGACAGGACGGGGTGTGTGGCAAGAAGCCATGCTGAAACGTGCAGACAGGACGGTGTGTGTGGCAAGACGCCATGCTGAAACGTGTAGACATGACGGGATGTGTGGCAAGAAGCCACGTTGAAACGTGTAAACAGGACGGGGTGTGTGGCAAGAAGCCATGCTGAAACGTGTAGACAGGACGGGATGTGTGGCAAGAAGCATTGCTGAAACGTGTAGACAGGACGGGGTGTGTGGCAAGAAGCCATGCTGAAACGTGTAGACAGGACGGGATGTGTGGCAAGAAGCCATGCTGAAACGTGTAGACAGGACGGGGTGTGTGGCAAGAAGCCATGCTAAATTATGTAGACAGCATGGGGTGTGTGGCAAGAAGCCATGCTGAAACGTGTAGACAGGACGGTGTGTGTGGCAAGAAGCAATGCTGAAACGTGTAGACATGACGGTGTGTGTGGCAAGAAGCCATGCTGAAACGTGTAGACAGGACGGAGTGTGTGGCAAGAAGCAATGCTGAAACGTGAAGACAGGACGGGATGTGTGGCAAGAAGCCATGTTGAAACGTGTAGACAGGACAAGGTGTGTGGCAAGAAGCCATGCTGAAACGTGTAGATAAGGAGGGGTGTGTAGCAAGACGCCATGCTGAAACGTGTAGACAGGACAGGGTGTGTGGCAAGAACCCATGCTAAAACGTGTAGACAGGACGGGGTGTGTGGCAAGAAGCCATGCTGAAACGTGTAGACAGGACGGGGTGTGTGGCAAGAAGCCATTCTGAAACGTGTAGACTGCACAGTGTGTGTGTCAAGAAGCCATGCTAAAACGTGTAGACAGGACGGGATGTGTGGCAAGAAGCCATGCTGAAACGTGTAGACACGAAGGGGTGTGTGGCAAGAAGCCATGCTGAAACGTGTAGACAGGACGGGGTGTGTGGCAAGAAGCCATGCTGAAACGTGTAGACAGCACGGGGTGTGTGGCAAGAAGCCATGCTGAAACGTGTAGACAGGACGGTGTGTGTGGCAAGAAGCCATGCTGAAACGTGTAGACAGGACGGTGTGTGTGGCAAGAAGCCATGCTGAAACGTGTAGACATGACGGGATGTGTGGCAAGAAGCCATGCTGAAACGTGTAGACAGGACTGGATGTGTGGCAAGAAGCCATGCTGAAACGTGTAGACAGGACGGTGTGTATGGCAAGGAGCCATGCTGAAACGTGTAGACAGGACGGGGTGTGTGGCAAGAAGCCATGCTGAAACGTGCAGACAGGATGGTGTGTGCTGCAAGAAGCCATGCTGAAACGTGTAGACATGACGGGATGTGTGGCAGGAAGCCATGCTGAAACGTGTAGACAGGACGGGATGTGTGGCAAGAAGCCATGCTGAAACGTGTAGACAGGACGGGGTGTGTGGCAAGAAGCCATGCTAAATTATGTAGACAGCACGGGGTGTGTGGCAAGAAGCCATGCTGAAACGTGTAGACAGGACGGTGTGTGTGGCAAGAAGCAATGCTGAAACGTGTAGACATGACGGTGTGTGTGGCAAGAAGCCATGCTGAAACGTGTAGACAGGACGGAGTGTGTGGCAAGAAGCAATGCTGAAACGTGAAGACAGGACGGGATGTGTGGCAAGAAGCCATGCTGAAACGTGTAGACAGGACGGGGTGTGTGGCAAGAAGCCATGCTGAAACGTGTAGACAGCACGGTGTGTGTGTCAAGAAGCCATGCTGAAACGTGTAGACAGGACGGGATGTGTGGCAAGAAGCCATGCTGAAACGTGTAGACACGACGGGGTGTGTGGCAAGAAGCAATGCTGAAACGTGTAGACAGGACGGGGTGTGTCGCAAGAAGACATGCTGAAACGTGTAGACAGCACGGAGGTGTGGCAAGAAGCCATGCTGAAACGTGTAGACAGGACGGTGTGTGCGGCAAGAAGCCATGCTGAAACGTGTAGACAGGACGGTGTGTGTGGCAAGAAGCCATGCTGAAACGTGTAGACATGACGGGATGTGTGGCAAGAAGCCATGCTGAAACGTGTAGACAGGACGGGGTGTGTGGCAAGAAGCCATGCTGAAACGTGTAGACAGGACAGGATGTGTAGCAAGAAGCAATGCTGAAACGTGTAGACAGGACGGGGTGTGTGGCAAGAAGCCATGCTGAAACGTGTTGCCAGAACGGGGTGTGTAGCAAGAAGCCATGCTGAAATATGTAGACAGGTCGGTGTGTGTGGCAAGAAGCCATGCTGAAACGTGTAGACAGGACGGGGTGTGTGGCAAGATGCAATGCTGAAACGTGTAGACAGGACGATGTGTGTGGCAAGAAGCCATGCTGAAACGTGTAGACAGCACGGGGTTTGTGGCAAAAAGCCATGCTGAAACGTGTAGACAGGACGGGATGTGTGGCAAGAAGCCATGCTGAAACGTGCAGACAGGACGGTGTGTGTGGCAAGAAGCCATGCTGAAAGGTGTAGACATGACGGGATGTGTGGCAAGAAGCCATGCTGAAACGTGTAGACAGGACGGGGTGTGTGGCAAGAAGCCATGCTGAAACGTGTAGACAGGACGGGATGTGTGGCAAGAAGCCATGCTGAAACGTGTAGACAGGACGGGGTGTGTGGCAAGAAGCCATGCTGAAACGTGGAGACAGGACGGGGTATTTGGCAAGAAGCCAGGCTGAAACGTGTAGACAGGACGGGGTGTGTGGCAAGAAGCCATGCTGAAACGTGTAGACAGGACGGGATGTGTGGCAATAAGCCATGCTGAAACGTGTAGACAGGACGGGGTGTGTGGCAAGAAGCCATGCTGAAACGTGTAGACAGGACGGGGTGTGTGGCAAGAAGCCATGCTGAAACGTGTAGACAGGACGAGGTGTGTGGCAAGAAACCATGCTCAAACGTGTAGACAGGACGGGGTGTGTGGCAAGAAGCCATGCTGAAACGTGTAGACAGAACGGGGTGTGTGGCAAGAAGCCATGCTGAAACGTGTAGACAGGACGGGGTGTGTGGCAAGAAGCCATGCTGAAACGTGTAGACAGGACGGGGTGTGTGGCAAGAAACCATGCTGAAACGTGTAGACAGGACGGGGTGTGTGGCAAGAAGCCATGCTGAAACGTGTAGACATGACGGGATGTGTGGCAAGAAGCCATGCTGAAACGTGTAGACAGGACGGGGTGTGTGGCAAGAAGCCATGCTGAAAGGTGTAGACAGGACGGGGTGTGTGGCAAGAAGCCATGCTGAAACGTGTAGACAGGACGGGATGTGTGGCAAGAAGCCATGCTGAAACGTGTAGACAGGACGGGGTGTGTGGCAAGAAGCCATGCTGAAACGTGTAGACAGGACGGGGTGTTTGGCAAGAAGCCATGCTGAAACGTGTAGACAGGACGGGGTGTGTGGCAAGAAGCCATGCTGAAACGTGTAGACAGGACGGGGTGTGTGGCAAGAAGCCATGCTGAAACGTGTAGACAGCACGGGGTGTGTGGCAAGAAGCCATGCTGAAACGTGTAGACAGGACGGTGTGTGTGGCAAGAAGCCATGCTGAAACGTGTAGACAGGACGGTGTGTGTGGCAAGAAGCCATGCTGAAACGTGTAGACATGACGGGATGTGTGGCAAGAAGCCATGCTGAAACGTGTAGACAGGACGGGGTGTGTGGCAAGAAGCCATGCTGAAACGTGTAGACAGGACGGGATGTGTGGCAAGAAGCCATGCTGAAACGTGTAGACAGGACGGGGTGTGTGGCAAGAAGCCATGCTGAAACGTGTAGACAGGACGGGGTGTGTGGCAAGAAGCCATGCTGAAACGTGTAGACAGGACGGGGTGTGTGGCAAGAAGCCATGCTGAAACATGTAGACAGCTCGGGGTGTGTGGCAAGAAGCCATGCTGAAACGTGTAGACAGGACGGGGTGTGTGGCAAGAAGCCATGCTGAAATGTGTAGACAGCACGGTGTGTGTGTCAAGAAGCCATGCTGAAACGTGTAGACAGGACGGGATGTGTGGCAAGAAGCCATGCTGAAACGTGCAGTCAGGACGGTGTGTGTGGCAAGAAGCCATGCTGAAACGTGTAGACAGGACGGGGTGTGTGGTAAGAAGCCATGCTGAAACGTGTAGACAGGACGGGGTGTTTGGCAAGAAGCCATGCTGAAACGTGTAGACAGGACAGGGTGTGTGGCAAGAACCCATGCTAAAACGTGTAGACAGGACGGGGTGTGTGGCAAGAAGCCATGCTGAAACGTGTAGACAGGACGGGGTGTGTGGCAAGAAGCCATGCTGAAACGTGTAGACAGGACAGGGTGTGTGTGGCAAGAACCCATGCTAAAACGTGTAGACAGGACGGGGTGTGTGGCAAGAAGCCATGATGAAACGTGTAGACACGAAGGGGTGTGTGGCAAGAAGCCATGCTGAAACGTGTAGACAGGACGGGGTGTGTGGCAAGAAGCCATGATGAAACGTGTAGACAGCACGGGGTGTGTGGCAAGAAGCCATGCTGAAACGTGTAGACAGGACGGTGTGTGTGGCAAGAAGCCATGCTGAAACGTGTAGACAGGACGGTGTGTGTGGCAAGAAGCCATGCTGAAACGTGTAGACATGACGGGATGTGTGGCAAGAAGCCATGCTGAAACGTGTAGACAGGACGGGGTGTGTGGCAAGAAGCCATGCTGAAACGTGTAGACAGGACGGGATGTGTGGCAAGAAGCCATGCTGAAACGTGTAGACAGGACGGGGTGTGTGGCAAGAAGCCATGCTGAAACGTGTAGACAGAACGGTGTGTGTGGCAAGAAGCCATGCTGAAACGTGTAGACAGGACTGAGTGTGTGGCAAGAAGCAATGCTGAAACGTGAAGACAGGACGGGATGTGTGGCAAGAAGCCATGTTGAAACGTGTAGACAGGACAAGGTGTGTGGCAAGAAGCCATGCTGAAACGTGTAGATAAGGAGGGGTGTGTAGCAAGACGCCATGCTGAAACGTGTAGACAGGACAGGGTGTGTGGCAAGAACCCATGCTAAAACGTGTAGACAGGACGGGGTGTGTGGCAAGAAGCCATGCTGAAACGTGTAGACAGGACGGGGTGTGTGGCAAGAAGCCATGCTGAAACGTGTAGACAGGACGGTGTGTGTGTCAAGAAGCCATGCTAAAACGTGTAGACAGGACGGGATGTGTGGCAAGAAGCCATGATGAAACGTGTAGACACGAAGGGGTGTGTGGCAAGAAGCCATGCTGAAACATGTAGACAGGACGGGGTGTGTGGCAAGAAGCCATGATGAAACGTGTAGACAGCACGGGGTGTGTGGCAAGAAGCCATGCTGAAACGTGTAGACAGGACGGTGTGTGTGGCAAGAAGCCATGCTGAAACGTGTAGACAGGACGGTGTGTGTGGCAAGAAGCCATGCTGAAACGTGTAGACATGACGGGATGTGTGGCAAGAAGCCATGCTGAAACGTGTAGACAGGACGGGGTGTGTGGCAAGAAGCCATGCTGAAACGTGTAGACAGGACGGGATGTGTGGCAAGAAGCCATGCTGAAACGTGTAGACAGGACGGGGTGTGTGGCAAGAAGCCATGCTGAAACGTGTAGACAGAACGGTGCGTGTGGCAAGAAGCCATGCTGAAACATGTAGACAGGACGGTGTGTGTGGCAAGAAGCCATGCTGAAACGTGTAGACAGGACGGGGTGTGTGGCAAGAAGCCATGCTGAAACGTGTAGACAGAACGGGGTGTGTGGCAAGAAGCCATGCTGAAACGTGTAGACAGGACGGGGTGTGTGGCAAGAAGCCATGCTGAAACGTGTAGACAGGACGGGGTGTGTGGCAAGAAGCCATGCTGAAACGTGTAAAAAGCACGGTGTGTGTGTCAAGAAGCCATGCTGAAACGTGTAGACAGGACGGGATGTGTGGCAAGAAGCCATGCTGAAACGTGCAGTCAGGACGGTGTGTGTGGCAAGAAGCCATGCTGAAACGTGTAGACAGGACGGGGTGTGTGGCAAGAAGCCATGCTGAAACGTGTAGAAAGGACGGGGCGTTTGGCAAGAAGCCATGCTGAAACGTGTAGACAGGACGGGGTGTGTGGCAAGAAGCCATGCTGAAACGTGTAGACAGGACGGTGTGTGTGGCAAGAAGCCATGCTCAAACGTGTAGACAGGACGGTGTGTGTGGCAAGAAGCCATGCTTAAACGTGTAGACAGGACGGGGTGTGTGGCAAGAAGCCATGCTGAAACGTGTAGACAGGACGGGGTGTGATGCAAGAAGCAATGCTGAAACGTGTAGACAGGACGAGGTGTGTGGCAAGAAGCCATGCTGAAACGTGTAGACAGGACGGGGTGTGTGGCAAGAAGCCATGCTGAAACGTGTAGACAGGACGGGGTGTGTGGCAAGAAGCCATGCTGAAACATGTTGACAGCACGGGGTGTGAAGCCCAAATTAGGTGTAGGGACGGTTACCGGAAATATGTCTGAACGAAATTTTGTCGAATCTTTTTTTCAGTTCACACGTTAAAATTTTCGTCAAATTTCTTTTAGAACTCACTATACATACTATATAAACAAAATAATGCGTTCAAAGAGAAATTGTACGCAAAATTTTAACGTGGGAACTGAAAAGAAGATTTGACCAAATTTGAGTTCGATCAATTTTCCGTCGACAAAATTTCTTTCAAAAAAATTTCCGGATACGGTAGGGACAGACTTAGAGGTGTCAGACAAAGTGAAACAAAACATGTCCTCAAATGCCTCAATCAGACGAACCCGTTCTGCTCATTAGAGTCACCCTCCTATGGAGTGAGGGATCCTAGACAAGTTTTTGTGTGTGTATTTTTAGGTAAATAGGATCATGTTGTTGCAGTCAACAAAGTTAATTTCTATGGGATAATATGGATGCATAGATGTCCCCCTCCCCCCATTTTTCACTCAACACACTGAAATATAGTTAGCAAGATCAATCACATCAGGTGGTGGTCCGTGCATGGAGACGAAAGGTCATGTATCGGCCTGAGTGGAAGGGCGTGGTGAAGCAGGAATAATCCCGACACAGGCTGTAGTGCCATTGATGAAGGTACAAAACGAAAACTGTTCAGTTTCCTCGACTTTGGTGACATAACAATAAATGGTGGCAATGGCTCAAGCCAGGTGAGTGTCGTTAGTGTGCCCTCAAAAAAAAAAATGTCATTAAAAAAATTAAAAAATATCATTAAAAAATATTTTAAAAAGCGACCGGTTTGGAAGTCTAACATGTCACGTGGACACGCCACATAAATAAGTATGTCCTTCACCGCCCCGCTCACCTTATCAAACATCAACTAACAAACTGCTGGTCAAAGTAAGAATAGACCGTCGTATTGTTTGATGTGTTTGTAAAAGTGCACGGCAGGCTGAGTTGGAACATACTTTATTCGTTAGGCCCTAACATGGATCAGTATAGAGGCCCTAACATGGATCAGTATGGAGGCCCTAACATGGATCAGTAGTTGGGCTCTAACATGGATCAGTAGTTAGGCCCTAACATGGATCAGTAGTTAGGCCCTAACATGGATCAGTAGTTAGGCCCTAACATGGATCAGTAGTTAGGCCCTAACATGGATCAGTAGTTAGGCCCTAACATGGATCAGTAGTTAGGCCCTAACATGGATCAGTAGTTAGGCCCTAACATGAGATTTTGTCAAGTTTTCATGCCCAGGAAATACAACCGTTCATAAGATTAAGATGTTCTTATCAAAGCGAAATCTGAGGAAACAAATGAAGCAACATTTTTATTTTATTTTTATTTTTGGGTCCATCCCTTTTAAACAAACAAGTCGAACCTTTACCATACAGTTGAACATGTAGGCGCTTCTACCTACCCACCTGAACGTTATTTTGAGGCGAGTATCTAAAGCGGTAGGCAAACAGTAGACGATGAAACATTGCCTGAAAATAAATGTAAGTGTTTAGTCATGTGCAGTCCAAAAGTCCAAATGTCTTTAGAAAGTTCAAATGTCGTGAGCGTGAACGGTCTAAACGTCGTGTGCTTAGACAGTACAGTGGTTGTGGTGCTTAGACAGTACAGTGGTTGTGGTGCTTGGACAGTACAGTGGTTGTGGTGCTTAAAAGTACAAATATCGTATGCGTAAATGGTATAAACGTTTTGTGCATATAAGTAAAAAGGTTGTGTGCTTATACAGTACAAAGGTTGTGTGATTAGTCGGTACAAAGGTTGTGTGCTTAGTCAGTACAAAGGTTGTGTGATTAGTCAGTACAAAGGTTGTGTGATTAGTCAGTGCAGAGGATGTGTGCTTAGTCAGTGCAGAGGTTGTGTGCTTAGTCAGTGCAGAGGCTGCTTGCTTAGTCAGTACAAAGGTTGTGTGCTTAGTCATTACAAAGGTTGTGTGATTAGTCAGTGCAGAGGATGTGTGCTTAGTCAGTACAAAGGTTGTGTGATTAGTCAGTGCAGAGGATGTGTGCTTAGTCAGTGAAGAGGTTGTGTGCTTAGTCAGTGCAGAGGTTGCTTGCTTAGTCAGTACAAAGGTTGTGTGCTTAGTCAGTACAAAGGTTGTGTGCTTAATCAGTACAAAGGTTGTGTGCTTAGTCAGTAAAAAGGTTGTGTGCTTAGTCAGTACAAAGGTTGTGTGCTTAGTCAGTACAAAGGTTGTGTGCTTAGTAAGTACAAAGATTGCGTGCTTCAAAAGCTGTGTGCTTGGACAGTACTTAAGCCGTGTGTTAAGCCAGGATACAAAGTCGTGTGTTAAGCCAGGATACAATGTCGTGTCTCGCCGCTTCCTCATTAAGACTCGTGCATCCGTCCGATTAGGTTTAACTTGAACTGTGTATGACCAATTAGATGCATCAATGAGTCACACACTGAAATTGTTGTTATCATTGCAAAATTTCTGAGCTTGAGTCAACTCACACACGCTCGAGTCAACAACTCACACACACACACTACTATACTCTAGGCTCTGTTTGTACTCTATGTACAAGTATAACGTCAACTTTTGGCATGTTTATGATATATATATATCTCTCAATGGCGTCCCCATGGGCGCGAAAGGAGGGGGGGGCAGTCGGCACTTTGTGGTTTAATATATGAAACATTATATATACATATGACGGGTGTGTATGTTAGAGGGGACGCACTTATGAGAGTGGGTGTCCCCGGCGGCATTTATTCAAGGCACGCCGCTGAGTGATGCGTCATCACCCGGCTGGATAAAGCTTATCCGACTCCAGAACAATCTTAAAAAACGTAATGAGATATTGACCCATACATCGAATAATTTTTATGCGCATTTTTTTTTTTATAAAAGTTTTAAGTGCCAGATCAAATCTTGATATACGACAAGTCAGAATTATGTATAACCGACCTTCGCAGACCGTACAAGTTGAGTTGCTAATGTATGTTATGATAATAATATATTATTCAATCGTACAATTTTTTTCGTAGACGTTCACATAAATTGGATTTTCAAGCAAATAATTCACCGTGACAATGGAATTCTTAGGCAAATAACACTAATTTAAGGAAAATAAAGAAAGAGGTGAATGACCTCACTAATTGTTGATTGTTCCGAACAGAGTAACGATACTAAACCGAAGAAGCATTTCACTCCGAACATGCATCATCAAATTTAACATTTAATTTTCATCTCCATACGTATTTCATTTATTGAATTATGGTAAATATGCCTTAAACTGGGAGAGTAGCAAATGTGCACATCCCAATGTGAATCGGGTCAAACTTCCATCCTGGTTCACTGCCATCTATTCTATGTCTAGATTAGGATAGACCAGCGGTTCTCAACTTCCCAGGGGTCGCCTAAGATCATCTGAAAACAAATATGCTCTATAGTTAGGAAGTATAACCGAACATAATTTTTTGTGGCCGGGGATCGCCAAAACACGATGAACTGTATTAAAGGGTCGCAACCATCGTAAGGTTGAGAACCACTGTGATAGACAGTGAGTTCCATTCAAGCGTTCTAAAAGCTAGCCTCTTTCGTTGTTAAGAAAACTTCTAAATTTCGCAACATCACGAAAAAGAAAAATCAAGAACCCGAGAGCCCCTGAGTAAGAAAGGATACAATGGGTTCACGGTGAGTCGGGGACCCCTGACACATGTTGCTGTTTTTAACGATACGCCTATGACCATTACAATAAAGCTGTGTTTTCAAGGCATTATACGTCATAGGCAAAAGATATACTATATATGAATCGATCTCATAGTGGTGCCCCACAAACTATTTTTAAAACAACCAAAAGAAGAACGGGATCGCTCCGTTTACGTCCTTATATCACGGCCAGACTTGCGGCCAAGGTCAAGGTGGTAGAGAGCTTACTGGGTGCGGCATTTATGTAAACAAGTGATCTGGATAGAGCAATATTTTTTTACATTACATAATGTAATGAATGCCGAATTTATTTTTTTGTTGTTATTAAGGGTGTGTCCATGATCAAATGTATATCAAATGCATATCGATTTGAGGCAAAGTGCAGTGGAGATCAAATATAAAAGGGCAATTGTGTATCTCCTTCATTTTTACAATTGCTTAATACGTAGTGGTCATTTTAATGTATTTCTAAATAGACGATGGGGGAGGGGGGACAGACATGAAATTATAGCTTGATAATAATTTTTTTTTAAATTCTTCAAAGTATGTCAAAGATTAGTTGGTGAATCTTTGAACCTACCACAAGCAATGCCCACACACATCTTTATGCGACCCACGCACTAAAGCTTTACGAACTACCCACCCCTTCACTCATTATAGGTCTTGAAAACAGCGCTCCTCACACTCTATAAGCACACGTGACTGCTTACATTTAACCGAACGTGCCAGAACTGACATATATCAAACTTAAACCTAATTGGCGAATCGCTTGAAAAGCGGTGACGTAGAAATCCACCTTAAACAGACAAAAGTGCCGCTATACCTGGCTTACCTGTTCACCTTCTCAACCCCTTCTAATTATATACACATTCTAAAACCCATCTAGCTGAAAGATGAACGCACGTGCACCACAAGTTGTCTCCCTTCCCTATTTAACTTTCCCCGTGCTCTACCGTATCATTCCCCCCCCCCCCCCCCAAAAAAAAATTGATGCATTTCTCACACGCCAATAACAAGCCATACAACAACAACAAAATCAAACTGGATTTATAAAGAGAGAGAGAGAGAGAGAGAGATGTGGGATAAAAATAGTTTAATCTTGAATAATTGTATAACTAAATGCTTTAAAATTTACTCATGTAACCGTTGATATGATATATATACAAACTTATATATATTTAGTGAAAGAGAGAGAGAGAGAGATGGAGGGAGGGAGATAGAGGGAGAGAGAGATATAGATAATAGAGAGATATAGATGGATAATAGATTGATGGACGGACGGAAGGACGGACGGAAGGACGGACGGAAGGACGGACGGAAGGACGGACGGAAGGACGGACGGAACGACGGACAGACCGACCGACCGACAGACAGACAGACAGACAGAACGACAGACAGACAGATAGATAGATAGATAGATAGATAGATAATTTGGGGGGGGGGGAGAAAGGTTTTGTGACAAATATTAGGTGATGAGAAACGACACCAAACAGAAACATTATGTGGAGATCTATTAAAAATGTGCTGTTTACGCTGCATGACGACATGTGAAAGTTAATCGGATTAATCGCGTACAGAGTGTCACGAAAATCTATAATCTCAAACCAAATAGTTTATAGAGTAAACAACGTAAAAAGAAAGCTGGCAGATGTATAAGTTGAATAAACGATAGTTATTCACTGGCGTGTTAGATATAATATGCATGGTAGTTTTGACGTACAATATATAAATGAACCTCTGGATAGAAATACTAACAGACCGACAGATTATATTGGAACAGTGCCATAATCCCAACAGGCTATCAATTAAATTATCGCCCACACGTACATCCCCGGATGAGCCCCCCCCCCCCCCCCAAGAACTTAAGTTTATTTCCTAACCTATTGCCAATGTCATTACTTGTCAAGGGGGTCGGTTTGTGGTGTCAATTTTTAGCGTAAAATTGAGTATAACTCAAATGATCAATCATCTCTTCTCTAGTTTTTCCTTTACTTGACGCGAAAGTCAAGTTCAAGATTTCATTTCACGACAACAACTCCGACACATCGGATGTCTAAACAGACGTCCGCTTCAGGTCGACGACCCGACAAATAACGTCACATCGGACTGCCACTACAGCAACGTATAAGAGTTTGGCACTCACCGCTTGCGAATATTGGCATTCCTCGATTTATTTATAAAATTAATTAATTTATTTATTAATTATAAAAGTGTTGGACTGCGATGAAGCCTTAAGATAGATTAATTAGACACGAACAATCTTTGTCAATACAACAATATCAGTTTAAGCTTTAATTAAAAAAATTACATTATACATAAGCAGACGCTTCGGCACATGTCTTCATCAGTACAACAACAAGACATTAAAAAGAATATAAATCAAATTTACATAATATATATAAAAAAAATATTTTATACTAGTAACACACCGGATAGGATCTTTATGGAGAATAAATTAATAACAAGATTTGCATTTAAATTTGATAGGTACCCCCCCCCCCCAACATCACAACCACTCGACGACGACTCTGCCATTAATCAAGAGCTATGACCCCCCTTAATTGTAAGAAACAATGCCATATCCAACGTAAGACTTGTATTTACGCGTCTAACAATATAATGGAAAAATCATTTACAATGGTAAGAAAACGCTAGGTGTTCTTGAGAAACGTGGGTTTGACTCGCACACAACATTGATTATAGAAGCAAATAAACGCAGTACAAACCAAGCGTATTGACTTGAGGTTTCTCAACCTACATAGTTCGTTTAGTCAGAATGCCATCGCGTGAAATGGACCGATCCACATTACATGTATATCCTGTTAACATGTTTTGTTGTCAAAACCCTTATTGTTTACATTTCTATTTATACCACTTAGCGGACTGGTCCGGTTTCTTGGCAGCCCTCTTCCGGCCTTCAGTTAAGTTAATCACAAGCTATCTGCTTCGTCGTTTTTGTTTCCCTGTTCTCCGAGTTAATCACGTGATAACATGCAGTAAATTAAAACTTGTTTGATCAGGCTTTTCGCTAGGAGTTAACCCAACACAATTTAATTGAAGATTTTCGTCGGTTGTAAAATCTTTAGACCTGACGAGATTGTATTTCCCGCAAGATTATGACCGCACCTAAAACCCGTTGTATAAAAAGCTAAGGGGTTGATTTATTCATCTTTCAAACTCAGAACAATTGGCGCTACAACTTCTCTTATCTGCGTTTGTCCTATTCTATATGAGCATTTCTTTCATTAAGACATTGTGTTGTAACTTTCGAGTCAAAATGTATGTCATGTCTTTTCGTGACACTGCTTTTGTTCAATCAAATTTGGAAAACAGCGTAGGTTGGCAACCTGGTCAAATATGCCGTACAGAGGGTTGGCGTAGCTATAGTTAGTGCCAACCGGGGCTGGACAAGATTGTTGTCATTCCTTTCCAAAATAAAAACTCAACATTTGGCCGAAAATGACACACAGCTCGTCAATAAAAAATTTATTTTTTTTAAATGCCGCCGTCCACTTCCTGCGCCACTAGTTGGAGGCCGTTGATCTCAACAATATATCGGTTTATCCATCGGCATCGCCTTTGACGATGGTGGAAAACAAGGGTTTAGCTCAGTTAGTTGGGTGGAAATTCACGCAGGAGCAGCGACCGTCGAGCATAACATCATGCAAGCTATTAAACAAAATCATTTCATAAACTCTAATTCTACATTGGAAATAGATGTTTATTTGACTTCGCACACGTGTGATATCATGACGCACTCCCACGAACAAGGGACGTATTGACTGCTCCAACAAGAAACACAACCAGGAGAGGAGGGGGGGGGGGCTTGTTTTGTCTTATCTCCATTATGACACTTGAATAAACATTCTCCATGCTTCAGTAGGCTGGTCTGTTTGTTGTGTCAATTTGCAGCCCCCCCCCCCCCCCCCAAATACATCGACGATTAAATGTGCAGGGTTGTGGTGGGGGAGATTTCTGCACCAGCCCTGGCAGTGCAGCCATCGACACACTGATCAATGGAATAGCCGGGACATAAACTTGCTATTGTAAAAATGAAAGGAAGTGCGGGATGAAGTACGCAAGGAAATGGTAGAGCACTGGTGGTGGGATCAACGGCGTAGGAAGGGATGCGAAGGGGGGCGCTCCACCCCGAGCGGTGCTGTTTCTTTATATTATATGGAGGGGCGGTATCTTTAGCCAACCGCTGAGTCTTTTTCGTGGAAGAAGGGTGGCACTAATCCTCGCTACGCCAATGTGTGGGATTAAGAATTGGGTGAACATTTTATATTGTTAAGGATTATAATAAAATCAGTAGGCTCTTCATGTGTGTTAAAAAAAAAGAATATTGATGTGTAAAACCCTAAGATAAGTATAATATATAACATTCTCAGCTTTATTGAAAGGTTTGTGAGCAGAGGTAGCGTAGAGGATTTCTGTGGTAACCTCAGGACAGAATGCACGTCTGTCGGGATGCCAAAAACGATTTCCCCGTGGCCTCTGTTTACAATTACACAAGCACAAGGAAGTGGCGCGCGGGTAGTATTGGGAGATCCCGGGGCGCTTACGAGATGCGCTATCTAAATGGGTGGGAGCGAGGGAGCCGGGTCCAGGTGAAATCACCTTTCACCGGTGATGCAATCTCAACAACACCACGTTGGTGAGATAGGAGGAACAAATACTAACTCTGATATCACTAACTCGGTCAATGTGGATTTATATGAAAGAGAGAACATCGGGGCGAAAGGAACGAGATAGAGAAGGGCAAACTACGGCCCGCGGACAAGATGCGGCCCACCAGTGGTCCTTAACCCGGCCCGCCTCACTGCCATACGAACCAGAGTAGCAGTGATAAATATGGAATCGGACATTGATTATTTCATTAGCCAACGCAGTCCCATATTTCACATTGAATGCTAGTAAATTGATTTTGAAACTGTTCTTCATTTTATGTATAGTAGTGTATTTTATGTTTTACCACTACAAATTAGATGTGTGCAAAGAAGTTGCCCATTCATTTCTTTTTCAACTTATTACGGCTCCAACAGTGTCTGGGGTAAATTGAAACGGAAATCTGTTTAGTTTTAAAAGTTTGATGACACCCCCCCCCCCCCCAGATCGAGGGATGAAAGTGAGAGAGAAAAGGGGTGGGGGCGGACAAAACTTCCCCCTCACCACAAATACAAGAGTTATGCTGAAACCCAAAAGTGGGTCATGAAGGAGCGGAAGTGCCATGTAATCATCCATTTAAAGCAATACAAATATTCTGGAGCAGTGCATGGCACCATCATTTTTTAAATATTATTTTATATTAGGCCTGGAGCTGTATAATATTTAGTTCTACTCTGTTGCGAAACCGGTGGTTAATAGTTTTCACATAGGTTATCAAAAATGTATATATATATAAATTTATATATCTGGAGGGTGGAGGGTGGAAAGGAGGGGTTGATAACAAGCGGGGAGGCAGAAATGGTAAAAAGAGAGAGGAGGGAGGTAACTCTAAAGAAGTGTACAGTATACCTGTCGCTAAATAACTTGGTAATTCAGAGTATGTATTTAAATCTTCTGATGTGGCCATCTGAAGTGGGCTCTATATAACATTTGAGGCTAATAAATTTAAACCTGTTTTAGTTTCATAAGTAGTATTGACTAAACAACTTTTGAAAGGCCCTAAAATTTGAGGTGTGGTATTTTTATTTTTACACATTGTTATAACCACTAATAGTATGAGTTAGGGAAAATATTCAATTACATATTCAAATAACCATCTGTTGGTCCTTTCTTTTCAACATAAGAATTTTTTTTATGCAGTTTAATCTGTACACGTGACTTTAAAATAAATAGAGAGCGGGTGGATCTGGAATTAATAACAGTGAAATTAATTTGTGTTTTAGATATAATGTGCGGTAACAAAAAGTTTGGAAACCACTGTTGTCAGTGTTGGGGTTTATTTTTCAAACAGCTGACAACAGTCAGTGTGAGTTGCCAAAAAAATAATAATTAGGCCACCAAAAGCCAGAGCTGAAATAAAACATAAAATTTTCAGAGATATTTGTTGATATATCATTGAAACCAAAAAAACTTGAAGTCAAAGATTTTAAAATTGTATTCTAGCTAAATAGTTTGAGCGAAAGGGTATTATCATGGTCAATATGAATATATAAGAAAGGTAAAAAAATTAATAAAACTTACAGATAAACATTTCATCATCTGTGAGTTGATTTCCAATACATTCAAACTTGAAATCCATTAAATCCTTGGCTAACGCCTTCTGTGCTTTAGAAAACTCTGGGGAAAATATATTTCCAAATTCAATTTTGAGTTAGGATTCCCAATTCTGCAAAACATGTATGAAAATCCATATATTCTAGAAATTGAAAACTTTATAACATTCAAGTTTTACCCTAAAAATGATGTATGAAACATGCCAACCCACCCCCACCAAACAAAAAGAAATTAGAAAGTTAATCTAAAATTTCAATGATTATTCTTTTACCTAAATCTCACACAGGGGACATTAACAGAAAGAAAACGTTTATGTACAATTAAGTCATTGAGAAACGTTTAAATAAATGAATTGTGAAAATGAACTCAAGTTGAGATTGCGTTCAAGCTACGTGAAGTAAATAAATAGTGTAACAAGATGTGCCAATGCTTGAAAAAATGACACAACAATGGTAAGTTAAGGATAAAATAATGAATAAAACATTTAATATTTTAAGCAACCTTAGATATAGTATTTTCTAAAGCTATCACTAACAAAACAAACAATTATAAAATATGACATGACATGGTTGAATACGTTTAATATCTTCACTGAGATTTTGTTAGTGTATATAGTTTCTGTTAAAACATTTCCATACTAACATTTCCTATTTTAATAGCACTGTGATAACATTAATCATCTTTAAATTGGTTTAACAGACACTTTAATATTATATCACTTATAATTTATCCCTATCGTTTGATCTTCAACAATGACTATTTAATAGAGCTGTGTAAATTTAAAGCTAAATAAATTATTTGATGTGGCAGTAGCTAACTGGTACGCTAAACAATACCTATATCCTACATGTCAATTGATAAAGGCCAAGAGATAATAGCCTTAATTTGTTTAGTTTTTTCGGTTTCCTGCACAATATTATTTTACTTTGACTATATTATATTGTGCAATTTTTAGAAAGTGCAGGCTTTGTGACTTTTAATGTACTTATATAATTATTGGATAAGTGCAATACAATACCAATAATAACTTAATAAAAAAAATATTATAGATGTAGGAGAACTAACACTAAGCATTTAGTCTTACAAGTAATAAAAGAAGCTTCCTTTTGTTTGTCAGTTTCTGAAGTGTTCAAAAAGTGCATTAGAAGCACCTCATTTGTGATTAGACAACGTTTATTATCAAGAAGAAACTTTCTTTTTTTATAATTATAATTAGTATATAAAGTATATTAGTTTTCATACTTATCATACCTTTGTTATTGGCGGTTAGGCTAGGCAACTTTGTATTATCTACTATAGTAAATTATAGGGCTTGTGACTAGACTTATAATCTGCATATAGTGATATAATCATAACGTATTTTATTTATTTTTAATTTATTAGCATCTGGCAATCTGGAATTCCAGATCTCAGTCAGTATTTGGTCTTCATTTTTAAACTACCATGTTCTCTTAGGCCTATTGTACAGTATATACTATTAAAAATAAAGGCATATCTGAGCCTATTAATATTACTAATAATTATTGATGTGAGATAGGCATGTAAATGTAGAATGTAGGCAATGTAGGCCTACTCAACTTCAACAGTAAAATAATCACTGGACTGGACTATAAAAAATTATTATTATATCAGTTCATATAACAGTAGACACTACTACACTACTACAACTAACTTAATAATATAATTTGTATAATATGATGATATAAATATTATATAATATTAATATATTATCATAATTATAATCATTAAACTAATCTTGATGTTTGTCCGCACAGGCACAGGTCACTGGTTCAATCTCAGCATAATAGTTGTTCAAAAAAGGCATACAATTAATATAAATTATATATCATCTAAAAATGTTGATAGAAAAGGATTATCTGCAACAGCAGAGAGATACAATAAATTCAATAATATTTAAATAGTCTACTTACGTTTTGCTGCATTGTAGACGTCGCGTCCGTGATGAATCAATGTTTTTATAAATTTACTGGTACGCTCGAGTTCTTTTTCGTGTTCGGCTAACTTTGTGCGAAAATATGGGCTATCTGTCAGACAATCAGCGAATTCAAGCGGTTGTAGCCCCATCGTAGAAATAGTTTAATGTATAGCCTTCTTACGGGTAAAATGCATCATAAAACAAACATAAGTGGAGTAATACAATTATCGCTTCCTGACTTTCTGACAACAGTAGTCAGTAATTTGTATCTGTTACGCATGCGCATACGGAAATAGATATTAACCTCATTTTCGTAAAGAGTAAAGAAAAGCTAGCGCATCTTTCTCATATTTTTTTTACCGAGACTGAGATAAATGCGTCTGTGCTGTACCGTTGCTACGAGCATAATAGCAAGGAAGTGTAGGTCTCACTTCTGTTCAGTTAGGAGGCAGCAACTAATTTATTCCCCCTCTAGCCAGGCGCATGACGAATGTGAAATTAGAGCAGCTTATGCCCCTTTTGGAAAGTGAACGATACCATTATTGTAGGCCCTACCGGCTAAAAAGACAAACACTTAAATTAAAAATGCCCACCTGCCCACCTTGATAATAAATAAGGGTAAGGGCTTCAAAGGCATCAATGATAAAATAGGTTTAACAATCCTGCTCATAAAGGAAGTACCCTGTATTTTACTCCTTGTTTGCTATAAGTCATATGCATTTTGATTATCCTTTTTTGCCCCACTAACTTTCCATTAGTTTAAAATTTGGCATACAACTTCATCCCATCTGGTATGATCTAGGCATCTAGAATTTTATTCTGTCTAATTTAGTAGATCCTTGATTTACCAATTTCAAAATACTCCACTCTGATGCAGCTTCTTGTGCTTGTTACTTGTAGTCTCTGTCAAGGGAAGTAATGAGCCATATGCAGTTTGCACTGATACTGATTGGTTTTTATATTTTTTCATTTGCCCTGAACTGTGCAACTGAGCCTGAGTGTCGAACAAGAATTGCCATGAGCTTGTCGGAATTTTGATACTAAGCAATCTGTGGATTTTTAAAGAACGATAATTAACTTTCTCCTCCATTATTTTTTATTTTTTAACAGACAATTTAAAATAGATCTAATTATTATATCCATTAAAGAATTAAAAATGACTAAACATCTATAACAGTGGTTGTCAAAGTGGATACCACCCATATCTTGGAAAGGGGGGTGTGCTCTAAGAAGGTGAAATGCTTGAGAGATTTTAACCGATGCTGGGACTCTGAAATGGGGCGATGGGGTATTATATTGGAAGCAGTTCCTTTTATTCAAATTAAAATTATAAATTTAAAAGGAAGAGCAAGCCATATAGTTTGTTTTCCTTGTCAATAACAAGGAAGAGTGGTGATATTTTTTTAAAAAATCCACACAACGAAGAGAAACAAATATCTTTGATCTATTTTTTTAAAAGATTTACCAGTGGCGATTAACAATAGATTTAAAGTTGGCTTTGAGCTGACGACACTATGACGTATAGTTTTAAATGGACTGAGCAATCTTCATTTGCTATGATTTGAATGTAAAAAACGGAGGCTTGTGCGCATCATATGTTCTCTTGATTAGTAAAAATCACAACTAACAATCGGGATCGTGACATCCCATCAGCCATTAGGAAGGTTCTAATTTCATGAATCATGGGCACAAGCCTGAGAATTGGGAAGAAAAATTGTACGGCATAGCTAAATCAAATGAGCTTGTAATACAACTGAATGAATTTACTTTTAGGAAAATGACTTCTTCCTTATCGTTAATGTACTTCTTGCAACCGATGAAAATTTAGATCAAGATTTTGAGCTGTTCTGGTTATTTCAATTCAAGAAAATTCCATTAAAAAGCCTCTATGAATGCCTTTGTGTGTGCCAAGAATGTCTGGCCTATGAATGCCCTTTTTAGAGTGCCAAGAATGTCTGGCCTATCTATATGAATGTCTGGCCTATATGAATGCCCTTGTTAGAGTGCCAAGAATGTCTGGGTTTACCTGTTCTTTCCTGCCTATTTTAGAAATAAACAAAGCATTGTCCTTATCATTATTTGTGTCATTCATCACTAGCATCTGGTAGCAAAAAATGTCACTGACATTATTTACGGCCTTCAATACAACAATTATTGTTAGCACACGTTCACAATGATGGACTATTCCTGGCGTTCCGTGCTGAGAATGATGAAACATTTCCTGCATTTTACTGTTATTCGCAGAGACTAATGCTCGTCTTTGTGATGACCCCAAAACCACAACATATGACATAGCTTTTCAGAAGTGTTTGAAAATTCAATAATAATGAATTTCCAGCTATAAGGGAGTGAGGCCTGTCCTTTAAAAGTCAAACATGTCTCCCTTACTTTGGATTCAGAATTATAACTCAATTCAAGCGAAATATAAGACCGTCGCAAGTTATACTAAGTTCCCAGCCCTTCAGAACTGGAAGAGAGGGAGGAGACACGATGACTGTCTGGTAGTCCTTGGCAACCATAAGAGAGGGAGGAGACACACGATGACTGTCTGGTAGTCCTTGGCAACCATAAGAGAGGGAGGAGACACACGATGACTGTCTGGTAGTCCTTGGCAACCATTGCATATGCTACATAAGATATTCTGCGCGATTTTAAGATTTTCTTTCGTTGGAGTGAAAACTCCATTTTTACGATTACTGCATTTGTTGAATTGGGGCTTAATCAGTTTATACATTATATAAACGTGGCCAATGAAGTTTCTGGTAACGCACTTGACTCCAGGCATTAAAAACTAATTTCTCTTCACCGTTACTAAGTTCATGCATAAGAACAAATGACCAGTGAAGACGTTAGATGTCTAAACCTCATGCTGAATAATAATCCCACTAAGGTACTGCTTGATCAAATTAATTAGCTGATTTGTGATTTCTTATATAAAAGTAGTGATTTATTGGTATTTGGATTAACTGATCAATACTATGTTAACATTTTTAAATTGTATAATTATCTTCCATTAGATGGTCTCACAAAATTTGTTCCGAGCATGCGTATCATTGGGTTTGACCCCGGGGGGGGGGGGGGGGTGTGGCGGCGGCCAGGCGAGTTTATGGGCCCAAGGGGGTGGTGGCCGAAAGAAAGTTCGAGAAACACGAAACTGAAATAATTCCCGAGTGGAGCTTGTCCACCCCAAAGGGAGTTAACAAGTTAAACATTTGTAACAGTACCGGTAGTTGAAATAATAAATCCTTTGAAATTTAGATTTTAAAAAAAATATATATATATTTTTTTTTAACTTAATCGCTGGAAAGGCGACTTGTGGTTACTCAACATTTCGTTTGCTTATTGACTTAATGTTTTTAGGTTGTTCTGAGCTTTGAATGGTATTAACTTAAGGTATTGATTTCGTACGCTTTCTATTGGAAAGGTTTGATGGTGATTAATTTCCTAAGGCTTTTTGATATCGTACGCCCATTGACAATTTACAAGCAATCGAAAAGAGCATCATTACCCGTCACTACCCACTCTGTATAGGAGTCAGTACAACTAAGCATTGGCGGATATATGAAGAGCCTTCTGGAATTATTATAATAGATTAGGGGTCTTACGAAAATTACGTCACGCAAAATATGACCTTTTAGATCCCCCCCCCCCTGGTCACGAAGTGTCAAAAATTCTTTACCCCCCCCCCCCCGGTCTCGAAGTGTCACGAATTCTTTACCCCTCCCCTAGTGTCATGTCACACCTAAAAATAATCAAAACATACAGACAATTTTCATAACTAAACTAAGATTTTATTTTATTCTTGAACATTTTCTCATAATGCATTAAGATTATATAGTATTATTAGAAATCTGTGACGCGAAACAACGACGTCCTCCCCGCGCCGAATATAAAATGGCAACAACACTTTTTGCGCAAAAGGTGTTTCTCGACTGAGATTCACGTTACCTATAATAAATAATAATACCTGAGGAAATTTCGACCTCAAATCAATTTTTTTTAAATCAAATGAATAAGGATTTTTAAAAATGAGAAAATTTTAGATTAAAAAATAAAAATAATTAATTGTTAAGTCACAAATTTTAGTGCCCCCCCCCCCCCACCGTCACAAATTTTCGACCCCCCTCCCCCTGAGCGTGACGTAATTTTCGAACGACCCCTTAAGCAACTCTTTCCACGCGCTACATCATACGTGGTTACATTGTGCCAGCTAGTACAGAATAAGCTATATATTGCGGTACACGGTCGCGCGTCTAACCCATACGAAACGTCTTCAAAAATAGATGACTGCTGGTTGGAGCGGAACGTGACGCTGAAGACGGGTATTCTGCTATAAATAACAATTAACACACTTTTTGTGATTGCAGATCGCTTTGTTACAGTTTGGCGTATTTGGTCAAGTCCTGATACCAAAATGTATTAAGATAAAGAGTTATTATAAAAATATATTTCAACTGCTCTTTCTAATTTACCAATTAAGTCGTCCTGACCCTTTCATTTTTATGCGGGTATATTTGGTAATGCATTTTAAAAACCCTTTAAATTTATTAAAACCGGATTCCTAAAACCGATTTTCAAAAAAAAAAACAAAACAACAAAGAATAATTTTTGAAATATTGAAAATACGACATTACGATCCCAATTTGAGACCAAACCACCTACAGCGACCAGCCTGCAGTTTTAGAATTTGATCAGCATCTTGATCCTTCATTGGAAATTGTCTTTGGCCAAAAGTTTCTGAGGATCCTCTGTAGGACTAGTGTTCTTTCAGTCTTAAGATCCTGGTCCAATTGTTTTTTTTAAAGTTATCTTCTTATTTTCTAATGTGTTTTACCCAATGAGGAGAAAAGTGCAGGCATAGAACCAGTAAATATTTTCAATTTTTTGTTGTTGTTGTCCATTTTGCATGAATTAAATAAATAATAATAGAAAACTGACTAGCGGTTGGTGCTATACTAAATGAAACTGAAAATAATAATACTGTATTTGTTGCGAATTTTTGTATCATTTAAAAAAATTAATAAAAATAAGATGCATATCTTTGGTTATGACCATGTAACCTTTTTTTTATAATTAATAGTTCATATGCCCTCTGGCTGATGATACTGACTGAGTAGACCAGGGGGTCTCCAAACTACGGCCCTCGGGCCGGATCCGGCCCGCGAGGCCAGTTCAACCGGCCCGTCGACGGTACTTGAAATTTGGTTCTGGCTTGAAATTATTTTACGTAATCATTATCCGGCCCACGCTCGTCATTTTTTTTTTTTTTTTGTTATCCGGCCCGCCGTGAAAAAAGTTTGGAGACCCCTGGAGTAGACAAAGTTTGTGGGTGGGCGTTTTGTGGGAATAATTTCTAAGCTCTGTCATAGAGTTCAATAATGGTAATGCCCATGCGATTGCACTGGGTTCCAGAAATGTTTTATCACAGGGGATGCAGGACATACGTTTCAAAATCAATAGGGGGTGTGGCACTGTAAATAGGTGCATTATGTAAAATTATTATTAAAGCTTAACATATTTTGTTGTATTGACACAGATAGTGTCTAATTAATTAATCTAAATAGGTTTAGAGTACCTGAGCTAGATCCCCAGGACAGGGGAAGAAAAAATTAACAAAAACGTTCTTTGTGCATTGCTCCACAAAGAAAGAAATGGAACAAAACAAAAACATGAAAGGAAACATGTATTTTTCTGTTTGCCGTGTACAAAACTTAAACTCACAATTATTGAAGCAAGTCATTCCTGGATAGGGATGACACAATTCATAAAATTCATGCCCCCTCTGCAGCACAACTGAGATAGTTTCAAGAAATTAGCCCATTTAAAACATTTTGTGGAGGGTAAATAAACAAATATTAAAAATTTGACATCTCTCTTGGGAATTTTTATTAAATTTAATTTTTTAGCAAAATATGAAGATGTGACGTTATTCTTTAATAATCCATTCAGGGAAAACAAAGTGTATTTTATATTAATAATTTTATAATAATAAATTTTGGAAAATCTAAATTTGTTACAGTGTACAATAATTTATGTCACTTTTAAAATGTTATAGTAAAGATAAAAAGTATTTTAATTAAATGTTTTTAACATTAACTTAAGGATTACTCAACTATAAAAAAAATAAAGCAATTTTTTTCTTTCTTACAACAATAAGTGTGCCCTCAATTCATTGTAAAAAAAAAGAACAAAAATGCTGATTTAAAATTCATCATAAATTAAAACCATTTCATCATGAATTGGTAAAAAATGCTAAAGAAAGTATATTTTTCAAATGCTTCAAAAAAATCAGATAAAGAAGAAATTTTGGTATGCTAAAAAAAAATATGTGTAATTTCAAAGAGTAAGAGATTAAAACTGATTTTTTGTTTATATTTATATAAACATTAATAAAATTAATCAACATGACAATATATTGGGACTAGTTGAATGATTTACACTTGAAGCTAAAAAAAATGTATATTTCTAAATTTTTCATAAAACATGATTTGCAGGCATAAAATAATCCTTGTCTGGACTGCAAGAAAATTAAAAAAATAAATAAAATGCATACTGAGGATATCTTAAAAAAGGCAGTGGAATTTTTTTTTAAAATGCTTCCATACTCATAGTTGAGTCAAACACAAAAGCAGCAATTTTCAACCATTGTGTCGTGACACGCACACAAAAATTTTGGTTCACAAAATGTATTAAAAGAGTTGATTTTAAAAGAACACAACTGATCTAGAAATGATTTATCTGGTGCATTTACCCCTTGTAGTATTTGGCCATTAATATTCTTCTATATAATTTTACAGGTCCAACATAACAATACCATCAGTTTAGTGCTGCTCTGAAACAGTCTAAATCTTTAGCATTGAGCGTTGCAGAATTTTTAGTGTGGTTTTAGAGTGTTGTAAGAGAAAGAAAAAAAAAAATACAGGTAAAAAAGGTTGAAAAACACTGAGCTAGGGCCTATAAAATAAATATTAGTCACAGAGACAAAATTTATATAATATATATATATATATGATAAACAAAATAAGCTAATATTGTCATTCAGAAGACAGTTCTTATGTAAGAAAAGTTCACTGAAATGTTGACACATTTATATTTTCACATCTTCAATTTTTTTTGCAACATCCTTCTCATCATTTCCCTTCTCATCCCCTTTAGCGTCATCATCAGCTTCTTTTTCACTATTTTCGTCTTCATCTTCATCCTCCTCATCATCATCCTCTTCATCTTCCTCATCATCATCCTCATCATCATCCTCTTCTTCATCATCATCGTCATCATTGCTTTTAACTGCAAAGAAAAGAAGAAAAAAAACTCAATCCAAGAAATGAAAGACAGTTCTCATTATCATTCAATTAATAGTTAAAAAGTTTGTTTTCGTTTTTGTAAAAGTAGACTTAGCTACTAAAGCATATTCAAAATAATTTCACATCATGTTTTTTCATCAATACAGTTTTGCAAGAAAAATAAAATAGATAGAGCCTTAATGTGCTGACAAATTCTTTTCTCATTCTTTTATTTTTTAAACGGAAAACCTATACTTAAAAAACATAATTTGTACAAATAATTGCAAACATATTCTCAGAATTATATTTCATGTAAGTTTTTCTGAAGTGAGTCAGTAATTGCATTTTTATATTCTGATAATTTTTAGCACCAAATATAAAATATTTGCTGCACTTTGTACAGTGGGCAACATAACACAAGTCATTTGAAAAAAAGAAAGAAAGAATTTTCTTTAAAATGTTCTTTAGCTTTGTAAGTCAACCTTAAAAATAATAATAATATTTCATTTGAAAAATCACGCTTCATCCCCAAAGGCTCGAAGCGCGGTACAAAAACAAAGCTGGGAGTTAATAACTAGCTGAAAAAGATGGTAGACAACTTCACCCCATAAGGTGTTTGCGAAATAGATGAGTTTTTAAATTTGTCTTGAAGGACTCCAGCGTCTGGCTGTGTCTGAGAGCGTCAGGAAGGGTGTTCCAAATAGAGTATTAATAACAATTATTTTGAAGCTAGCTGTATCAAATTTTATCGCTATAGTCAAAAACTCAAATTTCTATATCTTTATAGGAAATCTTCAGTTAAAAAAAACCCACATTCTTTAAACAATGGGAAAAGAAAATTAACCAAAAAAAATTAGTGAAAAGGTAAGCAAAGAATAAAATCATTCAAATATAATCGGGTATAAGTACTTCACACAAACAAAAGTGTTAAAACATGTTTGTGTCTTCCTACTATTTCATAGCAAAACCTGTTGGGCATGTCATTGTCTGTACGTCTAAATAAATATCAGGCTCAGATAACAAAAGAAAAATCCAAGAGTAACCACCATTTGCCTATACTTACCTCTGACAGCTTTAATTCCACCAGCTCCAAGAGTGTAGCCTCCAAAAGTGAAGCCTCCTGTAGCACCAGGGTAACTGTATTCATCATCTACTTCATCGTCATCTTCGGCATCTGCTATCTGCTGGCGCCCATACTTGTAACCTCGAGCTGAGATGATTTTTAAAAAAAATTAACCTCAGAAACATTAATTTTCAATATTCAAAGTCTAATGGTCTCTACAATTAACAAAATTATATTTTTGCAGAAAAGGTTATATTTTTCTGATTGTGAGTAAACACATGCATACAGTACAGGCACGTGCTCTCCAGAATAAGAATTATAATTAACTA